>JAODAL010001474.1:52500-102500 GCA_025379985.1 Phyllomedusa bahiana | reverse complement strand
AACCCACATAACGTATCTAGGTATTAAAATTGGGACAAAATCGTCATCCCTTTATCAATTGAATTTTTCACCAATTATAAATAAGATCAAGAAAGAACTGAGAAGGTGGACTAATCTTCCACTGTCGTGCTGGGGTAGGATTCAGGTAATAAAAATGATCAGCTTTGCCAGACTGCTGTATCCACTCCAGAACGTGCCGCTGCTATTAAAGCACAAAAACCTCATGGTGTTAAGTGGGGCAATTCGGAAATTCATCTGGAACAACAAAAAGGCAAGGATAGCAATGGACAAATTGACAATGAGAAAAAGTCAGGGGGGAGCCCAGCTTCCTAACATCCGCTTATATAATGTGGCAGCAATGTGGCGACACGTTCTGGACTGGTTTCATGATACCAGTGTATTTTCGAATTCCCGGGTTGAGGCCCAGCTAGCTCACCCGTGGGATCTAAGAGGCCTGTTACTCACGCCTTTTAAAAACCAAGAAGAAAAACAGAAACATGGCCATACTGCTAGTAAAGCTGAAGTGAGACTAGACACAGCATAGAGGCAACATAGGCCCCCATGCTATTTTGCATGCTATGTGAATAGATGTCAATTTAAGGTGCAGCTTTCTGTCCACCTAGTGGAGAGATATATGGATTACCATCAATCAGCTGCACCTGGGTATTTTTCTTTAATAGCATGGGGGCCTATGTTGCCTGTATGCTGTGTCTAGTCTCACTTCAGCTTTACTAGCAGTGAGTATGGCCATGTTTCTGTTTTTCTTCTGAGTTAAAAAAAATTTTTCCCCTTTTTCTGTATATTTTGTGATTTTAAGAGAGTGTAGGGACCTGCAATAAATGAGGAGCCGTGAAGGAGGCTTGCAGGCTTACAATATAGTGGCCATTATGTTAACCAATACCTCATATTTGATATTTTTCCAGTATGTGAAAATAGTTTTTTTTTGCCCAACAGTACTGGGGATTGGATGCAAGTATAATACCAGCAGCCGCCCCCCTCATGCATGGAAGGTGTGCGAGCGTCTGTCTTACGGGTATTTGTGCATCTGTTTAGTCTCCCAACGTATGGTACTGTGGCTTTTTGGCTTTTTTGCATGCTATGTGAATAGATGTCAATTTAAGGTGCAGCTTTCTGTCCACCTAGTGGAGAGATATATGGATTACCACCAATCAGCTGCACCTGGGTATTTTTCTTTAATAGCATGGGGGCCTGTGTTGCCTCTATGCTGTGTCTAGTCTCACTTCAGCTTTACTAGCAGTGAGTATAGCCATGTTTTTTCCCCTTTTTCTGTATATCTTTTAAAAACCAACCCATGATCACGAAAGATAATTTGCTTTTTAAAGATACGCTGGCGACATGGCGCCTGGTATGTAAGATGTTCGGGAGGCCCATGCATGTAGCCAGATGGAGGCCACTTTGGTCCCTCACGGAATTTATTCCGGGAAGGGAAAATAAACTATTCAAGATCTGGAGACAACAAGGTGTTCACATTCTGGGGGACCTACTGGAGGATCGGGGGAATAGCTTTAAGGCTATGTTCACACGGTGTATTTGCGGGGCGTAATTACGCCCCGCAATTACGCCGTGTGACCGGGGCGGGGCGGGAGCGGGGGACTGAGCAGGGGCCGCACTTCGCCGGCCATTGACGTGAATTACTAGCGGCGCGTATTTGCGCCTAGTAATTCACATGTCAATTATCTCCCCGCCCGGCGGCTTCGCCGGGCGGGGAGAGGAGACGTAATCCATAGTTTCTATGAGAACTGTGAATTACCGTAATGAATGGGACGTTTTCGGCCCGTAATTTGCGCACTTCGGCGCGTAATTACGGACCGAAATACGTCCCAAACTTAGCCGTGTGAACATAGCTTAAGAGTTGGGATCTGATTCAACAACAATTTGGCCTAAAAGCGAACCAGGTGTTGCAATACATGCAAATTAAAAGTTTTGTCGGAAAGAGACTGGTTAATTTAGAGGGGTTGGAGGACTCTGAGGAATTCTCGACCTTGATGAGAAGGAGCGATGGCTGTACCACATTGTCCAAATTATACCACTACTTTCTAGCATGGTCCACGAGGGGGACGGCGGTGACTGCTTTCGCCAAGTGGGAAGTCGAGCTAAAAGACACGGATATTGCGGATAAAATCCTCAAAGGTCTGGAAATGGTTAGAAAGGCCACAGTAAGTGAGGTATGGAGAGAAAGCCAATTCAAAATAGTTCGCAGAGCAATCTATGCTTTTAATGTCCCATTTGGCGAGAGCAGCCAGGGGGTGAACTACCTTAAAGCATGCCCGAAATGCAGCCTGCAGAAAGCAAATTTGTTACATTGTCTATGGGATTGTCCAGGTATTCAGGAACTATGGGGGAAAGTGGTAGAATTCATAGAGGAGATATGGGACTTCAGGGTGCCACTGGATCCATAAAGCTGCATTCTTCAGTATATAGTGCAGCCAAAGGTGAGGGCAGAAGACGAGGATAGATTAATGAGAGATAAAGGGGTGCATTTGACTTTGCTGGCAGCCAAACGCGTTATTCTCAGACATTGGCTGAGAGAAGAGCCTCCAGAGATAGCGGAAGTAAAACTAACTATGAGACAATTGTTGTTTCTTGAAAAGTTGGATGCTGAGCGCAATAGGGAGCAGATGACAGGAGGGTTCATAAAGAAGTGGAAACACTTTATTGCAGGAACCTGTAATGAGCAGGAGATCCTGGAAATTATCTCTCCCTTTAGATATTCCTCTTACTTTATGACGGAGAAGTTGTGTGGGAGGTTAGGCAGACTAGATATTGCAATTTAAGAGGAGGGGTGGAAAGGTGTTGCACAACATGTTGGATGTTTTGTTTGTGGTTATAACTATACAACTCATATCAGATGAAGGATTTGAAAAAGATGAAAATGTAGTGGAGATCACAGAGAGACACGTTTCACCTTAGAATTGTAGTTTTAATATATTTTGCTTAAAAGACACCGTATAGTTCATATTGTCTAAACTATGTACTGATCTTATTTTACTTGCTGTATATGTGTGATTATTAAAAAAGGGGGCGTGGCTTAAATGAAACAAACAAGCACCAGAATTTTGTCGCAGTTTGTGACATAAAAGTAAGCCAACGTAAAGATGGTACAAACTTACACTAGACAGGTCTAACTTGCACCAGATTTGTCAATACGGTGATAAATATGGCGCATTGTAAGACTGTCTAGTCTAACTTTGCACCGTCTACGAGTTAGACAATATTGATAAAGGTGTCCCAATGTGTAGTTTAAACCTTTACTTTGTTTTCCATTAGATCTGCAGGAGTCCACTTCTTTCACACCAACAGCTGAAACAGAGGACCCAGCCCTACCAATTAAAAATGCCTTGGACATTATTTCTGCCCCACCAACCTTTACACTTGACCTTACATAAACTTCTATTTTTAAATGTTACAGACACAAACCTAATCTGTGATAGAGCAACACTAAGGGCCACATGTATGAAATTTGGTGTTAAAACACCAAATTTCATGCGCACTATAGTGGCATAGAATGCACCGATTTAAATCTAGCGCTAGGGCAACAATTTCTGGCTCAGGTAAAGCACTTTGAAAGTGGTTTACCTGTTCCAGCAGTAACATGACTACAAATGCTGTAGTGAAGCTATAAATCTATAGCTTTGTATGGTTCTAGAGTGTCCCACCTCTCACCCCCCCCCCCCCCCTTTTAAAATATAGCGAACAGGGCTACGCTAGTTATCGGCCTGAAAAGACGTCAGACTTCTGGCTCAGCCCCGTTCATATGTGTCGCCCTAAAAACATACCACGCTTTGTGGTACATTTTTGGATGCATTTAAAGCAATACATTTTACCTATTGCAAAAAAGTCAACATCCAAGACGTCATGTGAACATACCCCAACACTGATATAGATGTACAGCATTCTTCTTTAAAACGTTGGTCCAGACTGATCAACACTTGAGATAGTGGAAGAAAATCCTTCCCTCTCAGGCAGATTGGTTCAGGCCTTACGGGCGCCATATTTTTCTGGATCAATAGAGGGCAACAAAATTAACCTAATACCCCTTCCTTCATAGTTACATAGTTTGTTAGACTGAAAAAAGACAGAATTCTATCCTGTTCAGCCTATTTTGCTAAAGTGTTGATCCAGAGGAAGGCAAAAAACCCCATTAGGTTTCCTCATTTTAGAGAAAAAATTCCTTCCCGACTCCAATCTGGCAATCAGAATAAATCCCTAGGACTCTTTTCCAGAATCCTTGTCACTATAAATTGTTATATTATTACGTTCCAGCAATGAACCCAGACCCTTATTGAACTATGTTAATGAATTCACAATGACAAGTTCCTCTGGCAGAGAGTTCCATAGTTTCACTGCTCTAACAGTAAAGAATCCCATTTTGATGTTTATGATTTTAATATAGAGCTAGTCCCCACCACTGGCTTAAAGGAGTGTTATCATTTGAGCTGTTCGGGCTGTTCAGTTAATTTTCTCAGACTGAGTTTGAAATCCAGGGGCGTGTCTCTCCTGTCAGCAGGCGTGCCTCTCCTCCCAGGAGGCGTGTCTGTCCTCACTGAAGACCTGTGACATCATCAATTTCAATAAAGCAGGGGATGCAGAAGGTTGTCTGGATATAACAGCTCTGTAGCCTCCTGCATGCTTATGTCTGCAGCCTTCAGGCTCCACAAGCTCAACAAGCACCTGTTATATCTCTTATCACACAAATTACACTGAAAGCCAGCAGCTTTCACTTCTAGTGGTGTTCACCCAAATTGTACTGACAACAGGCAGAGACCTTTACTCAACTACAAGGACAAATGTCAGCTTCAAGTAAAGACCTCTGCTTGCTGTCAGTGACATGTGAGTGAAAATGGGGGGAGAAGCACTCAGCTTTGAGACAAGACCCTGCTCAACCTGTAATAACTTGGCCTGGTAGAGTGTTGGCTTTACAAGGAAGGGGTTTGGCGTTCTAGTCCCTCACAGAGTATTTCCCCCCCCCCCCCCCTAAATTCTACACATATGTAGAGAGACCTAAAATATATATGTCAATCTCTATAGTGATATATATACACATATATAGCTCCCCTATATAATTTCTCAGCCCCCAGAATATATGCATTGTATCACATATGTTGGAAGTGCTCGGTGTGACAACTGCGAGTATGGGACCCTCGAGAGGGGAGCTTTGTGTGTGTATATAAATAAAATTATAGATGTCTACACATATATTTTCATATCTTTACATATGTGTACAATTTAAAAAAGAAAAATAAAATACTGATGGGGCTTGAACTCCCAACCTCTGTCTTGCAGGGCTGATCACCTAAGCACTGCACTACACAAGGAGCTTATACAGATAAAGTGTTGAATCCTTATGTTATACACTACAGATGACGTCATAAGGAGACGGGGCTTGCATTCGATCTGAGGAACAGAACGCCTTCTTTTCCAAGTAGCAGCTTAAGGACTGGACCTGTGAGGAGGTGAATCAACCTCTTGGCAAAAGCCCTTTAAAAAGGCAGTAATTGCCCAGATTCTTCACCTATAGCTGGGAGATGTACATAGAGGCAGCAGACCTTGGTTTCACTATCGATTTTAACAGCTCAGAGGGGAGTAAACACAGAGTGTGCAGGCAGCCAATCACAGCGCAGGGGGCCGTGGCCGGGGCGTTTCCTGTCTAGGGGTGTATCCCAACAGGCTGAATGAAATGTCAGCCAGCCAATCACAGTGCAGGGGGCGTGTCTAGGGAATCAACCAGGGGGCGTTCCGACCAGCAACAGAGCAACAGCAGAAACAGAATACAGATTTACAGAGAAGCTGATATCTGCTAAACCAAGTGACTGAGGTAATGCAACCTAATTACAAAAGTGCTTATTTTTACTGTCCCCATAATCTGAGACATGATCTTTGTAACGATAAAACCCCTTTAAGTTTATAGACATATGTCTTTCCTCAAGAGAACTAACTACTGTATGCAAACAGAATGGCACCCTTTTGTACATGATTTTGATTATTATGGAGGTAGCAGTTCTCACATTTATACCCGTTATCGACATTATCAATTCATGCAAATCTGTAGACAGTGAGCATTAGTGGCTTCCCTACAAAACTGAATGCTATCTTAGGGTCTATTCAATCCTTTTCTATTATCTGTAAAGTAAAAGCATCCTCTGACAATTACTGAACCATAATTTCCTTTGTCTCTAAATGATATGAATGGATTTGGATGCATACTGCTATATGACATGTTTACTGATATTTTCACAGCTTCTTTCAGCAGCTAAAAGCTATAATGTTTCTTCCTGCATATAAAGTAACAGGCGCATTAGGAAAACCGATTCCTCATGACTTTTTTTTTCTTGCGTGTGACACCATGGTCAGATCACTTTAAGTTCCCAATTAGAGAGCGCTTTATACGTCATGTGCTGCGGTAACTGAGCATCCAGACCTAACTTTGCCTCTGGCATTTGTAAGTATAAAAAGCCTCATCCAGCTGGACTGTCGCAAGTAGACACAGCAGATTTGAAGGAAACCTAAAACCTATATTTATAAAGACACGGACGACTGGAACATGAATGTTTTATTCAAGGATGCATAAAGTTGGTGAAATGGAACTGTATCATTCATAGCTGCTAAGAAAAGGTACATTCAGGTGTTGTGGATATGTTGTTTAACTCACATTTTTCCAGTAAACACATTTTTTAGGAATTTTTGGTTATGTTTTCTTTAATTTTCCAGTTCACTTTCAATATTTTTTTAATAATTCCTAAGTCTTGCAGTTTTCACGTTGGCCAATAAGCCTAAGAATCATCTGACACTTCCTGTTCTGTTTAGACAGTGTGCTCATTATCAGCACAAAGAGGGTGAAACTGAAAGGAGACACCATTGTGTACAGATAACACCAGTCACAAGAGGAGATGTCACAGCTCCCCCTCTCCCCTCTCTTCACAGTGAAAACTCTCCTATACAAGTCTATGGGACAGAATCGGTCTTAACAATACTATGTGCATGAAGCTGCTGTAAAGTATATAAAGTATATATAGACAGCCGAATAGAGAAATCTACAATCAGATAATAAAAATGACTGAGAGGAAAAGAATATGGATCAGGGGCTTGATTTAATAAGTAAAAAAAAAAAAAAAATGCCAACAGATTCCCTTTAAGGATATGTGACATGGATTCCACACACAACAAACCTGCAGCAAATTACACTACAATACATGTGGATGGGGTTTTGTACGAACCCTCCATAGGTAGAAGAAATTTCCACAGCATGTTCCTATTTTTCCGAAATGCTGCAGATTTTCACTGTGAATTTTATACCTTCAATCTACAGGGGTGAATCTACAACACAATGCCAGAACATACAAATTGTCCAATATGTGTGGCCTTTCTCTAAGGGCTTGTCCCCATGGCACAGGTTATTTGTCGGTTTTTCAGATGGTTTGTGGTTTTACAAACCATCTGAAAATTGACAAGCAATGCTCCTGGATAGGCTTCAATGGAAAATCCATGCAGCTGTCCCCACTGCACGAATTTTCTGCCGATGTTTTTTATTTCGCAAAAAAAACTAGAAAACTTACAAAACTTAGAACATGTTCATTCTTCTGCCCGGTTTTTGGGAGGAACATGAACATGTGGGTGCAAAAGGGGGAGGGTTTGAATCCGGAAACAAAAGCTGTCCCCCTGCGTGCCAAAAAAAAAGACAAAATACCGGTCGGCATTTCCCAACCAGTATTTGGTCTGTGCCGTGTAAACGCAGTTGAAACTCCCAACTGTTCCTGCTGTGACCTGCTCCTCAGGCGGCTATTCCACAGATTCACAGTTCTCACAGTGAAGAACACTTTCCTCCTCTGGAGATTGAATCCTTTTCTCTGTAGCGAAGGGAATGTTCCCTTGTCTTTTGAGGGGGCTTTACATGAAGTAATTTTTCCCCGTACTTTTTGTATGAGCTCTAATACCTGTGGAAGCAGGACATCAAGTTCAAAGGAGTAAAAATCAAGTATTTCTGACTAATACTTGGATATACATCGTCCTTCAGAGCAACAGCTGCTTTTAGTAGCCAAAATCTAAATTTCTAAGCATATTAAAAAAAAAAAAAAAGGAGCTTCTGAACAAGAAAACACCATCTACTTGTCTTCTGCACTTTAATACGTCACTAGGATGGAGGCCCGCAATGTACACAAATTGACATAGATAAAAAAGATATTTAGCAAAAGTGCAGAAGCTTCAGCTAATTGCTAAGGATTATCTACCCGGTTTCCCCGAAAATAAGACAGTGTCTTATATTAATTTTTGCTCCTAAGGACAAGCTAAGACTTATTTTTAGGGGATGTTTTTTTTTCTATGAACAATAATTCACATTTATTGTTGAACAAAACATCAACATGTATTAATATACTGTAGTGATTTCATCACAAACATCAGCATAAGCAGCCAAACTCTGAATTTCATAACTAAAAATGCATTATGTCTTATTTTCGGGGAAACAGGGTAGGAGAGGCAACATGGTTCCCCTTCTGCATGCTGCAGTATGAGTCTCAAAGACACATGTGGTCCATTTGCCTGAGCCACCGCTACCTCCATTTAGACCAGAAAATTAAAATACCTGTTGGAAAACTCCTTTTTAAAGTGAAAACAATATTCTACATACCTTGTTGTTCAGTTTTATCAGTTTTGACCTTTATTTCACAAACACATTGAATGTGTGAAAAAGCATCATGAAGTTTCCCACAGCCCGAGGTAAATATATATCTACTTTATACAATTTCTTTCCTTGTGACTTATTTATGGCTGGATAGTGTAATTTGTGAACATATCTGAATCGGTTCAAACATATTTACAGATAATCTGCTTTAATATAGAAAATTGCTCTAATGTGGATTCCACAAACAGCAAGCATCAGCACCTATATAAAGAGAACTGAGGAAGAGGAAAAAGCCTTCAAGCTACACAGAATTATTAGGAAAGAAGAGTCATAGAAATATGCTCCTATAATCATAGTAATTATCCACCAAAGTAAAAAGCCAACACGGCTGTGGCCATAGCGTTATATGGATCACTGAGAATAATACACTGTAATGTAATCAGCTGCTGGACTGCTATCAGATTAAGAAAGTAGCTTCTCTGGTTATTAAAACTAACAAAATAGGGCACTTGTGAAAGAGCTGCAGAGTAGCTGCTGGCTATTGCACTCACAATTAGGCTGGGTCTACACTGCATAGCACAAAAAACTCCTCGGAAACCAAATCCTAAAAGCCACTGAGTATTTTGTCAGTTTTTGTCCAAATCAGCTGGGTTTCCGACCAGTTTTTTGGGTGTTTTTTTTGTTTTGTTTTTGTTGAGGTTTTTGCCGTGTTTTTTCCAGCAGTTTTCACAGTTTTTTAAATAGGTTGAACCTTTATGACTTGTTTAAAAACTTGGGGAGCTTTTCAGCAAAACTGCGCCAAAGACCACACCAAAAACTGTCCAGCAGTTTACATAGACTTAAATAGTAAATTTTCTGCTGGACACTAGCAGATTTTACAACATATTCCTAAAACCTCCGGCGCCCAAGAACGACTGGAAAAAAAAATGACCTGTGTAGACTTGTATTGAAGTCTATGTGGATTTTCAGCAGTTTCTAAATACTAAAACCGCCGGAAATCCGATGAAAAACATGTGCTGTGTAGACATAGCCTTAAGCAGATTTGCTTGTAAAGTGGCTTTGCAGTGTGTAAAATCCACTCCACATTCAAAGTTATATTTACCTAGTCTCCACTTGTGTAGAAATCCAGAAGGGTTTTCATACAAGCAGCTCATTTACCATGTCTAAGTTCAGGTCCCAAGCAGTGGTGGTCATGGTCTGCCTGGGACCCTGTACAGAAAAAAAAATAATGTGCCACCCATATGAAGACCTCCAAAGATCTCTGAAATAACCGGGACCAGAGAGAACCAACCTTGGTGGTAAAAAGCTATATGTACATAAACACAGAAACAAGGCCATACTCGCAGCTCAAAGGCTAGACTGAAACTGAACCTAGTAAATAGACAACACTGGCCCCTATGCTACTTGGGAAAGATAAACAGGTGCAGCTGATTGCTGAGCAGTAGCTCACATACCCCACCACTAGGGGAACAATAAGACTGCACATTAAATTGATACCTGTTAAAGTATGCAGAAAAGAAACCATATAATACATGGGGAGATTGCACAAATGCAAAAATACCGATAAGACAACCACTCACACACCTTCAATAGATGAGGTGGGTGGTTGCTGGTATTATAATTGCATATAGATAAGGCAATACAAAAGGGTGCCATTAATGCAGATACGTGTGGTGCACCATGCTGGCTTACAGCCTATTACGCCACTACTATTCGATTGGGCTTGCTGCCCAGCAATTTTTGGGTGTCCAAAACAAAATACAGACACCCTCTGCTCCCCAGTACTTTTGGGCAAAAAAATTGACATACTGGAAAATATCAAATATGAGGTATTAGTTAATACAGTAGCCACTATATGCAAGCCTGCAAGCCCCGTCAAGGCTCCTCATTTCTTGCAAGTCCCTACACGAACAATTTACGGAATAAACACTGAAAAAATGGGACATTAATTACTTAAACAACACAGAGTGGTGGGGTATGTGAGCCACTGCTCAGCAATCAGCTGCACCTGTTTATCTTTCCCAAGTAGCATAGGGGCCAGTGTTGCCTATTTACTAGGTTCAGTTTCAGTCTAGCCTTTGAGCTGCGAGTATGGCCTAGTTTCTGTGTTGTTTAAGTAATTCATGTCCCATTTTTCAGTGTTTATTCTGTAAAAAGCTATATATAGTTAACATAAGGAGCCCATCTATGATAGAAACTACATAGGTTGTCAGACAACATTTGAGAGACCGATAGAACTAAGAAGCGGATCAATATGATATCAAAAACTTACATACAATGTAATAGGATTTTAAATCATTTTGTATCAAGCCATAATAGACATTGTAAGCATGCTGTGTCTATTTTCTTAAACTCCATCTCTAAGCTACATTCCCCGACATGTACAGAATATAGCATTTCCCCTGGAATGTTGAGAATTCTGCCCGAATTCCAGAGAGGACCATCACTGCACCTTCTCGGTTTCCTTCATCTTTCCATACAAGGCTATCTACAAATAATGACAAGGGCATAAGCTGAAAATGTAAGTGACCCCACCAGCTTAAATAGTACAGATTCCTCCTACTTAGAGGGATACATTAATATGAAATATTTTGTGTTTTCATGGTTGAGGGAAACCCTGGGATCATACAAGGTGAAGCAAACTCTACGAAGCGCTAAACAGAAGCAGCCTCTTAGACCCCTTCCATCCCTACAAGAAATTGTATTCAGAGCAGATGGTTACCATAGCAACTTTGGAGACTTGGCCTCTAGAGATTCACAATTCTTAGCCTCCTAGATCATTTAGATTTAACATTGATCACATCGACAAGGCAGCAAAATCATGGGAAAATGTCATATAAGAACATGGAACTATAACTTTACTGCACGGAAATAGGAATTTTGTTTCTACTTCACATCGGTCAGTGTGTTCCCAAACTACTGTCACAAGGACGTTTCATCAAGCAAACAACAAGTACATTCTATAGACAAGCTCTTAACAACACATTCGCCTTCCAAGACAATAGCCGGCAGTCTCTGCAAACAGTGTTTGTTCTGTTTTGGTGCGGAGATCTTCCGATATGCAGTGTAATCACTAGTTAAACCCATATAAACAACAGTATCATTTTATAATTGTTAATTAGGGAGTCATTAAGACTACCTAATAATTATTTTAGTGTGCAACTATAGCAACAGCCCAATTAACCCCTTACCGAAAGAAGCACGTTTTTAAAGGGGTTTTGCCACAAAATACAATTGACGAGGGAAGCTTGCAAATGAAATAACAAATATTTTCACCATTCATTATTAATAAAAATTCTGCACTGTTTTTGTCTTAGCTGCTCCTTTAGTGATCCATTGTTTACAGCTCATCTCCAGGGGATACGACCAGGGCTGAGAGCTCCTCAGACCTGGTCACACATGCTCAGACATCACCTCTCTTCTCAGGCAGCTACTGAGTGTTCACACCCCGAGTGCTATCATTTTACTCCCGTCCTCTGTCCTCCTTAGCAATTAGTCAAACGGTGCAAATAAATAAAAAAGAAACCTCAATGAGGTCTGTGCATTGATAAAGAGAGAAAAAAATCCACAGGTTTGGTTCCTGCAGGGATTTGAACCAAAAACTTTACCTCTCAGCTACTCAGAATGCTTTATATAAAAGAGACCTTTCTTTGACTACAGAGAGGAAAAGCCTAGTGATGTCATCCTGCTGGGTCACATGATATGCAATTCAAACAAATCACACACGCCCCCTTCTGAGCACACAGAGCTGAAGAGCTGGATGCAGGAGGTATGAAATGAGACCGTGGCAAAACCCCTTTAAATCTGACAATTGTTACATTATGTGGGAATAACTTTTTGATAATTTTACCTATCCGTGTGATTCAGAGACCGTTTTCTTGTGACACATTGTGCTTGAAGTCTGTATTAAATTTTGGTCCATACAATCCTTATTTATTTGTGAAAAATATGAAAATTTAGAAATATTTGCCATTTTCAGCATTCAAAGATTTCCATGTGCAAGAAAGATATTTATACCACACAACGTAGTTTATAACTAGCATCTACCATATGCCTACTGTAGGATGGCATTTTTTTAAACATCGTTTTATTTTTATTTTTTTTACATTGTGGGGCTGAGAAAGCAGCAATGTCATTGTCAAGAAAATAATAAATAAGAACCTTTATTTATATAGCGCCAACATATTCTGCAGCACTTTACAATTTAGGGTATGTTCACACGGCGTACATTTCGCCACGTATTTGCGCTCTAATACGGGCAAGATGCTCGCCAAAATTATGGTAATCCATAGTTCTCATAGAGAACTATGGATTACACCTCCTCTCTCCGCTCGTACAAAACGATCGTATTATACGCGTGGGGAGATAAGTGACATGTCACTTATTTGCGGCGCTTTTGTGCCACGAGTAATGCATGTCGATGAGACGGACGGGCTTCCGGCCCCCCGCGCCTCCGTAGTATACACTGATCAGCGCGAGCTCCCGAAGCACACGATGTATTGTGGCGCGTACTGCACGCACCGCCATAGGTGTAACTTTAGGAGGGTACGGAGGGGACTGGTCCCCTCCACTTTTTCTTGAGTGGGGACGGACCCCCCCCCCTTTTTATCTATTTCAATAAAAAAATAATCCATATGAAAGCATGAGAATATGGTAAGAGGTGAGAGCAGAGCACAGAGGAGGAAGTTTACCCTTTGCCTCCTATATTTCTGGGGGGACAGAGTAGGTTGCAGCCTCAAGCGTCAGAGCAGAGTGAGAGTAGCGCTGATTGGTGGAGCAGGAGTCAACAGGGGCTACTTCACCAATCATAACGCTGCTTACAGTCCAGCACACTCTGTATCTGGGGCCCTCCCATTGCATGCCACTTTTCCTATGCTCAGCCCTCAGAGAAGAAGAGAAGCTCTTGCCGAATGCCAACTGCACCAGACTACAGGAGACAGGTAAGGAGGGGACAAGGGTGCATGTGAGTAGGGTATGTACTGTATATGTGAGATGTGTATATACCATACAGCCATGTGTCTAGCCATGTCACGTCTTCCCTTTACTTACACGCCCAAGAAAATGAAAATGAATGGGGCCAGCCCCACAGCATTTTAGAAATGTGGACTGGCCAGAGCGTACTTTTAAAACCCCTGGCGTGTAGCAGAGCACACAGTACGCCTCACTATACGGCGTGTGAACATACCTTAAGGGTACTTTCATGCAGAAGATATGAATGCTGATTAAGGGGCGTATTCAGTGCTGGATCTGCCTTAGAACCGGCATCCAATCTGGCAGGAAACTGATTTACATTATACCCTGTGTAAAATCAGTGTCGGTGTTTAGAATTTTGGGCGCGTACTGTCAGCGCCTGCACAGAATTCTGCGAGGTGTTTTATGCACTAACAGCACTAAAGGATAGGAGGCAGAAATCTGTCTCGGGCAGTCTGGGTACAGTGAGTAATGTAATCTCTGTTGTATAGTGTAATGTAATCTCTGGGGTACAGTGAATAATGCAGTAATATCTGGGGTACAGTGTGTAAACTAATCTCAGCGGTACAGTGGGTAATATAGTAATCTCTAGGATACAGTGAGTAATGTAATATCTGGTGTATGGTGAGTAATGTAGTAATCTCTGGGGTAAAGTGTGTAATGTAGTAATCTCTTGGATACAGTGTGTAATATAATCTCTCGTGTATGGTGTGTAATGTAATCTCTGGGATACGGTGTGTAATGCAATCTCTCGTGTATGGTGTGTAATGCAATCTCTGGGATACGGTGTGTAATGCAATCTCTGGGGTATGGTGTGTAATGTAATCTCTGGGGTACGGTGTGTAATGTAACCTCTGGGGTACGGTCTGTAATGTAACCTCTGGGGTACGGTGTAATGTAATCTCGGGAGTACAGTGAGTAATGCAATTCATTTCTAGGGTTCAGTGTGTAATATAATACATTTTTGGGGTATAATGAATTTTAATATTTCTTGAGGACAATGTGCAATTCATTTCTAAGGTGCAGTTAGTAATGGAATTTCTATGTCTACCATGTGTAATATAATTCATTTCTGGGGGGCAGTGAATGATGTCATTTCTGGTGTATGGTATGCAATAAAATACATTTTGGGGTACAGTATGACATACGTGATTCTTAGAGGTACAGTAAGATTGGGTTCTTTTCTTTTCCTCATTCTGTTGTGTCTATAACAAACTTAATGGAGTAGTGATGGGGGAATTGAGGGGTTAAGCGAAATTTGCTTCGTTGCACAACATTTTTTATTTCCATGTCGAGGGGTAATATTATAGGTGGGCTGCTTCGGTTTCATTGCCAGGGCTGCTTTTTAGTCCCAGTCCGGCTCTAAACATCAGTAATTAGAGAGCCGCTTATAACTCTATGGATTGCACCAAAAGTGTTTGCCATAAGGACTCCGCCCGGACCTGCTGGGGAAGCTCACAGCACTCCCTCAGACCTCCTAGCTGGGCTAGAGGGGGATGCTTCACTGCAGAGAGAGGAAGGTAGAGAAGAGGAGGTAGGGGAAGTGAAAGGGAAGGCGAGTAAAGGAGAGAGGGAGGGATGGGAAGATAGAGGATATGAGGGAAAATTGGTACTCCCACTTTTTGAACCAAAGTTACGCCCCTGCGGACTGCAATACATCGTGTGAGCATAGCCTTATAGAGTATAGGTACATACAAAAAGACAGACATTATACAGTGAAAAGCTACTTACAGATGAGACACAAGGTGTGAGGGCCCTGCTCGCAAGAGCTTACAATCTCTTAGGGTGTACGGATGAGACAAAGGGTGAGAAGTGCTAGGTTTACAAAGGCCCAGCCATGTGACAAATATGGGGTAGTTTACATAAAAATTGGATGAACCTGCCACCCAGACAGTACTTCTATATACAGATACATGCCGGAGTGTAGGGTGTGACAGAAATGTGTGCGCTAGAGAGTGAGCGGCACTCTTAAAGGTTTGGGGGTTATGACTGTGCCGGATCGCCCAAGGTAGCATGTACCAGAGAATGGATGCCGCACGTGAAAAATCTTGGAAACGGGCATGGGAGTTTCAGATGACTGAGGCATGTAGTCTAAGATCATCAGCAGAGCGGAGAGACCGGGTAGGGTGGTAGACAGAGATGAGGGAGGATATGTAGAGGGGTTCAGCGTTGTGGATAGCTTTATGGGTGAGAGTGATTAGTTTATGTTGTATCCTGTACTGAATTGGTCACCAGTGCAGTGACTTACACAGGGTAGAGGCATCAGTATAGCATCTGGAAAGGAAGATGAACCTGGCTGCTGCATTCAGGACAGATTGGAGAGGGGAGAGTTTACAGAGAAGGAGACCGATAAGAAGGGAGTTGCAGTAGTCAAAACGAGAAAAAATAAGAGCAAGAATGAGCATTTGAATTGTTTCCAAAGCGAGAAAAGAAGGGATTCTGGAGATGTTCTTGAGGTGCAGGTGACAGGAGCGGGTAAGGGATTGGATATACGGGGTGAAGGAAAGATCAGAATCTAGTATAACCCCAAGACAGTGGGCCTGCTGCCTAGGAGTTATGGTGGTGCCACACACTGAGACAGAAATAGCAGGGTAGGGTTGGTTAGTAGATAGTGGGATGACTAGAAGTTCAGTTTTAGTGAGGTTTAGCTTAAGATAGAGGGAGGAGATGATGTCAGAGACAGCGGATAGACAGTCACTCGTGTTTTGTAGCAGGGCAGGAGTGATGTCACAGGAGGAGGTGTATAATTGGGTGTCATCAGCGTAGAGATGGTTCTGAAAGCCAAATCTGCTGATGGTTTGTCCAATAGGGGCTGTGTAGATTGAAAAGAGGAGAGGACTGAGAACCGATCCTTGTGGGACCCCAACAGCAAGAGGAAAAGGAGAAGAAGTAGAACCTGCAAATGAGACACTGAAAGAGCAGTCAGAGAGACAGGATGAGAACCAAAGAGAGTTGTGTCCTGGAGGCCAATAGTACTGAGCATGCTGAGGAGAAGTTGGTGATCAACACTGAGTAGTTGCCCTGAGATTTAGCAGTGAGGTCATTTGAGACTTTAGCTACAGCAGTTTCTGTGAAGTGTATGATGTGGAAACCTGGTTGTAAAGGGTCAAGAAGAGAGTTAGAGTGAAAGTGAATTATGTGAGAGTAGACTAAGCATTTCAGGAGTTTAGAGATGAAGGGCAGGTTAGAGACTGTTTCATTCTTTCAGAGCACTAGATGAAATGTAAGGGGAACTCTGCTATGGGCAACAAAGAAAGTCTTAGACCAAGACAGTTTTCATACATGTGGCCCTAAGTTTTTTTCCAAAAAGCACCTCAAAATTTGTTACATAATTTCTTCCAAGTACGGCAATACCCTTTATGTGGGTGTAAACTGCTGTTTGGGCCAAAGCCTCACGCCACTACTCTGTGCTTCTCCTCCTAGATCTGTCCTCCGCCTTTTACACTGTCGACCATTTACTCCTCCTACACATCCTCTCCTCCCTCGACATCACAGACTTGGCTCTTTCTTGGATCTCTTCCTACCTCACCGGTAGAACATTCAGTGTCTCTCACTCTTGCACCACCTCCTCCTCTCGCCCGCTCTCTGTTGGTGTTCCCCAGGGATCCCAGATTGTCTATTGTCCATATCTTCCTCTCCTCCCATCTCCTGAAGCTAAACGTGGAGAAAACTGAATTTATCATCTTCTCACCATCTCACTCTATCCCTACATCTGATCTCTCTATCACAGTCAATGGCTACACTATCTCACCGGCTCCGCAAGTCCGCAGTCTTGGGATAACCTTTGACTCCAATCTGTCCTGGGCCCACTACTCTTTTCTATCTACACTCTTTGTCTGGGTCAGCTAATAGCATCACATGGCTTTCAATACCACCTGTATGCGGACGATACCAAAACCTACATCTCTGGCCCAGATGTTACCTCTCTGCTCTCACGGATCCCAGATTGTCTATTGTCCATATCTTCCTTCTTCTCCTCCCGTCTCCTGAAACTAAACGTGGAGAAAACTGAATTTATCATCTTCTCACCATCCCACTCTATCCCTATATCTGATCTCTCTATCACAGTCAATGGCTACAATATCTCACCGGCTCCGCAAGTCCGCAGTCTTGGGATAACCTTTGACTCCAACCTGTCCCTCAAACTGCACATCCAAACCCTCACCTCTGCCTGCCGCCTCCACCTGAAAAATATCTCCCGGATCCGCTAATTCCTTAACTTTGAAAGCACAAAAATGCTTGTCCATGCCCTCTTCATCTCCTGCCTAGACTATTGTAACATCCTTCTCTGTGGCCTCCCATCTAGCACCATCGCTCCCCTCCAATCCGTCCTTAACTCTGCCGCCCGTCTGATTCACCTCTTTCCTCGATACTCCTCTGCCTCTCCCCTCTGCCAATCCCTTCACTGGCTTCCCATTGCCCAGCGAATCCAGTTCAAGTTACTAACCTTGAACTACAAGGCTCTCCATAACCTTTCCCCTCCATACATCTCTGCCTTAATCTCTATATATCTCCCCTCATGCAATCTACTCTCCTCACAGGACCTTCTTCTCTGCTCCCCTCACATAATTGTCTCCAAGACTTCTCTCGTGCTTCCCCCACACTCTGGAACTCGCTGCCACAACACCTCAGACTCTCCCCAACTCTCACCAGCCTCAAAATCAACCTGAAAACCCATCTCCGGGATTGCCTATAACCATCAATAACCCCTTTGCCCTACACCCCCCACAAACATGTCTGCCCCTCACCTTCTGTCTCTTCCCACCTTCCTTGTAGATTGTAAGCCCTCGCGGGCAGGGACCTCTCTCCTTCTGTACCAGTTGTTTGTTATTAATTTGTCACCTTTGTACTTGTTTGACCTCTGTTATATATGCAACCCGAATGTACAGCGCCTTGGAACCAAGGGTGCTCTAAAATAAATAAATAAATAATAATGGCAGGGTGTACAAAGGGGGGAATCAGCACCTCTCAGGGAATTTATCTAGGGGTGTATTGTGCCTTTTGAGCCCATTGTTTGTTGGCTTTCATCTTTACAGCGTTCGCCCTGTGGTGTAAATGACATGATAACTTTACTATGTTGGTCGATATAGTTTCAACAATATTAATTTTACATAGAAAAGTAGGGTGAAGTCCAGCATCCAAAAGAAAAAAGTATTGTGAAAAAAACTAAAACAACATTTTATTCTAATCATTTAAAAGAAGAACTGTGTGGGCACAGTCTAAGCTCCTCCTTAAGCCTTTCGGGCCTTGCAGGCCCTTAATCATAGTGGGGAGAAACAACCTAGATAGTGGCTAAAAACAAAAGGCCCAGAGGAGGGAGGGGTGTGTGTGTGTAAGGTGTAGGTGTGTAAAGGTGTGGATCCTGGCGATAGATCAAAAGATTTTTTTACATGCAACACAAATCAACAAATAATTCACAATGTTCAGTAAACATTAAATTGTGTTTGAAAAACGTAACAATTACCGTATATACTCGAGTATAAGGCCTCGTTCACACGGCTTATTCTGCCGCGTATTGGCGCCGTACTGCGCGCCGGATTTGCGCTTCAGTACGGCGCCAACCGCGGCGCAATTACGTAACCCCATGCTTCATTGAGAACAGGGGGAACCGTCGCCCCCCCGCCGGCAAACCCGCCGCGGGGGGGAAAATGAAGACATTATTTAGGGCGAACACGCCGTAAAAAATGATTTCTAGGGGGGAGGGGTGGCCCCCCGCCGCACCCCGGCCCCCCCCGCCCCCCTTATTCACGGCGGATTTTTTCGCCAATTTCGGCGCAAAACCCGTCGGAATAAGCCGTGTGAACACGGCTAAGCCCCCCGATATAAGCGGGGGCACTACTTTTCCACAAAAAGGGGGAAAAGCATGATCGAGAAAAGCCTAGGGTGGAAAAGCACGGTATTGGTGAATTTTAAAAATAAAACGATACCAAAAAAAAATACTAGGCATTTAATGTCCCCCATAGGCGGTATAGGCTTTTAAAATGTCCCCCATAGGCATATAGGCGGTATAGGCATTTCATGCCCCCCAAGGGCAGATTAGGCAGGTTAGGCATTTTTTAAGTCCCCAAAGGGGCAGTATAGGCAGGTATAGGCTGTTTAATGTCCCCCTAGGGGGTTATGGGGTGTATGGGGTATTTAATTTTCCCCCCAAGGTGGTATGGCAGCTATATGCCCCCCCTAGGGGGGGTATAGGCAGGCAATTGCCCCCTGGCGGGTTAAAGGTCCTCATGGGCGGGGTTAGGCGTTATGGGAGGTATAGGCCCCCCTAGGGGTTTATAGGCGGGAATAGGTCCCCTAGGCTGGTATAGGCAGGCATAGGTCCCCCTAGACACTATGGGCAGATAAGGTCACCTAGGCAGGTATAGGCATTTACTAGGAGGATAGGCATTAAAAAGGCAGGTATAGGCAGTACTAGGCAGTTTACTAGGCAGGTAAAGGCCAGAAAACTAGGCAGGTATAGATAGAACTAGGCGGGTATAGGAGTCTATCAGGTAAGGGCAGGTAAGTAGAGGCAGGTATAGGGCGGGTATGGGCAGTACGGGAGGTTTTGATAGTACGGCATATAGGCATACTAGGCAGGTTGATAGACTAGGCAGGTATGGGAGGGGTAAGGAAGGTATAGATAGTACTAGGGGGTATGGGCAGTACTGGGCATATAGATAGTACGGCAGGTATAGGCAGATTAGGCGGGATAGATGTACTAAGCAGGTATAGGCAGTACAGGCAGGTATGGGGAGGGTATAGGGGCAGGTATGGGATAGTACTAGGCAGGTATGGCAGTATAGGCAGGTTATAGGGGGGGTTTTGATAGTAGTAGGCAGGTATGGGCTTTTTTTAAAACAAAAAAAAACCCTTACCAGATCCCCGCTGCTCCGTTCCCGGGGCCCCTCTCCTTCTCGGCACGGGGGTGACATCTCAGGCCGCCAGCAGCGTGATGACACACGCTCTGTGTGGGGGCTCCGGACAGCGCGAGTTGCGGGCCCCCCGAAGTCCACTGCGGGGCAGGGGGCACTTTCTCTCTGCCCCGCAGTGGGGATCTCTTCTCCCGCATGCGCTGGGGGATCCAGCAGGGGGGGGAAAAACGTGACAGCGCCTGGGCCCTCGCAGCGCCCGGACACTGTCGGCGGTATGGCCTTTAGTTTATGCCTCCCTGAGGCGATGTAACGAAGCGTCCTGTCGGCGCAGGGCCACGCACGCCCCAGCGGCGACAGTGATCGAGTTAAGCCCAGGGGGGGGTTTTCAGCATATTTTTTGTGGGGAAAAACTCGGCTTTTTACTCAAGCTTATAGGGTTTTAAAAACCCCCAAAAAAATTTATTTTTTTTACATTTTTTTTTTTTTTTTTTTTAAATTTTAGAGTTTTATTAACATTTTCTTTAAAAACCCAAGAGAAAAATAACAATTTCCATAAAGAAATGGATTAGGCATTATAAATGATGACCAGGTGGTACCGGGTTTTTACAAAGAAAAAAAACCATTTCTAAAAAAAAAACAGAAGAAGAAAAAACCGGGGGTTTAAAATAACGACCTGGGGGTCTTTAAAAACCCAGATCCCATTGTGTGGGAGAGTGATTTTTGACCCTATTTTCCCTACGGGAAAAAAAAATAAAAAAAAGGACAACATTACAAAAGGGGAAAAAAAAAAAGGGGAAAGGTTTAGGGCGGACTGGGGCAAGATCCCGGGTTCAGTGAAAATCTTTTGGTGGTGAGGGGGTTGGGGGTTTAAAAGAGGGATCATTCGTTTCCCCCCAGCTTCAAGGGCCGGGGGGCCAACTTCCCCCTTTAGGGGAACCCCTTTTCCTTGAAACCCCCGGGAAAACTCAAAGGAGGCCTTATAAAAAAATCCGGGGATTCCATGTTCTAAAAACTTCTTAGCTTCCTCAGGGCGGGGTGTGCTTTAAATTTTTCCTCCTTACGATATGTGGGGCTCCCTCCCAAAAATTTTCCACTTTTAAAATTGGGGGGGGAGTAGTCTGCTTCCCCCTAGTGGGGATTATCTTTTAGCGGCCGGGAAGGGGGTTTGTTTTTTGGTAAATTTTTTTTTTAAATATGTCCCCTTTAAAAAAATTTTGAGAAATGAAAAAGTAATGTGGCCCCCGGAGTTTTTTGGGAGGGGGGCCCCCCTTTTAAAATTTCCTGAATGGCCTTTTTAAAACCCTTTTTCCAGAACCCCCTGAAAGGGCCCCCAAAAAACATCCCCAAACAGACATGAGTAATAGTTCCCACCTCTTTTTTTAAAATCTCCAACAGATATCAGAGGAATTGGGGTTTAACCATTTAGGGAAATTTGGGGGCCGGGAAACCCTATCCCAAAAATGAGACCGGATCTTATAACTTGTTTCCTTTTTGGCCTTTTATTTTTGCGTTTACTGCCTTGTGCAAAAGGGTGAAAAATTTGTTCCATTAAATTTTTTCTTTTAAATTTGTTTTTCCTAAATTTCCCCTTTTCCCCAAGTTTTTCAGTGGGAAAGGGAGGGGTGCCCTCGGGGAAGGCCCAAGAATTGTTAGTTTTGGGGAAATGGAATGTTTTGGTTTTTTCCCTGTAAACACACAGTTTTTTCAAATGGATTCAAGGGGTCTTTTATAAATCAAGTTTTTTCCCAGAGGAGCCCAAAAAAAGTGCTGAGCGGGCCCAAAATCATAATGGTTTTAGGGGATGTGGGGTTACCCCCCAAATTTGGCAGCTAGTGGGGAAAAAGCCCCCTGTTTTTGGGATTTCTTTTACAAAAGGGGTGGGGTTTTTGGGAACCCCATACCTAAAAGGGTTGCTAGTTTTCCCCAGGGGGGGAAAAAAAGGGTTATCCGTAAATGGGGGAAGTAAAGGTTTTTCCCAAAACCCAGTAAGGTTTCTGAGGGCTTGGTTCGTTTTACCAAAGCTTTTGTATGGGCCGGGGTTTGAATAAACAAGGGATGGTTGGTTTCCGCGCCCTTGCAGAGTTTGGAAAAACCCAAAGGGCGGGGGAAAATCGGGGAGTAGGGGCCCCTTGCCTGTGTTTTAATACACCCAGGCTTGTTTGGTGAGAATGAATGAGATCAAAAAAACCTAGTAAGGAAGCTGCCGGTGATAAAGTTGCAGTCGGGGCAAAACCCCCCCAAACGTAGTCTTAGGCGGGAAAAGAAGCCCCCTGCGAATTTTGGGAGGGCGTGTGGACCAAAATGAATTTCGTTGAAGCTTCTTTTGCAGCCCAAATTTTCCAGAACGTTTCCCGGAAAAAGTAATTGGTAGGTTTTGGGAAAAAAATTTAGGCAGCTTGGGGAAGGGAAGGAAAATTTTCAAAATTTGGTTCCTTCTGCCAAACCCCAGGAAAAATTTCTCGGCCCCCAAAATTTTGTTAGTAAAGATGGTTTTTTTAGTAAGGAGAGGAAATAAAATTGCTTCAAAAAAAGTGGGACAGATAAACCCGGGATTTGAATTCCCAAATAGGAAATCCCCGTTGAGGGCCAGGAAAAAGGGAAAGTTCTCTTCAGGGAGCCAAACCACTACCTTGTCTAAACAAAAACCCCAGGGGCCTAAGATTTGGATAAGTTGATTTTAACTAGACCTTTGAGAGAAGGTGCCAACTCAAAAATCAGGGGGGAAAGTAAATTTTATGCGGATCTCGCAAGTAAAAAGGAGATCGCCCGCAAAGGGGAAAAACATTTTAAACTCGCGCCCCCTTTTTTTGATCCCCGGGATGTGGGGTTTTGGGAACGAATAAATCCTTAAAGATGCCCCCAAGGGATGATTTAATTACTTAACGGGGTTTAGGGGAAACTTCCCTGTTTTGGGTACCTTTTGGACCCAAAAGGCCTCTGACAGGGACCCCGTTGATTTTAATTCTACCCGAAGGGTTTCTTTAGAGGGCCATAATTTTTAGCAAAAAAAAGGGGGGGCCTAACCCCGAATAAATTTAGAGTAGGGGGCCAAAGTTTCCCAAATCCCCCTTGTAAAAACCCCTTTTCTGCGCCCCCAATGACTGGCCCATCAAGGGAATTTTCCGAGAGTGCGAAATACTGGTTCGTTTCCTAGTGTTTTCAAAGTATTATCCTTTCCCCTCCCTCCCGGGTACGAAAAACCAAAACCGGATAAGGGTTTGGACCCAAGAAGGAAAGAGAGATTTGGGGGACTGTTGGCTGGGGAGTTTGGCGTAGTTTTTGGGGGTCCACATTCGGGAAAGAGATATGGGACGATAAATTTCCCCCCACCCCTGGGGCCCTTCCCTGGTTTAAAATTTACAGTGTTTGCCCTGGAAAGGTTGGGGGGGGAAAACGCAAGCGTTGAGGAGAAAAGCGTTTTTTTAGGTTTAAAGTTTTCCCGGGAAATTTGGGGGAAAGGGGGCAAAGGGAAATATGGGAAATGAGCCTTTGAGGGCCTTTTGGGCCGGGGGTTTTCCCCCCCCGGGGAAAATTTTTTTTTTGGAAAACGAGGGGCTTTATCGAAAAAGGGTTTCCCCATTTTCAGAATGGGCTTTGTGGATTAGAGTTTAAAAAGGTTCGGGGGGGCCCAGGTGGTCCCTGTGAACCCGAAAAAGGAAGCAGGGGAGGGGGTAGAGTTTGGGAAATTTTAAAAGGTTGGAACCCCCTTAGCTATTACCAGTGTTTGTACCATGGTGCCTGAAGGGGGACAAAACCCATTTGGGAAAGGAAGGAGGCTGTCACCTGGTCCTGGGGCTTTGGCTGGGAGATATCCACTCCTTTTTCCCCTTACTCATATTTTTCTATTTCCCCCTAAAGTTGGGGGAGGCGCCCCCCAACGCGGGGAAATTCAAAGGGGTCCCCCGGACCCCCAAATTTCTCGCCCCCAACTAGGTCTTTTTTAAAAGGAGGCAGAAAGAGCCTGCTTATGCGGGCGCTCCAGAAGAGGTCACCCTTCTGTAGACCCGCGGCAATAGCGGCCAAAACGGGCCCCTTTTTCAATAAAATTCCCGGTTTGATTAGGGTGCCTCTTAAAAAAATTTCAAGGTTCCCACTTCTTGGGGGGGCTTGGATCCGTTCATGATCTGAGGGAAAAGTTTTTCAATGGTCTGCTGCATGTCCGCACCAGACAAAAGGTCAGTTGGGTAAAGATTCATTCAGCCCCCCAGGTTTTGGGTCTGCCGATGAGGGCGGGAAACTAAAAAGGAAGCAAACACTGGGCATGATCAGCCCAAAACACAAACCGATTGAGGGTGGTTCTCAGCCAAGGAAGGGAAGAGTGCTGCACAAGGATATAGTCAATCCGACTTTTTCGTAATTGTGAGGGTGGGAGAAAAAGTTTGTAATCCCTTTTCCTGGGGTTTTGCATTCCCCAAACCCGTCAAAAGCTAAAAAACCGAAGGGGAGAGCCCTTTTGATTTTTTCTTGAGGGCCCCGGAATAGGCCATGGGGGAAAGCGGCCTGAAGATTTTACCCCAAAAACCGGGGTCTTTTTTTAAGATTGAAATTTCCAAAAAATTTGAAACGTGCCCCCGTGCAGGGAAAAATGCAAATGTCCAGGATTTTTTAACCCAAAAAAAGGGGAAAAACCTTTTGCCCCTAAATTAGGAGCATATCCCAATTCCTTTTTCCGTGAAAAATTTACTTAAAATAGAGAGATTTCAAAATCTTTAAAATCGGGGCCCTTTCCTCATCTAGGAAACAGTTCCAAAATGATTGGGTTTAAAAAATTTGGATAGTATTGAAAACCCTTTAAACTTTTTGCATGGGGTTTTTGGCCCAAAAATCCCCAGTGGGTTTTAATATCTTTTTTTTTGTTTAGTCGGGACGGGTTTTCGCCCCCTTAAAAATGGGTTTTCCCGGGGAAAAACCCAAATTTTCTTTTGCTTTCTTGGGGTTTTAAAGGGGAAAAAAGTATCGGGCAAACTTTTTTGATGGGTTGTTAAGCCCCTTGGGCGTTAAAGTGAGGCTATTTAAGGTTTCCCCCTTTTAAAAAGTTTTCCGAAAAAGAGGTTTTTTAATCCCCAAAACCCCCGGGGGCCCCGGGAGCCCCCAAAGGGGAAGGAGGGGGAAACCCCAAGAGGAAGGGAGAAAAAAACCCCCAACAAAAAGGGTACAGCACAAATAAATTTGAAACTGGGGAAGGAGGGGGGGACCCTCCCAAACTATGCTAAAAAAATTTTTAAAAAAAACCAGGGAGTCCCCCCGGGCAATCAACTGGCCCTGGGGGGCTCCCCAAACCCTTTTGGGGGTAGCGTAAAAAAAAAGGCATGTTACAAAAAAAAAACTCCTAAAAGATGAAATTTTACATTTTTAAATGCTCCCAACATAAGACTTAAAAATAAAATGGGGTTCTTCTCGGGGGAAAATTATAGATACTTGGGGGGGAAAAAGGAAAATGCTAGCAACAAAAACCTCCCCGTTATTCTGGAAGGGGGCCCCGGGTAAAGGGGTTGGGACCTGAGCCCAAAGGTACTTTTTTACGCCTGGGGTGGCCCGGGGGCCCGGGGGTGGGGGACCCTTTTGCAACCGGGGGGGGTTTCCGGGGGACCCTTTAAAAGGGGAAAACTCCCGGGCCAGCCCCCCCCGGGGAAAGGGGGGACCAGGGGGCCCAAGTTTGGAGAGGGGGGAAAATCTTTAAAATCTGAAAGGTCCTTAAAAGGAATTTTGGGGAAGGCCCTCTGGGGACGCAAAGTGTAGGTTTGGGGCCCCTTTCGGGGCGAACATAAGAGCAAACGGGAACCCCCTTTAATACGCGATTTTCCCTTTTCCCTAAAAAACTTTTGGCCCGGGTTTAAAACATGGTCGTTTGCCCCTGGGGTTTTGGGGGGGGCGAAAATTCCGGATAGTCTGCGGGGGTTTTGACCATTGTGGACGGGAGGTTTCGCCCCCTGCGAAGGCCCCGGTATTATGTCTTTTTTGAGAATAAAGGGAAATGTCCCGGGCAGATGACATTCTGGACGTTGGGGATTTTTGGTGGCGGGAAAAGGGGGCCCTATGGACTCTGCCCCAACTCGATAAATGGGGGTTGGGGGCCGCCCCAGTTTTTTTTTAAAGTTGGTGGGAAACAGTTTTTTTTATACTTTTTTTTTGGTGTTTGACTATTTTTTAAAAAATTGGGAAATGCTTTTTGAAAAATTTAAAAATTGCAATTTTTTAGGCCCCTTTTTTGGGGGGACTTTGTTTTAAATTCCCTGGGGGGGGCCGGGGGGGTTTTCCCCCGGCCCGTTAAATAAATTAAGTGCATGTCACTTTCTCTGTGTCGGGGGGAGGAGGGGACAAAATCCTTGTTCCCCAGGGAGAAAACTGTTTTTTTCCGATTTTTGGGGAGGATTGGTTCCGTCCCGGCAGCGCAAAATACGGGGGGCGCATTTAGGGGCTCCAACCCCCCGCCCCAAAAAAAGCGTGGTGAACGAGGCCTTAGAGCCCTAATTTTTTTAAATTTTTCTGTTTTTTGGGCTGATTAAGGGTTTCCTTTTCTTTTCGGGGCCCAAAGTTGACGTTTTTTTTTGGAAACCAAATCTTGGGGGTTCATATGAACGGGACGCCTTTTATAAAATCCCTTTTCAGAGGCAAAAAATGAAAAAAAAAATAAGCAATCCTGATAGTGTTTTTTTTTTTCTTTTTTTCCTTGGGTATTTTACTGTGCAGTTAATTTTTTTATTTATTTTATATATTTATATATATATATATTATTTATTTTATATATATAAAAATAAATATCCCCAACCCCACACAAATTTAAAAAAACAAACAATTAAGCAGAAATTTGGAATCATTTAAAAAATTTAAATTTGGTAGCGTCTTTCCCCGGGTGAAAAACAATAACATGTTATACCGGTTTCTGGGGAAAATATGTCAGAAGGTCCCCATTACAACTTCCTGTCAGGTTTCTGATGTTGTCTTGATTGTGTGGACACAAACAAGTAATTTCAGGTTTAATTTTTTGCCCCCCTTTTGGTATGGGTTTCTTTGTTGCTTTTCCAAAAAACACCCCTGGGGCGAAGCAGTGGTGCAAAACGCTTTGGGGGGGGGGTTGTGTTTTAATTTAGCTGGGGGGACACTAACACTTGCACTTTTTGTTTTTTGGAAAAAATTTATGTAAAAAACCCTTTTTTTTTAAACTTGGGGGGGCTATTTAATACATAGGGTTTGTAACCACAAAAATTTAATTTAGGGCATTTCCCCCTTTTGTAAATTTTCTTCATGTTTATGACGTTTTTTATTTTTTTGAATTCCCAAAAAAAAATAAAGTGTCACATTCACTATGTATTCTTTTTCCTCTTCCGGTTATACCTGTTACATCGTGAGATTATCTTAATATTCGTGTTTTAAATCTTTCTAATAAAATATGTTTATGGCTATATTTTGTATTTAATGGATTTACTTTAGGTTTAGCACATTTAGTTCTTTGTAGGTAATCCATTTCTTTAAATGATACACATTGAACTTAGCAGCGCCAGATATATATCTAGCATCCATGTGCCTACACTTGACTAATAAAATAATAAGCCATTTACCATTATATACGAGCTTGTTTATATTCTAAGCTGAGCTGGCACCTGGCATTGAACACTTCATGTAGATAAAAAGGCCATACAGTGGCACAGAATTAAGCAGCGAGTCAGTGACAGAAATCCAATATCTTACAAATGGCGCAGCTTGGCTTGCCATAGGCATTGGTACTCAACTCCCCAGCCTCAATTACTCACGTAGCCCCCAAGACACAGTTTGTTATCTTGACTTTAAGAAGCTTTTTTCTGCTTTGCTGCTGCATTACATAAGATGAATGTCAGTTTGCATCTGACAGACGATTAAGCTCATGATTTCCAAAGAAAAACAGTTGAATAATGCAAAGAAATTATAAGGGCTTTTTTACCTCCATGTAATACATACCTACATAGGCTTCCTTCTCAAGCGGTAGCCGGTAAGACTTGCAGAGATAGGTGTCAGACTGAAAAACAAATTGATTCTTCTTAGAAGCAAGGAAGCATTCACTTGGATTGTACACATTTAAAATACAACCGAGATCATTAGACAGTGACAGTTTAATTTACAAAGTACACAGCATAAGCCAAGAATTTACAGCCTCATCATGTGAAGAATACAGTATAGCAGCCATTATTTAATGCACACAGCATGTCTCCCACATCACCGATTGCTTTCCTCCTTAGCGAAAGTTTGTACTAAAGTGGTATTCCCATCTCATTGGCTAGCTGTAAAAATGTAGACAAAAGGTAAATAACCATTCTCAACAAGTACACTTCAGTTCCAATTTTGATTTATTTCAAATTTAAAAGCAGGTTATCCTACATGCTCTTTTACATATGGTTTCCTAGGTTACAGACCACATCTGTGTTCTAGCCAGGGCTGTGGAGTCGGCAAGCCGAAGCTCCGACTCAGACTCCTCAATTTCCCAAACCTCCGACTCCCGACTCCCTCATACATGGCGCATGTTTAAGTGGTAACTTTACTGTAGTAAAATGGTAACATCAGGCTGTTTATCACCTTATGATACAATAATCAAGCTATTTAGGTAGAACAGACACTGAGAAGCACAATGGTAACAATGTTTTGATCTTTTGAACACTTGTGGGTAGAGTTGAAGAAAAATCTGTATTTGTATCCAAGTCCAGTCTGCACCAACATTGGGAATGTGTAGAAGAGACCTTCTACACATCAGGGATCAGATTTTGGTCAAGACATGCTTGAATCTGATCCAGAGTCCAGAAGGATTCAGGCAGTATTGAAAACCAAAAGGTGGAATTCCCAAATACTAACAAAATAATAAAAATTAACACTTTGATTTTTAGGAGCAAAACAGTAACAATGCAGTTACAGGAAAGAATCTGCAGAACTAAGCAGATGCTAAATACTTTCAAGTCAAATTTATGTATAAGATGTAAGATGACTGTATATAAAATTACAGTAGCCTCATGTACAAAGCTGTAGTGGATGGAGAGATATGGAACCTGAAAGTCACAGGTTCAAACCATTGTTACCATTTTGCTTGTCAGTGTAAAATATATTTATTGGATATGACTTTAGAACACAAAAAAATTGTAAATATTTAAAACACTGCAGGAACATTTGTGGAGTCTCTGAATTTGTTCTGAGAAATAGTATTGCCTCCACCAGATCCTATACATGACCTCACATCTGATCTCATTATTTCCAGGCTACAGAACGGCCTCTCTACACTAACTTGGGTGGGGGGGCAAAGCGGTGACTACAGGGGCAACATCTCTAACAGTGTCACGGTCTAAAGGAATTGTCTCAGTCACAGTCAGTTTTGATGAATGGTTGATCGTCTATTTCTTCGAAAGCAGGTGAAAAATGGTGCTGAAATCTGTTTGCCATGGGAGCGGAATCTTTTCCCCTGGGGCAACACTTTGCCTGCTCCATGTCATCAATTACACTCCTCATGTGATGAGGCTGAAGATATGGGAGCAGTAGCACTGGCCGGACTCAATTCCTCTTGCTCTTTGCATCGATCTAACTGGACCAACTTATATATTTTGGGAGTCGGAGTCGGTTCATTTTATGACGACTCCGACTCCTGCAAAATAGGCACCGACTCCACGACTCCGACTCCCCAGCTCTGGTTCTAGCAGTGGTAAGACATGCGGCATCATTCCCTGCTAGGTCTTATTAGCAGGAGGGGCCGAGTGGTGTGACCAAACTCTCATGGCTGGCATGGTCTAAGGCGATGTCTACACGGCAGTGGACAAAAAATAACCTGAAAACCAAATCCTAACAACATTCATAAAACGGAGTTTTTTGTCCACTGCCTGTCAAAAGCTTCTGAAAAAACATAAGTTTTTAGATTTGCTGTGTATCTCTGCAAAAAACTTTGCTTTACATAGACTCTAAGGCTAGGTTCACACGGCTTAACTGCGGGGCATAATTTCGCCCCGCAATTACGCTGTGTGGCCGGGGGCAGGGCGGGAGCGGGGGAGTGAGCGGGGGGCCGGCACTTCGCCGTCCCATAGACAATCACTGCTAGCGGCGCGTATACGCCGCTAAAAAGTGACATGTCGCTTATCTCCCCGCCCGGCAGCTTCGCCGGGCGGGGAGAGGAGACGTAATCCATAGTTCTCTATGAGAACTGTGAATTACTGTAATGAATGGGCCGTTTTCGGCCCGTAATTGGCGCACTTCGGCGCGTAATTACGGACCGAAATACGGCCCATTTTAAGCCGTGTGAACATGGCCTAATAGTAAATTCTCTGCCCTGCTCAGTTGTTTTTTGCAACATGTTTCAAAAATCGACCAGCAAATAAAACGTTCTGTGGAGATAACAGGATGTTTTTACTATACAAGTCTATGTGACCTCTTTTCAGTCGTTTTTTTCAGCGTTTTTTGAAAACTAAAAAAACGCTGAAAAAAAACCTGATGTTTGTGTGTGCAGTGGAGACAAAGCCTAACTCTCACAAAGTGATCCTGCACATATCCTTTCATTCTTGGCACAGAATCCTCTCAGCTACCTTCATCACGCAGGTGTGTGACCACTACCTTTTAGAGGCAGTACAGGCTATGTAAAGTGGTACTTAAAGGGGTTGTCTTATCTCAAAGTTTCATGGATGAAATGCTGCTGCTTTGCTCCGTCACTTCCTGGTCAAGCTGTCTGTAATTAGCATACAAGCTCCCTGTATTCAGACTTCTGCTAATTAAATAAATCTCATGCTGTCAGGACCAGGAAAGCTTCTGAGTTAAAGTAAACAGCAGTAATTACTAGATTTTGTCTGAAAGATCAGATAAACAAGCTCTCACTGCCTGAAGTTCTGTGCTGGTGTGACCTGTGTGATGACGTCACTCTCTGCTATCAGATAGAACAAACAGCAGGGGAGAAGAAGTATACAGGTCAGTCACTTGGGGAAACTAGAAAGCCCTCAGAAGGTGATAAAATCACTTGTTACTCAAAAAAAAAAAAAATTAACGCAATATATTTGGAAAACGTCTTCATTTAGTGATCCCTACATGTTGAAAGATAATCTTTGTAGTGAGACAACCCCTTTTAAAGCTGCAGAAGTCATAGCCTAGTATATCTGCCAGAGCACACAGCTCTCCAATATTTATGGCTATGGCCTAACATCCAAAGGCACAATGCAAAGAGACAGAGAAAAAAAAAAAAAAAACAATGTCCATGTCCATTGTTAAAACTGTCAGACACTGGCGCCAGTTATTGTGCCGTTACATAGATTCCTAAACAACAGAAAAGCGCCAGCTGGTATTAAAACCTCTACCAACATTACATTCATGAAACATTTAAATGGCATTACTACTAGCTTTGTTTCTACAAGTATAAACAGAGGTTTTAAGTGATCATGTCAGTCACCTACCACATCAAGGTAACCTTAGGAGGCTGGTGCCTGACATTAGAGCGGTCTCTCTTTGGGGCCAAAGCCTCCATACTTTCAGGACAACAGGCTCAATACACCCTTGTGAGGACCTCAGGAAAAATGGGTGGCGTACAAAGGCCAAAGTCAAGGCAACCATTGCCCTAAATGCATAATGCAAAAAAAAAAAAAGTCAGCCAGCACATCCATTGTTGCAACTGACAGACACTAGCGCCTGCCGTTGTGGCTGTTATACAGGTTCCCAAATGGACAATTAAGGGCCGTTCACACGGCTTATTTTGGCGCGGATTGGCGCCGTACTGCGTCCCGGATTTGCGCTGCAGTACGGCGCCAATCCGTCGCAGTAATTACGGTAATCCACTGCTCTCATAGAGAACAGTGGATTCCGTCGCTCCTCCCCGCCCGCAATACGCGCCGTGGATAATGGAAGTCTATGGGGCCGGCAGGCCGCGCCCCTGCCCCGCCCCTTATTCAAGCCGGCTCTCAATTCCGTCTTGAATAAGCCGTGTGAACATGGCCTTAAATACAGCAGCATCAGCAGGCACTAAGGGTGCTTTCACACAGCGTGGTTTTGGTGCAGTTTTAACTGTGCTCCAATTTAACTGCCTTTATTACCAGCAAGCTTCTTTCACTTATATAACCTGTTTGAAAAGTGATGCATCAATCTGTGTGTTTGTAATCTACAATACTTCAAACACAGTAATTGATTACTTACCTGAAACACCTTTCTTAGCAATTTAGACAACTGAAAGAAGCTTGCTGGTAATAAAGGCAGTTAAATTGGAGCGCAGTTAAAACTGCACCAAAACTGCACTGTGTGAAAGCCCCCTAAAACCCATACCAACAATAAATTCATTAAACATATAAAATAGTCTTTGCACTCCACCCATCTTACATGAGGGGTTGAGGTGATAAATGGGCATACAAAACCACCCCCAAGACACCACACTGAGATGATGTCACTGCTCCAAAGCTGAGGTGACGAGCTTCCATAACTGTATCAGGAGTGCACAAGTTCAAGCAAGCAGTGCGATCAAACACAACTGGCCTCAACTATCAGCAAAGCCTATACCACCCACAGGAGGCCCCAGAAATAACAGACAGTGAGGGGATGGGGATTGAGGGAAAATCTTTAGAGGGGTTCATTCATTAAAACACCCCCTTCCAATATGCCCCTATATGCTGGGGAGCCAATAACAAGGAGCAACTCTTCGTTAGTGGCTCAGTCAAGCTCCCTTAATGATCCTCACCACCTACTCTGCAACACTGCTCATTCACTAGGCTGTGGTTAGCAGGAGCTCATGAGACCGGATCTGCTGCTCCTCTTCAATTCTGAGGCTTGTGGAAGTACCAATATGCCTGACTTACTATTCATGTGGGAGAGTCCTTACCACCTAGGAGTTCAGAACGGAGAGCTTTTGGGGCTCGTTTAGGAGATAGATCAGGGCCCAGAGATGGGACCCGCACCAGACAATGATGGCATATCCTAGTAATATGCCATCTTTGTCTAAAATGGAACAACCCCTTTAAAGTGCCCATAGACACAAGTATAATCATTAACTGTCCAATGTTCATGGTCTTTATTTTTACGGACTACAAAGCAATATACGTGGGGCAAGGATTATAAAAGGTTATTTACACAGTTCCAGACAAACTGCTTTAATTTTCTGTTCTGCATTTCTTAAAAGCTAATGGCATGCTGATAAAGGCCCATCACTGCATTAACTATAGCAGCAATCACTTAAAGGGGTTTTGCCACCATGTAATGTTGATGTGGGAACCTCCAAAATGGGTATTTAATCACTTTTCTAAATATATGTGATTAAAAAAAGTGAAAACTCAGAGCTACAGCATTTCTCAACCCCCCTTGGTTACCACAAAGCTTCCCCTAGTCAAGACCCAGGAGCTGAAAGGCCGTGCTTGCGTGAATCACTTCTTATCTGATGACAGGCAGAATGAATGGTCTTTTAAGGCACCGGGTAGCAATAGGTTTTCTTTTGTATACATAATAACTAGCTGTAGTGTTATTAGATCCCTGCTTTATCTGATGAAGAAGCTTTCAATCTGCTGTTTAGAATAAGTGTTCTCTTTTGTATACAGAATTCACAAGTTATAGTTTGATTATTTGAGTGAACATGTCACAGGATCCATTATGCAGCTCTGTGCTCTGGCTGTGTGTGTCTGTGTGCAGCTCTGTCTCCTGCTGCATGATTTGTTTACATTACATTAGCTTCTTAGCAGATAAGGTTTCTCCTGACAGTGCCGTCTATGAGGCTGTGTCTTGCTGTATTGAATCCACTGTTGTACTGTTTATTAGTTCACTTAAGTTTTGAGACGCTCCCTTTGGATTCCTCACTCCCCCCTCCCCTCTCCCTCTCTCCACTGCAGCTTCATGACTCAGTGTGATTTGTTGACATCTTGCTCTCATACTGAAAGGAGGTCAGTACTTGGTCTGGTGGCAAATCCCCTTTAAAGGGTTTGTCTCACTACATTGATTCATCTCACCTCAGTCCTGTTTTCTTGGTTTCATTTTGAATTCAGGGGCGTGTTTACTGGCTTCCACTAGGCTGCAGTAGAAGCCAGGCCTGTAGCTATAGCAACCAGCGCTGGCAGCCTATCAGGATAAATCAAAGAGATCTGTAGCTATAGCGACCTGAGGAGCTGATGCAGCCCATACAAGAAGGGATATCTAGGAATAGATAGGACATGTTTAATGGACATATATTGCAAAGTGACTTGTTTGTGCAAGATCTTTAACATAAAAAGCAATCCTTGTAGTGAGGCAACCCCTTTAAGCATGGTTTTAGGCACTACTGTTGAAACAAAGGACATCCACAGCAGTCCAATCAAACCTGGCTGAAGGGCATGCTTTAGACCTCTGTCCAGGGAAATAGGGGCCTATAACTGTGGCTGGTAAATAGACCCTGCAAAATCAGTGTGAAAGCAGCCTTATATATATTGCTGTTACAACTGATCCTTCGTTACTGAGTGTATTACAGTCCAGAGCTGCATTTGCTGGTTGTTCTTGGACATGGTTATCAGGCACATCCTTAACAGCTTAGCTGAGTTACTACAATGAAACACAGCTTTTCCTATAGTACACAGCTTACTGCACAGCGCCTGGTATAAGGCTATGTCTATATGGGACTGGTTTACAGTCAGATTTTTAAGCAGATTCATTATTTAGAATTCGCAAAAATCAGACGGTAAAATAATCCCCATAGACCTCAATAGAAAAGCCGAGCTGTAGTCTACACGGCTTGGATTTTAAAACCAATGGTTTTGAAAAAAAAACTTAGAACATGTTCTATAATCTGCCAGAAATGGTGAATTATAGTACTGTTCTATTGAATGGGGTGCCCAAAAATCCATAAATGGGGAAAAAAAAATTAAAACCAAGTGTAAAATACTGGTCAGATTCCAATCAGAATCCGAACAAGTATTTTACCCTCCGACATGTAGATGAAGCCCACTAGATGGTCTTGAGCCAATTATCTCTAGAGGAAATGTCTGGTCACACAAAATTGCCAAAATTAGCCTGGAATGTTGGGATCCAAACTGAAAGGGTTGGTCTCCGAGTTCTCATACATATTCTAATTCTTTGTAGCATAAGGTATTTCGACTATAGTTAAAATACAATAAAAATTTAAAAACCTTAAACGCAGTTTTCTTCAGACAATGATGGCATACTGCTAGGATATGCCACCATTTTCTGTTAGATCCAGGTCCCAGACCTATCTCCTAAACGGCGCTACTAATCAAAACTCCCATTGAAGTGTATAGGGGAGTTCCAACCACTTCTCTATTTAGACCAGAGAGGTTTTGGGGCCCGTTTAGGAGATAGGTTCGGATCACAGACAATGAATGCATAGGCTAAAATCTTAGTTTTCAAGTGATTCCAGACACACTAGTCTATGTGCAACAACTGGAATGTAACACTTGGTTCTCTGTATGTGTAAGGAATTAGTGGTGGTTTCGGGGGTTTGCGCCTCATCAGTGTAGAGCCTCCCACCCAGTCAGGCCAGTATCGCTCTGCTCTACACTGATGAGGGGCAAAACCCTGAAACGGTCGTATGTAGAGGAGCAATATTGGCTTGGCTAATATTCCTTTTTGCTTCTCAAAGATTCAGTGAATCGGAAGTAAATTGAGGATTTGTTACAACCAATAGCGGGCGCAGTGAGCTTCCCAGCTCCTTTCCTATAATGCCTTGTGATATGCAAATGCTTAGTAGTGGGCTAAAAGGCAATCAAAACACTACACACCTTAACCCTTCTCTTAGAAACTATATGGGCATCCTTCACTTAGGACACTTCTTTTTCAACCACAAAGGAAATACACTAAAGTATTAACCTTTTTTTTTGCCATATAATACTACATTTTCCCTGTAGAAGTCATTGCAGAAGTAGTGGCTGGACCCAGCTTCTTCCAGCAAAATTGGCATTTTGCCAGGGTATCTTCCATATTTTGGGTCCGTCCACATGGTCAAGTTTTCAGACTTTTTTGGATTTGAAAACCGTCCCCCAAAACCATACAAAAAGAAGACAAAATACCGGTTGGATTCTTAAGCAGGTATATGCCGTGTGGCACCGAAAACGCGCCTAAAACATGCTTCAAGAATTGACATGACACTTCTTTTTCAGTGCTTCCAAAGAGTGTGTAAAAACCTCGTCCTGAGTGAACTAAAATGAGGTTTTACACAGGAATCAATTAAATGAACTGGGGGCGTTTTGGACGAGGTTTTGGGCGAGGAAATGCTCCGAAAACCTTGTCCAAAACCTCGTCCAAATAAGCCGTGTGAACAAACCCTAAGTGTTCAGAACTAGGGCTATTGTTCTTATCATTTGTGTTACAATGTTACATGCTATAACAGCCCTTTTAACTGTTGTGACTCTTGTTGGATCCACCAGTAGGTGCTGCACTGGTTCCGCTAGGAAGTACAATTTTAGAGAAAACAATGAACAGAAACAAAAAGGATTACAAAAATAGTCTCTGAAGGTTCTATTAGGGCAAGTGGCACGTACCTGTCCAACAGGATACAGAGCTTTAAATACTGACATCTATGCTAAAAGAATATAAAACCTATTAAAGCAGAGTAGAAATCTAACAGTGCAAATAACATTAAAGCGATAACATAGCTGCTTTCCACGACCTTTCAAATGCCAATCATTTATCACACAGCAAACACAAACCCAGCAGGAAATCAATGGAGGAGTTGGATATATATCAGACATAACATAATATCACATGGCTGAAGCATCATCTGTCTTTTCAAACATACAGGATTACTGGGTCTTGGAAGAACACACTGTAACTTGTACAACCCCAGTTTATTCTCTTAGAGACTCTTAATGAGTTCTGCAGAAAGAGTTGAACTATTTGGACTATCAGCACTTTATAAGACTCTGTGCTACTAACACAGAAAAAAAAAAATATAAGAAAGCAGAGGACTGGCCAGTGGGGATAGAAACAAAAACATAAGTAGTTCCCGCCGTATAAACATGGCAAAGGGAAGGAACTGGTTTAAGGTAATACCATTTACCATTAATAAGAGAGAAATCCTACGTCTAAACATAAGCCGGATACACTCTGGCTTCTCATTTCTAGTAGACAGGACGACCTCTAAGAAAGATGGAGCTTTCTATGGCAGATCGATAGGATAAACCATAAATGTCTGATAGCCGTGGGTTCCAACTCTGGGAGCCGCACCTATCTTGAGAACAGGTCCCCAAAAGTCTCTGTGTAGAATGGAGAGGCCGCCACACAAGCGTGGCACTCTCACCTTTATTCTATGGGAGTTCTGTGTATAGAACTTGAAACTCCCACTGAAATGAACAGAGAGTGCTGCACATGCGCGGCTGCCTCTCCATTCTGCACGGAGACTTTCAGGGACTTGTTCTCAAGATAGGTTTGGGCCTTCTTGATATGCTATAAAGGTCCAAGATAGGAAACTGCCTCTTAATTAGATCAATAAAAAAGGAGACAAAATCAAAACAAATTTATTTTTTGTGTCCATTCTAGTAGTTCACCCGCAAATCAAAAAACTGGGGCAATACAGCAATAAATAACAAACAGAAGGGTAAAGATACAAATAAAAAAAATGCCAAACCAGAACACACTTACCCAAAAGTATTATTATTATAAAAAAATATGTAGCCTTTATTCCATTGTTGATATATATAGAGAGATCTATCTATCTATCTATCTATCTATCTATATACACTCACCGGCCACTTTTTTAGTTACACCATGCTAGTAACGGGTTGGACCCCCTTTTGCCTTCAGAACTGCCTCAATTCTTCGTGGCATAGATTCCACAAGGTGTTGCAACGATGCTCAATTGGTACCAAGGGGCCCATAGAGTGCCAAAAATATTCCCCACACCACATGACACCACCACCACCAGCCTGAACCGTTGATACAAAGGCAGGATGGATCCATGCTTTTCATGTTGTTGACGCCAAATTCTGACCCTACCATCCGAAGTCGCAGCAGAAATCGAGACTCATCAGACCAGGCAACGTTTTTTCCAATCTTCTACTGTCCAATTTCGATGAGCTTGGGCAAATATGGAGCCTCAGTTTCCTGTTCTTAGCTGAAAGGAGTGGCACCCGGTGTGGTCTTCTGCTGCTGTAGCCCATCTGCCTCAAAGTTCGCCGTACTGTTCGTTCAGAGATGCCTTTCTGCCTAACCTTGGTTGTAACGGGTGGCTATTTGATTCGCTGTTGCCTTTCTATCAGCTTCGAACCAGTCTGCCATTCCTCCTTTGACCTCTGGCATCAACAAGGCATTTCCGCCCACAGGACTGCCGTCAATGGATGTTTTTTCTTTTTCGGACCATTCTCTGTAAACCCTAGAGATGGGTTGTGCGTGAAAATCCAGGAGATCAGCATTTCGAATACTCAGACCAGCCCTTCTGGCACCAACAACCATGCACGTTCAAAGGCACTCAATCACCTTTCTTCCCCATACTGATGCTCGGTTTGAACTGCAGGAGATTGTCTTGACCATGTCACATGCCTAAATGCACTGAGTTGCCGTCATGTGATTGGCTGATTAGAAATTAAGTGTTAACGAGCAGTTGGACAGGTGTACCTAATAAAGTGGCCAGTGAGTGTATATGGCACGGGAGTAGACATGTGTTCCTATCTCCTATCTAACGGAATCCTCTCCACAGTAGGTGCTCCACCTTGGCTGGCTGGTGCCTGTTTTTACCGGTTAGCCAAACACTGGTTCCTCGATACCAGTACCATTGCTATGGTCATATCCAGTTTCTATCCACTCTGCTTGAGCTGGTTTAAGCACAATCTTTTAGTAGGGCCAGGCAACCGCTGGGTTAACCAGGCTTCCCAAGCAGCCTAATGGGTGGTGATGGGATTTCATCCACGTAGATCTTTAAAGGGGATGTAGGCCTAACATGCCTGGTCTGCCCTATGTTACCATTCCTTTTTGTTTTGGAACACGGTATCATCATCCTTGCATATGACCACGCTTTTTATTGCAAGGAGTTGCTTGCTCTACTTCTTGGGAAAATGGTGGTCTTGGAAAATCCATCCCATCACAACAATCTAGAGGACTCTCTAGATCATGGTCTCTGCTTCTTCTATCTCCATCTAGTGGGTGTTACACTACCCAACTAGACATTGTCCAATTGGGAGGCTTGGATCTCCTACCTAACGCACTCAAATTTTGGCATCACAGTTGTCTATCACGGTTATGTGTCTGGTGGTAGGATTTAGAAGCGCCAGGAGTCACTGGGGTCTCCTATGCTACTACTGTGATTTTATCCTCACCGGACTTTTGGGATTCATTGGCGGCATGGATACAGTCATTGTTCCTGCCCGGATTTCCACAAACGTGTATTTGCATTTCCGCCTGGCCGGTGGTGAGCCCGGAGAGGCTGGCTACATCAGCGGGGTCCCTGACTTACAGCACAGCATCAAGTCCTTTTGGAGGACTGTTGTCCTTTTGGAGGTTGTTTTTGTCTTGCTGTATTTACTACTGGGATACTCGGGGTTTCCCCTTCCTCAGTCACCTAGCTCAGGTTCAGTCCTATAATACCACTGCGGTGGTATCATATGGTCACAGAAGCGCCAGAAGTCGGTCTTCTGCTGGGCGAAACGTGGGGTTCCAGCACCTTCAGCATTTCTCACCCCAAAGAAAGAGGAACTGGATGGCCAATTGCCGCAGACGGACATTGCTGGATCCCTGACAATATTCTCATTTGCCAGAGGGGTTTCAACTGCTCCAGCAGATAAGGGGCTCTTTAGGCATCAATCTGTTGTATCCCGCCTCATTTATCTGCTCTCGAATTTGGAATTCAGGTTCCATTCAGGTTGGCTTGCGCTATAAACACACTAGTATTTCCATTAATGCGCCTTTCACTGGTCGAACCAGATAGCAGCAGGATGCCAGCCACACTAATTGTTTCAGTTCAGTTCGCTGAGCAGGGTACGCAAGTCTCATTGTTTCCCACCTAAAGTACTCTGTTCCCCTCACTTTTTTGGCATGGTGGTTGGAGCCACAATTTCAGAATTGTGTAGTTGTGCAGATTCTGTGGTTAAAACAATACTTTGGGCTCACACGCCACAGCCTGTCACATTTGTTATCATACCAGAAAACCTTCTCGACTGCGAGATGTATGGTTGTCACGCATGGGGTTTTGTCTACCCCGCGAGTACTGCCCTTCATGCAGGTCTGGAATATGGCCTTTTCTTCATTCTGCATAGAGGGTCAGATTGCTGCCCTCGGTGCCTTTTCAAGCACACCTGAAGCTGCCACAGCAAGGTGCACCCTATATTTAGACAATTATCACTGAAGCTTCTCTCGGGAGGATCCTCAATAGCTCCTTGATCCCTACAGGTAGCATTCACCTCTGCTGCACAACAAAAACTTTTTACCACCTTTGGGCAGAGAAAGCTCATACAATGCTTCTGCAAAACTCACCTGGCACTTTATGCAGGACGCAGTAAGGGCACATTTACAAGATTAGCACTTCATGGATTCTGCTCAGATTTCGCTTTGAAATCCTCATTGAAAACTGAAAGAAAACTATTCTGACTGACCTCAACAGAAAATATGTGTTGTAGTTTATGCAATGCGTATTTTCAGCATATGTTTTTAAAAATTGACGAGTGGCCAAAAAAACTTAACATGCTCATTCTTTGGTCGTATTCCATGTGGAAAACGCGTGGAAATTTACCATTGATTTCAATGGGGTGGCTAAAATCCTCCTGCTGTAAGTGCCCAAAACATTTGTATGTTTATTGCATGTGGATCTGTGGCCAAAACCAATTGGCTTGAATTGCACTGCCTGAAAAAACAAATCCGAAGAACGCCTCTAAATCCACATGCAGTAAGCAAGTACTTTAGTATACAAAATATATATATCCTTGTAGTTTCACGCTTAAATTTCACTATGCTGTGTGAACGGCCCTTAACAGAAGTGACTGAAACTGCACAAATCTGTTTCATACAAAATGGTGGGCCATGAGCAACTGAAGCAAAACAAGTGGAGAGAGAGGACATCAGCATGGCTGTCCGAGCTATGCACTGCCGAATACAAGGAAGCAAGCCAGCACCAGGAAGCTCCAGGAGGCTCCCATACCAGACAGCGCCCGACACCGGCATCTTTTCTGGCGTGACCTGCCTTCCTTGTTGCTGGTGAAAGGACTGCATGGACAACGAATTTCACCATGTGAATATACAGTGGGATACACTGCAGCTTTCCATCCTGAGATATACATCAGGAGTCCTCCTCACGTGTACCCCTAATGTAAGGTTCACATGGTAATGTGGGGAAGGCTGCAATTCACATATACTATATATTTACATATGCAATTGCAGCTTTCCCCACATTACCATGTGAACCTTACAATAGGGGTGGTGATGATGAACTGAAATCGATGATACTGTAATATAGAAAAATTAAAGTGTGTGTATGTGTATACAGTATATATATATACATACATATATACACTCACCGGCCACTTTATTAGGTACACCTGTCCAACTGCTCGTTAACACTTAATTTCTAATCAGCCAATCACATGGCGGCAACTCAGTGCATTTAGGCATGTAGACATGGTCAAGACAATCTCCTGCAGTTCAAACCGAGCATCAGTATGGGGAAGAAAGGTGATTTGAGTGCCTTTGAACGTGGCATGGTTGTTGGTGCCAGGAAGGGCTGGTCTGAGTATTTCAGAAACTGCTGATCTCCTGGGATTTTCACGCACAACCATCTCTAGGGTTTACAGAGAATGGTCCGAAAAAGAAAAAACATCCAGTGAGCGGCAGTCCTGTGGGCGGAAATGCCTTGTTGATGCCAGAGGTCAAAGGAGAAGGGGCAGACTGGTTCGATGTGATAGAAAGGCAACAGTGACTCAAATAGCCACCCGTTACAACCAAGGTAGGCAGAAGAGCATCTCTGAACGCACAGTACGGCGAACTTTGAGGCAGATGGGCTCCCAGCAGCAGAAGACCCACACCGGGTGCCACTCCTTTCAGCTAAGAACAGGAAACTGAGGTCTCCAATTTGCCCAAGCTCATCGAAATTGGACAGTAGAAGATTGGAAAAACGTTGCCTGGTCTGATGAGTCCGATTTCTGCTGCGACATTCGGATGGTTAGGGTCAGAAATTTGGCGTCAACAACATGAAAGCATGGATCCATCCTGCCTTGTATCAACGGTTCAGGCTGGTGGTGGTGGTGTCATGGTGTGGGGAATATTTTCTTGCACTCTTTGGGCCCCTTGGTACCAATTGAGCATCGTTGCAACACCTTGTTGAATCTATGCCACGAAGAATTGAGGCAGTTCTGAAGGCAAAAGGGGTCCAACCCGTTACTAGCATGGTGTACCTAATAAAGTGGCCGGTGGTGTATGTGTGTGTGTGAGAGAAAGTAAAATCTATACATTGCACACACACATATATATATATATATATATATATATATATATATACACACACACACATTTTCATTTTTCTATATTACAATTATCATCGATTTCAGTTCATCATCATCATCGGGAAGTTGTCTTAAATGAAGACTTTTTTTTAAATTGGGGAACAGACAGTTATCACTGGGGGGCTAGGACCGGACTATAGGGTAGATTATTATTTTCTTCGAATCCTAGTAACATGCGCTGTGTGTGCAGGCGCGCGGTCATGAAGTAGCTTTTTCGGCTGATGGGTTGACTTTGAACTTCTTTGGTGGGATGTCTCCTTTTTTTCACTGCATCACCTCCGGTCTGCTGTTTGGGTCGTAATAACGCACCCAAGTTTCACACAATTCGATCACTGACTTGACAAATGAAGTCGACCATGAAGGACTTGTGAATGGTACCAACATACATTTTACAAGACTTCTTGTTGAAATTTTACATTTATACTCTCAAGAGTGTCTCCACCTTAAATAACCATAAAATGAGCTGCAGAGTACACAGAATACACCAATACCGAGAAGTTATTAATATATTCCTACACTGGTCAAAATCACTGACAGGTGAAGGCAGTAACATGGATTAGCTTGTTAAAATGACAGCTGCTAAGGAGTGGGATATGTGCCGCAAGAAGTAAATAGTTCTTGAAGCTGATGTATTGGAAGCAGGAACACCAGACAATATAAACAGGAGAGACTTTGACAATGGTCAAACTGTGGTGGCTTATGGGGCAGGTCTGACATGCAGTGGTTAGTACCAAAAATGATCCAAGGACATGGTCATGGACACCCAAGACTAATTAATGCATGTGGGGAGTGAAGAATAGTCCTATTGGTCCGACCCCCCCAAGGATCTATTGTAGCACAAATGACTGAAAAGTTAATGCTATGATTAAAAAGGTGTCAGAGCACACAGTACATCACACTATGCTGTATGTAGGGCTTCATTGCCGTAGAACGGTCAGGGTGCCTATGCTGCCCCCTGTACACTGCCAGAAGGTGCCTTAAAGGGGTTTTGCCACGATCTCATTTCATAACTCTTGCCTCCAGCTCTTTAGCTCTGTGTACTCAGAAGGGGGCGTGTGTGATTTGTTTGAATTGCATATGATGTGACCCTGCAGGGTGACATCACCAGGCCTTTCCTCTCTTTAGTCAAAGAAAGGTCAGTTTATGTACAGAACTGTAATTAGCTACATTGTAGCGCAGAGGTAAAACTTTTGCCTCCAGGCCTCCATCTTTATCAATGCAAAAACCTGATTGAGGTTTCTTTTTTTATTTATTTGCACTGTTGACTAATTACTAAGGAGTACAGAGGACAGGAGTAGAATGACAGCACCTGGGGTTTGAACACTCAGTAGTTGCCTGAGAGGAGAGGTGATGTCTGAGCATGTGTGACCAGGACGAAGGAGCTCACAGCACTGGTCGTTTCCCCTGGAGACGAGCTGTAAACAATGGATCACTAAAAGAGCAGCCAAAACAAAAAACGGTGCAGAAATTTTAATAATAATGAATGGTGAAAATGTTTATTATTTAATTTAAAACTTCCCATGTCAATTTTACTTCGTGGCAAAACCCCTTTAAGTGCATGTGAGCATCACAACTAATCCATGGAGTCATGGAAGAAGGTGTTGTCTTTTATATCATGTATACATACATCCATACACAAGTAGTGTCCCTTATGTGACAGCTGTTGAATGAAGGTTCCTAGGTGTCATGAAAATCGCTCTCAAACAACAAAGTTTATCTGCTGTCTTTAACATAATCCAGATCTGTTACTCTGGCAGTCGTGCAAGTTGTGTATCTTACAAACTGGGAGCCAATTCCCATTCATAGCTTTTCTCACTAGGAGCCAATATGATAAGGACCTGTTACTGAAACACTCATGTCTAGGAACAGCTCCTAAAATATCTTAGTTATCAGCCTGAAAGATTTTAAAAATAGAAAAGATAAAGAAACACTAAGGGGATGTTCACACGGCATATTTGCGGGTCTTATTTCGGGGCGTAATTGTGCTGCAATGCACCCTAAATACGCCCCGCAAATGCGGTAAAATCATAGCACTTATTGAGAGCTAGGATTTTACAGCATATTCCCTGACACCTACTGAGCACCTGGATAAAGAAGTGACATGTAACTTCTTTCCAGGGCTTACGTGCCAGGAAAAAAAAAAAAAGAGGGTGAATAGGGGCCGGGCCAGATCACTGTGGGAAGTGCGTGCTGGCCAATGCGTACCTTTCCACAACAGGTATACAGCGGCACACACAGATAAAAATTGATGTAATGGGATACAGGGATATGAAAATGGATTTGCCCCTTGCAGACATCCTCAGTCATTGGAGATTTTTCACACTAGGTGCTTTCTGATCTGTAAATAAAATATAAAGAAAGGACATGGCATTCTGAATAAACATATGCTCCTTATAAATATACATGCTTACATCAGCCAAGCATGGTACATAGCGCAATGGTCTAAGCAGAGAAAAGGTACAGCCGCCCCCAACATACAACATAAATTGGTTCTGTGATGACCACTGCATGTTGAAACTATAACTCTATATAAAAACTAGTCACTAATTTCAAAGCCCAAAAATTTCAACCCAAAATAAGTAAAAGTGAAACTTAAAGGGGTTTTGCCACCATGTAATGTTGACGTGGGATCCTCCAAAATGGGTATTTAATCACTTTTCTAAATATATGTGATTACAAAAAGTGAAGCCTGTGAGAGCTACAGCATTGCTCAGTCCCCCTTAGTTTCCTGAAAGTTTACATTAGACACAACCAGAGGAGCTGATCTGGCCGGGCTTGCATGTTTGCACTTCTTATCTGATGACAGAGAACATGAATGAGCTTTCAAGGGGCTGGGGAGAAAGTGCAATGTATGAGTCTGTCTGCTGTAAAAAGAATCCACTGTTGTAATGTTATTATTTGACAACGCCAAACAAAACTCCATTTACCCAATAAAATAAATATTTCTTTATTCAAAGTAAAGTAACACAAATACAAAAAAACAATAGCGGTGCAAAAAAGTGCCTCAGGTAAGTATATCCCAAATCAAAATAACTCAATAAAAAAAAGGATAATAAAAATGGTACACATGATTTAGAGTAATATATTCAAAAAATACAAATGCCCCAACAAGGTAACATAAATAATACATATATAATCAAACCAAATGTGTATAAATAACCAATTCAAAATAAAGCCATAATAATGGGATAATACAGACCAAATAGCACGCTGAAAAGACCCAACGCACGTTTCGCAGGCAGTGTCGGACTGGGGGGTCTGGGGCCCACAGGGGAGTTGATCTCGGGGGTCCACCCTACTGTACATGAAAATATTACCGGCCTCTCGGACATAAACGCGACCATTTTACCACATAATACAGTGTTCAAAACAGAAGTGTATTGTGTAGTACAATGTAGTTACACATTTGTCAGTCCTAACTATCATAGGACACAGGGCAAAAGTAGCTCCATCCATATCCCCCACCACCCCCCCATACACTCCCCCCCCGCCCACATACACTATCCCCCCCCGCCCACATACACTCTCCCCCCCACCCACATACACTCTCCCCCTCCGCCCACATACACTCTCCCCCTCCGCCCACATACACTCTCCCCCTCCCCCCACATACACTCTCCCCCTCCACCCACCTACAATATCCCCCTCCGCCCACATACAATCTCCCCCCCGCCCACATACAATCTCCCCCTCCCCGCCCACATACAATCTCCCCCTCCGCCCACATACAATCTCCCCCTCCGCCCACATACAATATCCCCCTCCACCCACATACAATAATCCCCCGCCACTTTTTCCCTTTGGGTCACGCACCTCACCCCTTATAAAATAAAACCAGAAAGGGAAAGTAAAAGTGTGACTCCTATCACAGGGTTCAGGTGTTCCCCACTCTTACAATCAGGGACACATGTGCGCTGCCCGCGCCAATATAACTTACAACATATAGAGACCACATAGCGGTCGACACCAGCTCAGGTTTTAACCTACAACACTGCCATATGGAGACCACAGAGGTCAGACACCAGCTCATGGTAAAAACCTACAACACCGCTAAATAGAGACCACAGAGGTCAGACACCAGCTCAGGTATAACCTAACAACACCGCCATATAGAGACCACATAGAGGTCAGACAACCCCCTCAGGAAAAACCATCAACACCGCATATAGAGACCACATAGAGGTCAGACACCAGCTCAGGTATAACCTACAACACCGCCATATAGAGACCACATAGAGGTCAACACCAGCTCAGGTATAACCTACAACACCGCCATATAGAGACCACATAGAGGTCAGACACCAGCTCAGGTATAACCCAAAAACACCGCCATATAGAGACCACATTAGGGTCAGACAACCAGCTCCCGGTATAACCTACAACACCGCCATTAGAGACCACATAGAGGTCAGGACACACAGCTAGGTATAACCTACAAACACCACCATATAGAGACCACATAGAGGTCAGACACCACGTCAGGTATAATCTACAACACCACCATATAGAGACCCAAAGTGTCAGACACCAGCTCAGGTATAACCTACAACACCGCCATATAGAGACCACATAGAGGTCAGACACCTGCTAAGGTCACCATCACATTACAATATAAAAAATAACCCTTGATGTCAGGGACTCACCAGAGACGTCTGAGTCGTTCTCTTCTCTCATGAGTCGTTCTCTTCTCATGAGTCGTTCTTATTCCCTTTTCTTCTGCATCCGTTCCACACCACCATGATGACTTGTCCCGGCCACAACTCATCCCTGCAGAAATTAGTGTTTAGGTAGCCAGGGCCCCCCTTGTAGTCAGGGCCCCCTGTAGGTAGCCAGGGCCCCCCTTGTAGTCAGGGCCCCCTGTAGGTAGCCAGGGCCCCCCTTGTAGTCAGGGCCCCCTGTAGGTAGCCAGAACCCCCCTTGTAGTCGGGCCCCCTGTAGGTAAACCAGAACCCCCCCTGTAGTCAGGGCCCCCCTGTAGGTAGTCAGGCCCCCTGTACAGGGTCCCCCCCCCCGTACCCTGCGCCCCCCCCCCCCTAGTAGCCAGAGCCCCCCTTTGTAGCCAGTCTCCCCCCCAGTAGCCCGGGCCCCCTTTTTTAGCCAGTGTCCCCCTAGTAGCCAGAGCCCCCCTTAGCCAGTGTCCCCCTAGTAGCCAGAGCCCCCCTTAGCCAGTGTCCCCCTAGTAGCCAGAGCCCCCCTTAGCCAGTGTCCCGCCCAAAGCAGCCGGTGCCCCCCTTAGCTAGTGTCCCGCCCAAAGCAGCCGGGGCCCCCCTTAGCCAGTGTCCCGCCCAAAGCAGCCGGGGCCCTCCTTAGCCAGTGTCCCCCCATAGTAGCCAGGCCCCCCTTAGCCAGTGTCCCCCCCAAAGTAGCCAGGGCCCCCCTTAGCCAGTCCCCCCCATAGTAGCCAGAGCCCCCCCTTAGCCAGTGTCCCCACCCATAGTAGCCAGGGCCCCCCTTAGCCAGTGTCCCCCCCCCATAGTAGCCAGAGCCCCCCTTAGCCAGTGTCCCCCCCATTGTAGCCAGGGCCCCCCTTAGCCTGTGTCTCCCCCCCTCGTAGCCAGGGCCCCCCTTAGCCAGTGTCCCCCCCCATAGTAGCCAGAGCCCCCTTAGCCAGTGTCCCCCCCATAGTAGCCAGAGCCCCCCTTAGCCAGTGTCCCCCCCCCCATAAACAGCCGGGGCCCCCCCTTTGCTAGTGTCCCGCCCAAAGCAGCCGGGGCCCCCTCAGCCAGTGTCCCCCCCAAAGTAGCCAGGCCCCCTTAGCCAGTGTCCCCCCCATCGTAGCCAGGGCCCCCCCTTAGCCAGTGTCCCCCCATAGTAGCCAGGGCCCCCCTTAGCCAGTGTCCCCCCATAGTAGCCAGGGCCCAACTTAGCCAGTGTCCCCCCCCATAGTAAACCAGGGCCCCCCCCTTAGCCAATGTCCCCCTCATAGTAGCCAGGGCTCCCCTTAGCCTGTCCCCCCCTCAAAAGTAAACCGGGGCCCCCCTTAAACCAGTCCCCCCATAGTAGCCAAGAGCCCCCCTTAGCCAGTTTTCCCCCCCATAGTAGCCAGGGCCCCCCTTAGGCCAGGGGTCCCCCCATAAGTAGCCAGGGCCCCCCTTAGCCAGTTGTGTTCCCCATAGTAGCCAGGGCCCCCCTTAGCCAGTGTCCCCCCCCCAAAGTAGCCAGGGCCCCCGTAGCCAGTGTCCCCCCCCCCATAGTAGCCAGGGCCCCCCTTAGCCAGTGTCCCCCCATAGTAGCCCGGGCCCCCTTAGCCAGTGTCCCCCTCATAGTAGCCAGAGCCCCCCTTAGCCAGTGTGTCCCCCCCCCATAGTAGCCAGAGCCCCCTTAGCCAGTGTCCCCCCCCCCCTTCGTAGCCTGCGCCCCCTTAGCCAGTGTCCCCCCATAGTAGCCAGGGCCCCCCTTAGCCAGTGTCCCCCCATTGTAGCCAGGGCCCCCCTTAGCCAGTGTCCCCCCCCCCAGTAGCCAGAGCCCCCCTGTAGGTAGTTTAAAAAAAAAAATAAAAAAAAAAAATCACTTACCTTGGCTCCCGCTCCCGCTCCTGGACAGTCCTGGCCGCTCCGTGCTGCCGCCCCAGGCTCCATATGCCGCCCTGCTATAGGCGGCGCGGTGAAGTGACGTCACCGCGCGCCTACGTCGCAAATAGGGGCCCCGGCGCCCGGGCAGCTGAAGGCCTAATGCGTTTCAGCCTGCCGGGGAGATCAGCGGAGCGCAGCGGGTAGTGGCGCTTGTGCTCCGTGACACCGCGCAGGCCCCGGGAGGCCGGGACATTAGTCCCCAACTCCCGGGCCCGTCCTGGGGCCTCGGACCGGGTTTCCCGGGCGGTCCAGTGACCGGATGCGCGGACGGGCCCGGGGAGCGACGGCACTGCCTCGTCCCGGGGCCCACAGCGGCACGGGGGCCCACCGGGGGATTCCCCGGTTCCCCCGGCGGCCCCAGTCCGAGGCCTTGTTCGCCCTTGAACGCTTCGTTGATTGGCGGATATGTTATTATTTGAGTAAACTTTAGAGACGCTCCCTTCTTCCTCACTCTCTGCTCCCCCCTCCCTCTCGCCCCTGCAGTGTTCATGACTCAGCATGATTTGTTATATTCTCCCCCTAGCTTATAAGGAGGTAAGGAACTGACTTCGTTGCAAAACCCCTTTAAAGAAAGTTAAGCAGGTTTAAACTAGAATCTATAGCA
>JAODAL010001474.1:0-47500 GCA_025379985.1 Phyllomedusa bahiana | reverse complement strand
TGAAAAATAAGTTTCAATCAGGCTGTATTTAAGTGATCTGGAGGAATTACTGTGCCACTTAATCATTGCTCGAGACATTGCATGCCTGGTGTAGCATGAAAAGACTGTGGGGCCCAATTAAAGAAGCTCCTGCGTGCAGACTCCTAATGCTCTGCATACATTTCATTGTGCGGTGGTTGAAGGTCTACTGGGAAACAAATGAGCCTCCAGTTTCCTTTCCTTCTTCCCTTACTAATGGGATCCCTTTTATTTCCTAAACAGAAAAAAAAAAAAAAAAAACTTCCATCTGCAACAATGAGTCATCACCTACTGCAGCATGACAACAACAGACCTCTTCCCCGTCAGCCTCTGCAGCTCCAAATCGGTGCAGAAATGCTTATTATATAGAGGATTTCTAAGCAATTTACTTCTCTTATACAACACCGGGGTTAAACCTCCCACTTGGATCAAGATGAATTTGTGTTACAATGTTTAGTTACATATATCAAAGACTCGCAAAAAAACAAAAAAAGTGCGGCTTCCTCCAGGTTCCTGATCATACTTCTCGGGCTACAACGACCACCATTTGTGCTACAGCATTGTAAAGAATACCCCGTTAGATCCAAGCTACAATGTGGAAAGAGAGTAATATGGTTCATACTGGTGTATCATACTATGAGTAGAGAATGGTCATCACAGACTGCATTGATGAGGGGCAAACAACCCCAAACAGCTGTTTAAAGCGCACAATCGTATGGCTTCGCTCCCAGTCACATTACTCAGCGAGTCAGACATGACTTACGAAACACTACATCCAACAGGTGGCGCTGTAGTCCCAGCTCTTTTCCTTTGAGCTGATTTGAATATAGACTAATGAGAATTACACTGTAGTTCTGGGCTGCCCACAGCTTATATTGCTAAAGAAAGTTTTGTTAGTATGGGATCTACTACGTTTTGTGGAATCTGAACCTGGTGGTCTACTAAGGGATTTGGAATGGGTGCAGGTATCGGTAATGAGCAAAAATGATTTTTTTGTGTTCCAAACCCTGCAGAATTATGATGGTAGCCACGGAAAATTAAAGGGTTTATCCAACCCCCCCAGAATATTTACAACTGGTCATTATTACCGATCCAGTACTAAGGGTCCGTCAGTTGATCTGGTCTATGTTTAATTCCGGGAGGCACATGACCACTGCAGCCAAAAAGTGACATCAGTGGTCATGGGCCCATGGACATCACCCCTTTAGGAAGTGAACTGCACAAGAGTGGGGATGTCAATAGAACATGCGGCCCCCGGTGGGCGGCGATGGGCACGTGCCTCTCAGAAGGAAACGGAGACCGCACTGACTGTACTTTACCCCTTCATTTGGGGTTATAAGGTTTTTTGTGGGGGAGTAGGAGAACCCTCTTGTGACTGCACTTGCTCCACAACTAGAATTTTAATGCTCATGCTCTCTGCCCTGAGAGTTTGCAGTTAGGTGTTTGTATGCTTATTTAGGCATAATTATGGTGACCTCCCTAAGGACCAGCAAGTATGTCCATATTATCCTGTGCGACAGGCACACTAAAACACTCAAGTATGAGGATGAGATTTTTCCCAACTTTGAGGTCTACCAGTAGAACACAATCTGTTATTTGACAACCACCGGTAATGACCGACAATATGGACTGGTAGATTATGGATCCATTTCAAGGTGGTGTTCATACCGCCCGTGGCAAGCTTTCCTTTCACAGTTTTGTACCATAGCTTTATACATAATATAATGTACTAGAACGTTGACCTATGAAGTGGAAGGGAGCTTCCAAAAACATGTGACAGCAAGCAAAGACCACATTGCCTAAGGGTCCATACAGTGCAACTTGCCTGCTGTTGTTGGACCGTCACATACATCATTAATGGTGTAAGCGAGGTGACAAGGCATTTGAAGCTCACACGTTGCTACCATACAAACAGCCCAACCTACCCACCTCTGTTGGCGTTACCCCTGGCATTCGTATATCAAGAGTAAAATCCGAGGAGTCTGGTGAAGGGACAGGCCTTGTTGGTCCAGAGCATCCATTTGAAGGAGTACTGGGTGGTTCCTGATACCTGGAAAGAAAGGTATAAGTTATTTTTGTGTTGTCAGTGTTAATAGGACTATAAAGCTACATTCACACCACGTGTCCTGGTTCCGTCACACGGATCCCAACAGATACCGGGTCTTTTTAAGACTACATCGGCTCGATTTCCTGTTCATATACACTTAGGGCATGTCCCCACGGCACAGGTTTTCGGCCGGTTTTTCAGGCGGTTTGCGGTTCTTCAGACCGCCTGAAAAAACGGCCGAAAATGAGCACAATTGTGCTCTATGGAAATCCCGTGCAGCAGTCCCCACTGCACGGGTTTTCCGCCCGGCGGTTTTTTCGCCGGCGGACCGGCGACAAAACATTGAACATGCACAATCTTCCGTCCGGTTTCCGGACGGAATCTGTGCTGTTCAATGGGAGGGCTGTTCTCCGCTCATCGCGGAGAAAAGCCGCCCCCCCCCCTCCGCGGCCGTGGGGACGGCCGCAAAACAGGACAAATACCGGCCGGCAAACCGGCCGGTATTTGTCCTGTGCCGTGTGAACGGCCCCTTACTGCTATTCATGGTTCCGCCTCAGTATCAGTCAGGTACCTTTTTTGCAGTATCCCACAGATAACTGTGACAGAGGCAGGAAATGTTGTAGGAATTGGGCCAAACAGAGGTCCACACAACCGAAATGAAGATAGTGTGACAACAGCAGATTCCCAACAATGTTATGGGCATGGTACCTTGTCACTATAATCCAGGGTATTTGAGGTTATAGAACATAATATGAAAAAAATTATCAAAATGAAATATTAAGATATTTTTAAGCTTAAAGGGATTGTCTACTTTATGCGTTTTTTATTTATTGTGTATATCAGAGAAATTCATACAATTTTCTAATATAAATGTATTTAAAATTCTGCTCCTGTACCACAAAAAAAATTCCTGTCCACAGTATGGAACAACTTTATAGACTACACATGGTTTCAGTCAGTTTCAGTGACCTCCTGGCATTCTTTTAGAAAAGGGGTCACAGGGAAAACGGGGAAAATTGCATAGGAATAAAAAGGGTCTCTTGCCCTTGTGTCGGGGGTCACATGATGTCTTGTTCAAAGATTTTACTCTTTTGGAAGCCAAAATTATCGAAAGGATGTGGACTATGCCATTTTTGATTTCTAAAAATTTGGTCGCTGAACGGGTTTTTTAATATGAGGTTCGGACCCTGAATTTTTAAAACATGTATTTAAAAAAGTTGAAATATTCCCTATTATATAATTTAACTACATTAAAAAGGGGGAAAAACCGGGTTTTAAGAAAAAAAAATTTGCATAAAAAAACAAAAAGTTATTTGGGAAATTTCACAGTATATGACAACATTGAGTTAAAGTGAAAATTTTGGTTGGTTTAAATTTCTACCCAACATAGAGGTATCAAAAAAGATACCCCATTATGTCAGTGCATTCTGCACAGGTGCTCTCATTTTTGTCAGTGCATTCTGCACAGGTGTTTATCATTTTGGTCAGTAAATTTTTGTACGGTGATTTAAATTTAAATGTCAGGGCATTTTTGCCAAGTGATTTTTTATGTGGGTTGCTTTCCCTGCACAGGTAAAATATCTTTATTGTCATTTGCTTTCTGCCCCGGTTTTTATCATTATTTTTCCAGTGCATTTGCACGGGTGATTTCTTTTTTTGCCCGTGATTCTCCCAAGGTGATATCATTATTGTCAGTGCATTCTCCCACGGGGATTTTCATTATTGTCAGTGCATTCTCCCACAGGTGATTTTCATTATTTGCAGTGCATTTTGTACGGTGAAAATCTTTCTGTCAGTGCATTTTTGCAAGGTGATTTTCTTTACTGTCAGTGCTTTCCCACAGGGGGGATATCATTATTGTCGGTGCTTTCTGCACAGGGTGTATTTTTATTTTCAGTACTTTTCTGCACATGTGATTTCTTTATTGTCGTGCATTCGAACGGTGTTATAAATTTTTGTCGGTTTTTCCCAAAGGTGAAAACCATTATGGTCAGTCCCATTCGGTACAGGTGTTTTTTATTATTGTCAGTTTTTTCTGCCCCCGGGGGATATCATTATTGTCAGTGCTTTCGTACGGGGGTGTTAAAATCATTATTGTCAGTGCATTCTGCCCCGGTGATTTCATATTGTCTGTGTTTTTCCTGACGGGTGAATCTTTTACTGTCAGTGAATTTGAAGGGTGATATCATTACTGTCAGTGAATTTGCAAAGGTGATAATCATTATTGTCATTTGCTTTTTGCACAGGTGATATCATTATTGTCAGTGCTTTTCTGCACCGGTGAAAATCATTTTTGTAAAGTGCATTCTGCACAGGTGATATCATTAGGGTTAGTGCATTCTCCCACGGGTGTTATTTTTACTGTAGTGCATTCTCCCACAGGTGATATTTTTTTGTCAGTGACCTTCTTGGTAAGGTGATATCTTTTATTGTCAATGCATTGCACAGGGGGAATCTTTATGGCCCCTTACATTCTGAAAAGGTGTTTTCATTATTGCCCAGGCATTTGTACGGGTGATATAATTTTGTCAGTGCTTCTGTACGGTGTATCATTTTTTGTCATTTACATTCTTTTCCGGTGTTTCTTTTTGTCTTTTCTTCTGAAAAGGTGATTTTCCATTATTGTCGGGTACATTCTCCCCAAAAGGTGAAAAATTTTTCCTGAAAGGCATTCTCCCACAGGTGATTTTAAATTATTTTTGTGTATTCTGTACAGGGATATAAATTATTGTAGTGCATTCTGCAAAGGTGATTCATTACTGTCAGTGCTTTCTGCACGGTGATATATTACTGTCGTGCTTTTTTGCACAGTGATAAATTACTGTCGTGCATTCTGCCCCGGTGAGGGTTTTTTATTGCCCATTTGCTTTTCTGCACAGGTATTTCATTTTTGTCATTTGCATTTTTTGCACGGGGGATATCTTTTACTGTCAGTGCATTCTGCACGGTTTTATTTCCATTACTGTCAGTGAAATTCTGCAGGTTATTCTTTAAATCCAGTGCATTCTGAAACAGGTGATATATTATTGTCGTGAAATTTGCAAGGTGATTTTTATTGCCCAGTACATTCTGAAACGGTTTTTTTATAAATTTTTGGGTCAGTGCTTTCTCCCAAGGGATATCATTATTTTTCATTTGAATTCTGCAAGGTGATACTTTTTTGGTCGTTAAAATTTATGCACAGGTGTTTTCCCTTAAATTGTCAGTGCTTTCGCACGGGGGTAAATATTTTACGGTCATTTACTTTCTGTACAGGAAAATTTCTTTACTGTCGGGTGCATTCTGCAAGGTGATATCTTTAAATGTCTTTTGCATTTGCACAGGTTATATCATTACTCTCAGTGAAATTCTCCCAAGGGGGATATCATTTTTGTAAAGTGCTTTCCCACAGGTGTTATCATTATTGTAGTGCTTCTGAACAGGTGATATCTTTTATTGTCAGTACATTCTGCCAGGTGTTTTCTTTATTGTCAGTGCATTCTCCCACGGTGATATCTTTATGTCGTACATTTCCCACGGGGTGATATAATTTTGTCAGTTCATTTGCACAGGTGTTTATAATTTTGTCAGTACATTCTTTTAAGGTAAATTAATTACGGGTCAGTGCATTCGCCAGGGGGATATCTTTATTGTCAGTGCATTTTTCCCCAGGTGAAAATCATTACTGTCGTGCTTCTCACAGGTTTGATTTAATTTTTGTCGTCCCATTCGGGCACAGGGGGATATTTTTGTCAGTGCTTCTGCCCCAGGTAAATTTTCATTATGTCATTTACATTCTGTACAGGTGTTTTTCATTACTGTAGGATTCTGCACGGATATTTTTGTCAGGGCATTCGCCAGGGGGATATCATTACTGTAGTGCATTCGGGCACGGGTTGATTTCATTATGTCTTTTGCTTTTCTGTCCCAGGTGTTTTATTTTTGCCGGGTGCTTTCTGCACAGGTGTTTCTTTAAATGCCGGGGCCCATTCTGCACAGGTGAAAATCATTATTGTCAGTGCATTTTTCCCACGGGTGATTTTCTTTCCGGGTCGTGCTTTCCCTGAACAGGTGATATCATTTTTTGTCAGTGAAATTTTTGAAAAGGAGTTATAAATTTTTGTCATTTGCATTCTGCAAAGGGATATCATTTTTGTCAGTGCATTTCCCAAAGGAGATATCATTTTTGTCGTGTTTTCTACACGGAGATATTATTGTCAGGAATTCTGCCAGGTGAAAATTTTCTTAGTGCATTCTGCCAAGGTGATATAAATTTACTGTCAGTTTTTTTGGGAACAGGTGATATCATTATTGTCAGTGCATTCTGCACAGGTGATATCATTACTGTCGGGTGCTTTTCTCCCACAGGTGTTTATCCTTTACTGTCAGTTAAAAATTCTCACAGGTGATATAATTTTTTAAAGGGCATTTCCCACAGGTGATATATTTTGTCAGTGAAATTTCCCACAGGTGATATCGTTACGGGTCATTGCATTCTGCCGGGTTTGATATCATTATGTCAGTGCTTTCTGCAAGGTGGATTTCGTTATTTGTCAGTGAATTCTGTGGGAGTCCTGAAAAAATAAACCTGTTGGGGGAAATCTTGAGGACTGGAGTTGAGAAACACTGTCATAGGGGCAAACTGTAAAAAAAATCAGACTGACTGCTGATACCAAGGGGATGTATCCAATAGCCAACAACTGGCAGTTAACTTGGCCTGTATTCCGCTACCTAATAAAGATGTGGAGTGACAGCAGCCGAGGGAGCACGCGCTAGGCAATGTTACAGCCCCTTCTTTTTAGACAATATTTGAAATCTCAACACCTGCAAACCACATTGCTCTAGACATGGAAAAAGTTGTGCAAAATGATAGTGGCCTCTTAACATTTCCCTGCACTGTGCTATATGTGTACAGCACAAGTGGGGGGGTAGATTAGCATATCCATTTAAACTGACATCCCACTGCAACAAGCAGAGGTAGAGATAACATGAGACATCCTGGCTGTTTAACCCCTTGAATGTCATAGTCGGTAGTAACAATGGCAGTGGTTTACAAAGGAAACCAGGTCTGCCATGTCGCAAAAATAGAACAAGATCCGTTTAACAATGGACACCAATGGCACCTGACGGATCCCTCTGACTACAATGGGATCTGTCTGGTTTCCTGTACTGTCCATTGTTTTACTGGAAAGAATAGTGCAGGGTGCTACGCTATTCTTTCCATCATTCTCGATAGAACTTGCGATGGGGGTTCAAACCGGAACCTCTGTCACAAGTGTGAACCTAGCCCAAGGTAGTAGTGGAATGTATTATAGAAGAGATCAGAAGTACCCTAGTAAGACTGGAAAAAAGGGAGAAAAAGAACTGCTAAATTAAAAATGACAGATTATCCCCGTTTTCCATAAATTACACTTTTAGTAAAGTGTTAACCCCCAAAAAAAGCATAAAAAGAAAACACATTTTGTATTGGAATTGTTATACACTTCCCCGTTGCTAGTGTCATTAAAAACACGAGTCATCCTGCAATAAACAGGTACCCATACAGTTATATTGAGAACCACTAGCGTCTTCAAACTAGCAAAGTCAGCTTTACCACTCAGAGAATCAAGGATATAGAACTTCAAAGTAAATGTTTATCCTAGCCGAAAAAAGAAAGCTAAAAAAAAGAGTAAAGAAACAGGGCTCTCTTGGGAAATTAGATAAGACTGTGACTAAAGCTAATAGAACTTCCAGGATAACAGAAAGTAGCGGTGGGTAAAATAATGTAGATCCAGCAACAGAAAATATCCCAAAACTTTAAAGGGGTTTTGCCACGAAGTAAAATTGACGTGGGAAGCTTGTAAATGAAATAGCAAACATTTTCACCATTCATTATTATTAAAAATTCTGCTCCTTTAATGATCCCTTGTTTACAGCTCGTCTCCAGGGGATACGACCAGGGCTGAGAGCTCATCAGTCCTGGTCGCACATGCTCAGACTTACCTCGCTCTCAGGGAGCTACTGAGTGTTCAAACCCCCAGGTGCTGTCACTCTACTCCCGTCCTCTGTTCTCCTTAGTAATTAATCAAATAGTGCAAATAAATAAAAAAAACAAAAATAAACCTCAAACCGTTATGTCCATTTATAAAGAGAAAAAAAAAAAAAAAAAACAGGTTTGGTTCCTGCAGGGATTTGAACCTAGGAGCCTTGTGCCTGGAGGTAAAAACTTTACCTCTCAGCTACTCACAATACTTTACATAAACAGACCTTTCTCTGACTACAGAGAGGAAAGGCCTGGTGATGTCATCCTGCTGGGTCAAAATGATATGCGATTCAACACAAAATCACACACGCCCCCCTTCTGGCACACAGAGGAGAAGAGCTGGATACAGGAAGTATGAAATGAGATCGTGACAAAACCCCTTTAAGTGCCAATAACAAAGTTTTAGGTGCATTAGCCATTTGGCCCCAGGGCTTTCACATCCGCAATATGAAAGCCCTGGGTGTAGATAAATAACAACTATGCATTAACCAACACTGGACAAATAAACCCAAGTAGTCATGGTGTCTACAAATTGTATGCTTCCCCTTACATTTTGGGTCATTTGTCTACCTATTAAATATGAAAAATATGGTTTAAGAACGCACTAAGGCTAAGACCACAAGGCATTGGACAAAAAGCTCACTGAAAACCAAACGCTTAAGCCGTTCATAAAATTAAGTTTTTTGACCAGTGTATGTCAAAAACAGCTCAAAAACGGACCTTTTTGGGGGCGCTTTTGCACGTTTTTCGGTGCATTTTTTTGCAGAAATTCACAGCATTAATTGCTATAGATTTCTGAAAAAAAAGTGCTAAAAATGTCCGGTGATTTATGTAGACTTATGAAGAATAATACATTTTCTGCCCTGCTCTGGCGTTTTTTGCAACATGTTTAAAAAACCAACTGGGAGCATTAAAAAAAAATAAAATTAATATGTCTCAACTACTTGATTCATCTCACCCCCAGTCCTGTTTTCTTGGTTCATTTTGAATTCAGGGGCGTGTTTATTGCTTCTATAGGCTGCAGTAGAAGCCAACTCTGTAGCTATTTGAACCAGTGTGGCAGCCATATAGGAGAGATCAAACAGGTCTGTAACTATAGTGACCTGAGGAGCTGATGCAGCCCATACAAGAGGGGATATCTCAAAATAGGTAGAATATGGTTAATGGACATATTTTGCAAATTGACTTGTTTTTGCAAGATCTTTAACATAAAAAGCAATCTTTTTAGTGATAAAAACCCTTTTAATTCTTTGGTACATTTTTTCAGTTGTTTTTTTCAGCAGTTAAAAAAAAAAAAAAAAAGAAAAAACGTGACCGAATGTGTGCAGTGGAGAAACAGGCTAAAATCTAAATTTTTCATATTACTGGGTATGTATAAAATGTCTTAACCAAGTAGCTATGAAAAATGGCAAATTGACCTTGGCGAGCAGGTTTTGCCAGTCACTAACGGCCCCATACCTCCTGGCATGAGCAATAAAACATCACTGTAGCCTGGCAGAGCAAATACACAGCGGCAGTGCTATGATGACAGCTCTTCCTGCACAGGTCTCCACTAGTCTGCTGCAGGAAACAACATACAGTAACTGGTCAGGACGTGATGACATATCCTGCGGATAAGGCATTGCTTCTAAGATGTGGGGTTTGGATGGTTTCACACAGCCTGTTCTATAAAAACACTATTGCAAGTATATATGGCGAAGTAAACGCCCAAAGATCGCTTTGAAAATATTAACCCTTCCAAAGGAGATGGGTGGACTAAATCTTTCTGATATTCGGGCCTATAACCTGGCTGCACTACTCAGACATAGTATAGACCGGATAAAGGGCAGATCGACCTTTTCCAATTTAAACTTAGAAACTAACCTAGTATCCACTTGGAGTTTGACTGCACTCTTAGGCCATGTTCACACGGCTTAATTGCGGTACGTAATTACGCCCCGCAATTACGCCGTGTGGACGGGGGAGGGGCGGGAGCGGGGGAGTAACGCAGGGGGCCGGCACTTCGCCGGCCCATAGACTATCACTGCTAGCGGCGCGTATACGCCGTTTAGAAAGTGACATGTCAATTATCTCCCGCCCGGCGGATTCGCGGGCGGGGGAGGAGACGTAATCCATAGTTCTCTATGAGAACTGTGAATTACCGTAGTGAATGGGCCGTTTTCGGCCCGTAATTGGCGCACTTCGGCGCGTAATTATGGACCGAAATACGGCCCATTATAAGCCGTGTGAACATGCCTTTAAACACACCATTCAAAACACTTCCTACTATCGCCAGACAGAGCCTAATAATAAGGCCATGTTCACACGGCTTAAATGGGCAGTATTTCGGTCCGTAATTACGCGCCGAAGTGCGCAAATTACGGGCCGAAAACGGCCCAATCATTACGGTAATTCACAGTTCTCATAGAGAACTATGGATTACGTCTCTCTCCCCGCCGGCGAAGCCGTGGGCGGGGAGATAACTGACATGTCACTTTCTAGCGCGTATACGCGCCGCTAGCAGTGATTGTCTATGGGCCGGCGAAGTGCCGGCCCCCCGCTCACTCCCCGCTCCCGCCCCCGTCCACACGGCGTAATTGCGGGGCGTAATTACGTCCCGCAATTAAGCCGTGTGAACATGGCCTAATAGACACGATAAGTGCCTGGAAGGCAACCCGCAAACTTTATCAACTCCCATACCAAGCCAGCAAGTTTCTTCTGTCTTGCTCGGGTCATCCGGAATTTCTCCTGGGAAAAAGCCAGTTCCACTTCCAGCAATGGAAGACAAAAGGGCTAGACAAAATAACTAACCTAATCAATGTGAGGGAACAGAGGTTTTTATTCTTTGAAGAGATACAAACTCTCGTTGGACTAGACTAGAAACATTTTTTAGCATATAGACAGGTAATAAGTTTCGTAAAATCAAAAGTACACTCTATACAACACTTTCTTAAACCAACGCGCTTTGATTCCCTAGTGGGACCACCTAGTGCCGTTCACTCCTTATCACAGCTATACTCTGGTCTCCGCTGGCCAAAAGACGAAAAGGCGGCTGTGGGGATATTCTGAGGGTGGAAACGAGATTTCCCTGAAATAGACATTGCAGAGACGGTACTTGAGGAATGGAAAAAAAGTCAGAAAAGCGTTGATAAGTAAGTCTTGGAGAGACACGTATTTCAGGTTGGCTCGTAGAGCGATATGTGGATTTAACATCCCACCCCATCCATCCTTTCCGGACCGCCTAACGGCATGCCCAAAGTGCTCAGCCCCACGAACAGATCTAAAATATAGTATCTGGTCCTGTCCCAAAGTCCAGAATTTTTGGGCTGGGCCAGATGTTCCAAACCAAATTGTCGGCCTCCATTCGTTTAGACCCGAAACAACTCCTATTTCATGACCTTCCTACGACCAACAAAGCGAGTAAAACCCAAAAACTGCTACACATCTTGTTGATGGCAGCAAAACGATCTTTACTAAATATGTGGTTGCCGTCCCTTACTATGGTAATACAATTGACTAAACATCATATGTTAATGGACAAACTGAACACGTTGAACAAGAAGGAAACTCAGGTAGAAACATTCTTTGGCACTTGGAAATGCTTTATTGAGGCTTTTCTCTCAGGAGCCGAGATACAACAATTGATACTACCATTCAAGGGAACTATGTGGTATTGAAAAATCAACTAGCGGGTACATTAGGGAAACTGGAAGTAAGTGAGGGCAATTCATCCCCTTAGCTCGAACGAAAATCGGGCTAATCAGAGGTGCAAACTCCGTTAACTGAAACGGTGTTGTAAGTCTAGTGGTAAAATTGTGAAATTGTAAAATCTTAGACGTTTTAGTATTTCAAGTATTGTTATCCCTTTTGATGTTTTAAATATATTATAGGTATGTAGAGCTGCTAAATCTCTTGCTTACTTAACATGTTATTCTATGTTGATATATCTTGATAAACCAATAAAAATTTCATGATTTAAAAAAAAAACAAAAAAAACACTATTGCAGCTCTTTATTCAGTTTTCTAAGCGAAAGCCAAGTAAATAGAGCAGAAAGGAGAGATACGTGTCATTCCTTTCTATTTTCCATTCCAATGGAACCAACTACTGACTTTGGTTTAAAAAACTGAATGAAAAACTATCAAAAAAAGCACCGTTTTTGAATAAAAAAAAAAAAAAGTGCGCCTTTCTCTCTTTTGCACAAATATTGCTACCTAGAATTTCTTATGTTCCGTTCACATCTGTGTTCTATAACTTTTTTTCCTCAGTTGTGACAGAAAGAGCAACACATTGTGGAACCCCAATGGTCCAAATTAAAATCAATAGGGTGCGCCGTAAAGTATTCGGACCCTCTGGAAAACGGATCCGTCACAACATTATGGCTTCCAATGTATGCGGAAGTCACAGACAAAGCTTTGACTATCTGCTTATGGAAAAGGTGGGTAAGGACATGTTCTCATCAGGTTACAGTCATCGGCTAGGGGGGTGTACATTTGAAAATTGTAAAGTAATACACCTGGTGCATTTTCAGTTCTGTTTTTGGATCCGTTTTGAATCCAAAAGCGCTGTGTAAATCGCATCCAACAGGCAGCTGCATGTTTGGATGAGATTTTACTGCGGCAGGAACGCCCTCTATAGTTTTAAATAGGGGGTCTGCTGCGTCACACAGATCAAGAATTGACATGACAAAGCTTTAAACGGATTCAAAAGACGCATCCGATAAACGCATGTAAACATGCATCGGTGATCACTCGTGTGAACGCCGATGCACGTTTTACACTGAAAGCAATGTAAATCACATTGCTATTTATATTAGATGCGTGTTTGCTTCTGTTTAGGGTCCAAAACACGGATGCAAACACGCATCTAAAAACGGATCCAACACGCGGTGTGAACATCCCCTTAGGTTGTCTAGTCACACTGTGTTAGACACTATTTGTAAATGTGTCCTAATGACTTCTTCCCAGGTGACAGAGTAGGCCTTGAAAACATAAGCTGCATTTTTACAACATTCTTACTACAGTCAGAGGTTTTCTTCCAAGCCTCAGTGTTGATGGCAAGAAATGCACTAGGACCTACAGAACATTTTTTTCCCCATCAAAATGACGGAACCCACAGAAGATCCCAATGGAAGTTGATGGGATCCTTTGTATGTTTATGGTATTTGTTATCCATTGGCAATGTGTTGTGATTTCCATTTGAGTGAACAGAGCTTTAATTGTAAAGTCAAATTGTCAAGTAATTTATTCTGGAATATATAAATGTATCATATGATAGTGAGAGAGAAGCGGAGCTCTGAGATATACAGGTTTATATGATTTTCAGCAGAATTTCTTAATAAAATCAGGGTAAATCCTGACAAGACTCCTAGTATAGTCTGTGTGGATGGGGTAAGCAGGACTTGCACTGTGATTGACCGCTTTACCTGTGTGGATAGGGTAAGGATAACTCCAACTTCTCTAGTAAGAGTTGTCAGGATTTGCTCTGCTTTTTTATAGAAATCCTGTTGCAAGTCATATAAACCTAAATATCACAGATCTCAGATCCTTTCCCTTTATAATATGCTGCATTCACGTAGGGCAGCATTATTCAACTGACAGGTTCTCAATAAAAGTACATTTTTTAAAGGGGTTCTCCACGTTAATTCTTTTTTATTTTAATATTATCTACTATTGCCCATTTAAAAGAAATTTTAAAAAAAATTTGTATTTACCTCTCCCCAAACCTCAGTTCCAGCGCTGCACCGTCATCACTCTCCGCAGCCTTCTGTTTGCTCCTATTTGTTCTAAACGGTCGATGTCACAGCTGCAGCCGCCTTTTGGCTGCAGTGGTCATATGCCACTTCCTGACATCACCGTTCTGAATTGAGCTATAACGAATTGTCAAGTAAAGCATTGACGCTTGACCACTGTAGATAATCAGCGGTGAGACATATCCCAGTTCATAACAAGAAAGAGGTAAACAGAAAACTGGGGGGAGTTGAGATATTGCAGCTGGAAAGAAGTCTTGGGGGAGGTGAACATTTTTTTTCTTTTAAAATCATTTTAAATGGGGACTAGAAGGCAAATATTAACCCCTTACCACCGGAGCCAGTTTTGACCTTCCTGACAGAGCCCCGGTTTTAAAATCTGACATGTGTCACTTTGTGAGAATAACTTTTTTACACTTTTACCAATCCATGTGATTCAGAGATTGTTTTCTCGTGACACACTGTGCTTTAAGTTAGTAATATATTTTGGTCCAAAAAGTCCTTGTTTATTTGTGAAAAATATCATGAAAATTTGGAAAAATTAGCAATTTTCAAAGTTCAAAAATTTCTGCGTGTAAGACAGTTATTCCACTCAAAATAGTTTATAACTAGCATCTACCATATGTCTACTGAAGGCTGGCATCATTTTTTAAATGTTTTCCTTTTTTTTTACCACATTAAGGGGGGTTAGAACTTCAGTAGTCATTTTTCACATTTTCAAGAAAATTTGCAAAATAGATTTTTTTTTAGGGACCAGTCCAGTTCTGACGTGGCTTTTAGGGGTCTGTATGTTAGATACCCCCATAAATGACCCCATGTATGAAACTACACCCCTTAAAAGTATTTAAAAAAGCATTTAGGAACTTTGTTACCCCTTTAGATATTTCACAGAAATTAAAGCAAAGTGGAGGTGAAATTTCACTTTTTCTGCAGTTTTTCAATTTTTATTCATTGGAACACAATAGATGTGATCAGGGAAATGCAATTTAATATTGATTCCCCAGATTCTGCCGTTTTCAGAGATATCCCATATGTGGCCCTAGTGTGCTATTTGGCTCAACCACAAGCCTCAGAAGCACCTAAGGAATATATCCAGGGGTGTAGTGAATATATCGACCCCACAGATGTTTCACAAATTCTTTTAGCGTTCGGTGGTGAAAATTAATTAATTTTTACAAGGAATCCTGGAAAAGAAGCACCCCAAATTTTGTTACGCAATTTCTTCCAAGTTCAGCAATACCCTATATATTGGCGTAAACTGCTGTTTAGGAATATGGCAGGGCATATAGGAGAAGAACCTACTGGACTCTGTGGTCTCATTTTCATTACAATTTTATTTAGGCGCCATTTCTGGTTTGAGGACACCCTAAGGTGCTAAAACTTAATAAACACCCCTAAAAAGACCCCATATTGGAAACTACACCCCTTAAGGAATATATCCAGGGGTGTAGTGAGTTTATTGACTACACAGGTGTTTCACAAATGTTTTTAGCGTTCGGCTCTGAAAATAAAAAAAAAATATTTTTTGCAATAATATGAAATTTTAGGTGAAAACATTTAATTTTTACAAGGAATCCTGGAAAAAAAAAATAAATCACCCCAAGTTGTGTTGCGCAATTTCTTCCAAGTTTGGCAATACCCTACATGTGAGTGTAAACTGCTGTTTGGGCGCATGGCAGGGCATACAAGGGAGGGAGTGCTAGTTGGCTTTTGGAACGCAGATTTTCGTTGGTGCCATGTTGCATTTGCAAAGCCCCCAAAGTATCAGAACAAGTGAAACCTTCCATAAGACACTCCATTTTGGATTCAACACCCCTCAGGGATCTCATCTAGAGGTGTACTGTGCATTTTTGGTGCACAGGTGTTCCATAGGTTTTTTTAGCGTTGGGTCATGAAAATGTGTTGTGTGTGTGTGTGTGTGTGTGTGTGTGTGTGGGGAGGGGTCCGTCATTGTTTTTTGGGCTTCATTTTTACAGTGTTCGCTTGCAGTGTAAATGACAGGATAACTTTACTACGGGGGTCGGTACAATTACAGTAGTATAAGTTTTATATAGTTTTTATGTTTTATTACTTTTCCACAATAGAAATGCGTTTATAAAAAATTGGGTTTATGTTGTCCTATTCTGACAGCCATAACTTTTTTATTTTTCTGTATACAGAGCTGATTATGGGCTTATTTTTTGCGGGATGAGTTGATGTTTTGATTGGTACCATTTTGGGGTGCATATGACACTTTCATCATTTTTTATTAAGGTTTTTGTGAGGCATTTTGAACAAAATACAGCAATCCTGGTAGTGTTTTTTATTTTTTACAGCGGTCTCCGTGCGGTATAAACGACATCTTAGCTTTACTCAGCAGGTCGATACGATTACAGCGATACTCAATTTGTATATTTTTAAGTTTTACTGCTTTTAAACAATAAAAACACTTTTTTGCATCGCCATAGTCTGAGAGCCATAACTTTTTTTTATTTTTCTGTTTACAAAGCTGTGTAGGGGCTTGTTTTTTGCGGGATGAGTTGTTGTTTTTAGTGATATAATTTTTGGGGGAACAAGGCTTTTCGATCGCTTTTAAATCCGTTGTTTGGAAGGCAGGGTGACGAAAATCCTGCAATCCTAGTAGTGTTGTTTTTATTTTTTACTGCGCTCACCATGCGATATACGTGACTAGTTTTACTCCGTGGGTCGAGACGATTATGGCGATAATCAGTTTATATAGTTTTTTTTATGTGGAAGCACTTTTTTTTTCTTAAGTGTTTTAATTGTGTAAAACAATATTTATGCATTGCTGTCTTCTGATAGCCATAACTTTATTTATTTTTCTGTATATAGAGCTGTGTAAGGACTTATTTTTTTGCGGGATGAACTGACGTTTTAATTGGCACCACTTTTGGTGTTTATATGAGCTTTTGATCACTTTTTATTCCATTTTATGTGCTGCAGGATGAACAAAAATTGCAATTCTGTGACTGTTTTTTTTACGGCGTTCACCGTACGGGTTAATTAACATGACACTTATAGAGTGGGGCGATACCACATATGGGTACTTTATTTTTTATCTTTTTTGGGGCGATTGGCATTTGTAAAGGGCGGTGTATGTGTTTTTATTTTATTTTCTTGTTTGTGTTTTACTTTTTTACACTTTTTTCACTTTTCCCCAGAGGGGATTTGTATGAGCGATCTTCAAATCACTCATATAAAGGAGACCTGCACATAGCCGTTACTGCGCCGGTCGCAGGCAGGAGGGGCTCTATCCTCCTGCCTGCAACTTCATTATCGTGCTAATGAAGGGTTACTCATCCTGCGGCCTGATGCCAGCGGTACTATGCCAGCTGGTCCCGCTTGTGAGCTCGCAAGATCGCCATGACATACCCATACGTCACTTTGCGGGAACCTCTACCCGACCTCGACGTATGGATAGGTCAAAATGTCGGTAAAGGGTTAAAAACGAAGTAAAATTTAAATCGGAGAACCCCATTAACACTGGAGATAGAAATACACCCCAATAAACATATCTTTAAAGGGGTTTTCTCACCATGCTTTTTTACAGAGCCACAGGCAGCTTTAGACTCACATTTCTTGCTTAGGCTGTGGGCAAGTCTATAGCAGTTGATTGGCATCAGTTCTACTATCACTGCAGGAGAGTTATAATATGCAGTGCACAAAGCTACAAAGCCCTAAAGCTTAAAACGTCTCATTAACTTAGGTAAACAAAGCTTCTATGCTAGAGATAAGACTCTGCAGGGAGTGACTCACCATGGTCGAACTGATTGATGGCAACATAAAGCAGATAAGAGAGAATCAGTAACCTAGGGAAATTGGTGTACACTAGCAGTAGATAAAATCTTCTTTATCTACTGAACAAAGGAAAATCAGAACAGCAGTGTTTTTGGAAATAGTCTTCAATTACCTTTCCTTACATACTAAAAGCTATTCATTGTAGTGTAAAAACCCCTTTAATGTGATACCTCGGTTGCATTTGAATGTACAATTTGTATGTTATTAAAGTAATAACTCCAACAGAATAAATAACAGGAACAAAATAGAGAGCCTATAATATACTCCTTTACCTTGGCGGGGGTCTATCTGCCTAATTACGATTGATCTGTGGAGTACGACAAATAAACTGGGCAGCAGTGCCGAAACATTATACACACAGGTTCTTGTGGGACACATATATATCCACATATGTGCAAAAATACACACACACCCACAGACGTCTACTCCAGTGCTGCAAACACTCAGACTAAACACAAAGCCAAACTTTTTCCGGTTTTCTTGACGTACACTGCTGCTATTATGGCTGCTACTGAAAATAGTGTCTCACACTCATGGTTTTTATGGCTTGAGTAGCAAGACGAGCATCCGAAGCCAAGCCGGGGATGAGTAATGGAAGGTGGAGAGCATTTACAATAGGAAGAGGTGGTAGCATATGGAGAGGAATATTCTGGGCACTGTGGTGAATTATATATGCACACATAAATATTTAATGCCATGATTATGGAGATGGATGCATTTAGAATCTCAGAATGAAACGAAGGATCGGATTTAAATACAATTTTCTTGGTATTAGATGACAAATTTTATATTTAGGGATGATTACCCAGATGTAAGCGTGCAGTACATGCTGGCAGCTCAAGAAGTGTGGGTTTTACAGGAGCTTAGAGGAAAAACCCTGGAGAAGCAGAGAAGGACAGTAGACACATTCAGTGTAACATATGTGAGGAGTACTGACATGTCTGGAGTATTTACACAGGAGATAATCATTATATATATATATATATATATAATATATATATATATATATATAATATTTTAATATATATATATATATATATAATACAACATACACACATATACACACTTGAGAGAGCTTATATATGAGCTGAAACATCGTCTTGTGGACATGGAATAAAATAAATTAATAGTAATAAATTACTTGGGGGTGCTGTATATATATCTACACACTAATTATATATATATTATTATATATAATATATAGTATATTATATAATATATATATATATATAAAACTTTTATTTATTTATACACATACACTATAATATATATAAATATATAATATAGTATAATATTATATATATATATCATACACACATATTTATATACATACACAATATAATATATATATTTTATATATATATGCACATACTAATATATATACACACACACATATATATATATATATATATATATATATACACACACACACACACACACACACACAATGTAAAGCTTACAAGCACTGAAACCTACAAATATCCCACGTTCCTCCTGTTGCTCTCTCGGAGATCCAGATACCTCACATATGTTAAGATTCAGGGGAAAAGCCTCCACCAATAAGCCAGCAGTCAGTTTTTTCTTTACCACTCTTCCAATGAAAATAATTGCTTAAGGTAAAATGACTCTTTAACCAGACACCCTTGTACAAGGCAGTCAGGGGATCGGGGGCTGACTACAAGACAATGGGGTTAACAGTAGTCAAACCAAAATGTTTCAGTTCGTGGTGTGGGGTTAGCCTGTAAGATAAAGAGCCTTATATTTGCCATGGGTTATAATATAAGCGCCTCTCTAGTATAACAATATGAATAATACTGCTAAGTAAATGTTAAAGAATAATATATAACAATAATTGCATTTCTTAATGAGATGTAAACAGCTACTATGACGCATATGAAATAGTATAACTTAGAAGCAAGCATAAAGGCATCACTTACCTTTTAAATACTGAGAGGGGGCTCCTGAAACAATAACAGCTGTCTTGTAATATAAGAAATAGTATGATGAAACTGCTAATAATGCTGGCCATGTCCACCCTGCTGCTCCAGTTCCTATTACAGGACGAAATTAAAGGCAGTGTTGTAATCCTGGCAATTAAACCAATCCACTATTCCATCGGTGATAGCCCTTCAGGTGTCCAAGCAGATGACAGCTCATCCGTCTCCTCTGGTTAGTGACAGCACTGCTGGAGGATACGCTTGGCTTTGATTATCCAGTCATTAGGCTGGGGCTGGTATTCTTGCTGTGTAACTCTTTATGAAGTGAGGACAACGTGACGGAGTAGAAGTTGAATGCCAAGTCTCCTCCAGGGGCTTGCACCCTGCTGCGCTGCTGATCACCCACAATTACAGAGCCCTTTGAGTGACATCACGCAAATGCCAGCATCAGTCTTCATTGAGAGGCTGCAAAGAGAGGGGCACATAATGGATGACTAACATATTACACCATTAGTCCTCGGCAAATCCCTGCTGACGTTCCTCAATACATTTGCTCTTTGAGAACCCTAAGCCCAACCCCATTAACAAACTACATGCTGCTATCTCCTTTCACTCAGTGTCTTGGCTTCAGCCCGGAGCACACACAGATAGAGCTGCCCGAATCGCACTATTGCAACATCCCTGGATTTGTACAGCTCCATTGTCCACAACTATTAGCAAGTTACATGTCTATTATGGATAGATATACATGCCCTTAATATAGAGACACAAGGGTGCAATCCAGGGACACAGACAGTGGCAGTATGAACCCAAGAGCTTGCAATCTTTGTCATCATAGGAAACAGGAACTGGACACAGTTTATATAAATGAATATACTTCATTGTAAATACATAAATAATATACAGATGATAGGTACAATATTGACTACTGAATGCAACAAGCAACATGCTGGAAGAATCAGAAGAACATTTGGAGTCTAATACCCAGCACTCACCTCTTTCTCCCAGACCTCAGTTCCTATACCAACTGGAAATAGAGAGAGGGAGGAGCTGCAGACACATAGAGGAACTCCCACCATTATTTTGTGATGACGTTAGGAAGACCTGTGACCTGATATCAGGGATGAGAGGAGCAGCAGCACAGTCCATGGCCAGCTGGACTCGCCTCACTCCATACATTACACAATGGAGAGAAAACTCACTGCTGTTTTAACTCCAACACGTGCCCCGTATCCCCAAAAATAAGACATCCCCCGAAAATAAGACATAGTACATTTTTTTTTTTATGCAATTCAGAGTTTGGCGGCTTATGCTGATGTTTGTGATGAAATTACTACAATATATTAATACATGTTGATGTTTTGTTTAACAATAAAGGTGAATTCTTGTTCTTAAAAAATAAGACATCCCTTAAAAAGAAGCCTTAGCTCGTTTTTAGGAGCAAAAATTAATATAAGACACTGTCTTATTTTTGGGGAAACAGGGTACATACTCCTTAAAGGGATAATTACCCAATTTGTACAAATTTTTTTTATTTTGTTTTATTACACGAGTCACTTTGAAACTAAAGCCTCCCATATATTTACATGAATAACCCTACCTGCTACAGAACAGTCTCAGCTGCAAAAATGCTATCACTCCACATAGTCGCCACCGTGGGTTTCATCAATGATGAACAAGAGCTTGCATGCCATGCTCGGAAAAATCTGCAACAGCAAAAGTCACCCACTGTTTCACACGGCTCAGAAAGGGTTTCCCATGCAGTCCATATTTGAATGGTCCAAACACATGGAAGTCAGAAGACACCAAGTCCAAGAATGGCAATGGATGCAATTTTTATTCTATCTCAATGGCACACCTTTCATGGCTGAGGTTATTTTGACAGACTGCCTTTCTGCTGCCATCTGCAGCACAGCAACAACATTTAGCAGACAATGGCGGCAAGGATCAAACTCTATGGTCATATCAACAACCTCCACGTCTGATGTCATGGGCCAACATAATACGATAGGAGGCATTGGCTTCAGAGTGACACTGAGGAGCCTGATAGGGAAAGGATCAAACTCTATGGTCATATCAACAACCTCCACGTCTGATGTGATGGGTCAACATAGTAGGATAGGAGGCATTGGATTCAAAGTGACACTGAGGAGCCTGATAGGGAAAGGATCAAACTCTATGGTCATATCAACAACCTCCACGTCTGATGTGATGGGTCAACATAGTAGGATAGGAGGCATTGGCTTCAGAGTGACACTCAGGAGCACGATGGGGAAAGGATCAAACTCTATGGTCAATGATAGGGAAAGGATCAAACTCTATGGTCATATCAACAACCTCCACGTCTGATGTGATGGGTCAACATAGTAGGATAGGAGGCATTGGCTTCAAAGTGACACTCAGGAGCACGATGGGGAAAGGATCAAACTCTATGGTCAATGATAGGGAAAGGATCAAACTCTATGGTCAATGATAGGGAAAGGATCAAACTCCTTATGGCACTTTCATGGGAGGATTTCAGAACTCTATGGTCCATTGCAGGAAAGGTCAAACTTATAGGACAATGAGGGCAAGGATCAAACTCTATGGTCATATCAACAACCTCCACGTCTGATGTCATGAGCCAACATAATACGATAGGAGGCATTGGCTTCAGAGTGACACTGAGGAGCCTGATAGGGAAAGGATCAAACTCTATGGTCAATGATAGGGAAAGGATCAAACTCTATGGTCATGTCATAACAACATCCACATCTGATGTGATGGGTCAACATAGTAGGATAGGAGGCATTGGCTTCAGAGTGACACTCAGGAGCACGATGGGGAAAGGATCAAACTCTATGGTCAATGATAGGGAAAGGATCAAACTCTATGGTCATATCAATAACATCTACGTCTGATGTGGTGGGTCAACATAGTAAGATAGGAGGCATTGGATTCAAGGAATGAGCCCTATAGGAAAAACAACTCTGTGGTGAAAGGAAGATCAAACTCTATGGTCATATCAACAACCTCCACGTCTGATGTGATGGGTCAACATAGTAGGATAGGAGGCATTGGCTTCAGAGTGACACTCAGGAGCACGATGGGGAAAGGATCAAACTCTATGGTCATATCAATAACATCTAAGTCTGATGTGGTGGGTCAACATAATAAGATAGGAGGCATTGGTTTCAAAGTGACACTCAGGAGAATGATAGGGGAATCTCTCCTGGATCCAGCACAGTTACATAATTATTTAGCTTCTTAAGAAGACACATTTGTCAAGTTTATAGTGTAGCTGAGTTTTCATCAAATATTGACAGACAGCCCTGAGCACTATCATCTGAGCATCAGGCACTGGCGCCGTTTGCATTTCATATCCGTGTCACATCAGCGATAAGTAGAGACAGACCTACCTGCGCAGCAAGTGTGGAACTGGGGGCCCAATGCAATTTTAAAAGCAGCATTTTTCTGTTAAGAGACTTTCCAATATTCTTTCCCACTGTTGTAATCTTGTTGTTAGAACTACTGATATGGCCTCCCAAGCCGTGTTATAGTCATGTGACAGCAACATCTTTTCATTGTTTCTATGGTGGGTGATGATGTACATACGTGACATGTTGGGTTTTTTGTAAAGTGACGCCCCCAAATACAACATGTCATCAACCATGTGTCACACATTGGGCTGGATGACTATTCTGAGCTCCTGCTGATGCAATTTGGGGCATCATGGGATATGTAGTTTTCAGCATATCACTCAAACTACTCACAAGGTCTAGACCAGGAAGTCCAGTAGCAACAGTGGTGAGAGCTGGGAATCGATATTGAGTTCTGCATATTTCTTCTATGGTCTTATGGAACATACATAAAGCTGCTTTCATGTGTTGCCTGAAGGCTCATATACAGAGTTACATCTATTGTATGTGGTCCTGTTCCTCTGGTTAGTCATGACTACGCTCTATCATCAACTGATCCTTGTCTTTTTGATTTCAAGCTGGAGATCAAAGTTAAAGGGGTTGTCTCACTACACAGACTCATCTCACCTCAGTCCTGCTTTCTTGGTTTCATTTTGAATTCAGGGGCGTGTTTTCTGGCTTCTACTAGGCTCCATGATAGGCTGGCAGCCTATCATGACAGATTGAACAGCTCTGTAGCTATAGCGACCTGAGGAGCTGATGCCGCCCATACAAGAAGGGATATCTAGGAATAGATAGGACACTGTTAATGGACACATTGCAAAAGTATTCATGCCCCTTGAACTGTTGCTCATTTTTAAACGTTACAGTCACTTACATGTATTTTATGTAATAGAGCAACACAAAGTACTCTATGAGAACTATGGATTAACGTAATTTCGGCACACATCTCACCCGTATTAGAGCGCAAATACGCAGTGAAATGCGCAGCGAAATTACCCCGTGTGAACATACCCTTAGTCATGTGCTCCACAAATCTGTCTTTTATGGAAGACAGACAAGAAGAAAGCCCTTTTTGAAATCCATAAGAAATACGATCTGAAGTTTGCACACTGTATGGTGGTGACAGCATCATGCTGGGGGAGGCTTTGCTTCAGAAGGGTCTGGGAAACTGGTTAGAGCTGATGGGAAGATGGATGGAGCTAAAAATAGGGCATTCCTGGAGGAAAACCTGTTAGGGTATGTCCACACGGCTATGTCAAAATCCACACTGGATTCTACAGTTGAAAACCGCGTTTAAATTTAAACGCGTATTTTATGTGGCTTTTGAGGTAATTTTTTCCGGCAGTATCACAGTCAGAAAACTAGTCCCTTTTATCTCTATGGGATTTTGGAAGCTGATCCGAAATAGAAATGTATGGGGTGTGGTGTTTTTTTGTTTGTTTTGTTTTTTACTTGAAATATAAACTTTTAGGGTTCTTAAAACCTGAATCCACGTGTAAATCTGACTGGAATTGCTTGTCGTGGCTGCAAAAGATTGAGATTAGGGCCTAGTTTCATTTTCCAGCAGGGCAACAACCCTAAGTGCATGCCCCCACGGCAGGGGTTTTCGGACGGTTTTTCAGGAGGGGTTTTGCAGACCGTCTGAAAAACCAGCCGAAACTGAGCACAGTGGGCTCCTATGGAAAACCCGTGCAGCAGTCCCCACTCCACAGGTTTTCCACCCAGCAATTTTTCAAACTGCTGGCCACCCAAAAAACATTCAACATGCACATTCTTCTGTCCGGTTTTCAGACGGAATATGAACAAGACAATGTGAAGGGGGGCTTTTCTCCGTTCATCGGGAACGGCACACAAACCGGACAGATGCCGGTCGTTTAAACTGACCGGTATTTGTCCATTGCCGTGGGGATGCGCCCTAAACCTACAGCCAAAGCTACAATGGAATGGTTACATCAAAACATATTCATGTGTTAAAATGGCCAAGTCACAGTCCAGACCTAAATCCCATTGAGAATCTGTGGTTCACAAATGTTCACCAACCAATCTGACTGAGCTAGAATGGATAGAAAGTCCAGCCTCTAGATGTGCAAAGCCATAGAGACATAGTCCAACAGAATGCAGCTGTCATTGCAGATAAAGATGGACATACAAAGTATTTACTTAGTGGGCTGAAGATAATGTATATGCACACAGCACTTTTCAGTTTCTAACTTGAAAAAATTTGTAAAAGCACTTATCCTATTCATAAATGTCACAAAGAATACATTTACGTTTGTGGCTGTAATGTTCAAAAATAAGGAACGGTTCAAAGGGGTAAGAATATTTTTTGTAACCCTCTGTATTTTTTGGAGAAACCAGACAACCCCTTTAACAAGCTGGGTCATGAAGTTGCATCCTCACAGTGAAATGTTAGTGTGGTTCCGCAGCTGTCAACTTAAAGGGGTTTTATAACTACATTGATTCATGCTACCTAATTCCTGATTTCTCTGTTTCATTTTTGAATTCAGGGGTGGTTTACTGGCTTCTACTTGACTGCAGTAGAAGCCAGGTCTGTAGTTATAGCAACCAGTGATTATTGGCTTCTACTGGCCTGCAGTGACGAGCTGAAGAGGACACCAGGGCTGTAGCTATAGCAACCAGTGTTTACTGGCTACTACTGGCTGCAGTGATGAGCTGAAGAGGACACCAGGTCTGCAGCTATAGCAACCAGCGCCGACAGCCTATCAGGAGAGATTAACCAGGTCTGTAGCTATAGCGACCCGAGGAGCTGATGCAGCGCATATAAGAGGGGATAGCTAGGAATAGGTAAGACACTGTTAATGGAAACATATTGCAAAGTGACTTGTTTATGCAAGATCTTCAACATAAAAAGCAATCCCTGTAGTGAGACAACCGCTTTAAAGGGGTTGTCTCACTACATTGTTTCATCTTGCCTCAGTACTGTTCTCTTGGTTTCATTTTAGATTCAGGGGCGTGTTTACTGACTTCCACTAGGCTGCAGTAGAAGTCAGGTCTGTAGCTATAGCAACCAGTGCTGTCAGCCTATCAGGAGAGATTAACCAGGTCTGTAGCTATAGCGACCTGAGGAGCTGATGCAGCCCATATAATAGGGGATATCTGAGAATAGGTAGGACACTGTTAATGGACACATATTGCAAAGTGCTTTGTTTTTGCAAGCTCTTCAACATAAAAATCAATTCTTGTAGTGAGACAACCCCTTTAAGGAATCTGGAAAAAAATGAAAAAAACACTGCGTCCAATATTTTTTGACCCAGTGCAACCACCCCAGAGAGAAGATCTGCTAGCTCTGAACACATCCTGAACAAGCTATATCTGAATACCTTCACCCTATCTTCCCATCACTATTAGTAATGCTGTGCCCAAATGTGACCCGCAGCCTGGCAGACTCACTTCTCAGGGGTGAGCAGATCAGCTGTGCCCATCACAGTATCATGTCCTGTGATTGCACCTCTGGCACTCGATGCCTGGAGTGATCAGCATGGTTTACTTAAGCAGCTCTGTGAACCTTGTGCCAATCCACACACAGTGTCATGTCAGTGGCTGTAAGTAAATAGAGAAGATCAGCACAGCCGGGAAGAGCCAACCAAGCGAGAGACAAGTGGCTAGTGCCCATCAGCGCCGCGAGCCTGGCACTGCCAGCTACTACTGCCTCTCGTGACCACAACTTTTCCCAATCACAGGACATCGGCTCGCGGCTGTGCCCCTGACCCCGTGTCCCCCTCCCCCGGAGGGCACACCCCGCTCACCTCTCCCGCTCGCCGGGCTGCCGGGCTTCGGGACCTCACAGCTCCTCGCGCTTGACCTGATTTTCTTCTTCTCGCTGCGGGTCTACGTGCATTTAGACAAGGAAGCAGCACGGAGATGGAAAACTACAACTCCCAGAAGCACTTGCGAGAAGAAAAGAATAATTCAAAGTGCGGCGAACTTTATTTAAGAACGTGAAAGCTGAACGCTTTTCTTCTGGGGAGCGGGGGCGGGGATGGAGCTGCTTGCGGATACGTCAATGAAGAACCTTGGGTTTACTTATTATTTTTTATTTATTTTATTTCACTGCCAAATAGGCGTTTACTGTCTGCAAGTGAAATGTTATATTCCAAATAGATGAAATAAACACCGCTTCTCCATCTCTATATTAGATTCTTTTATCATATTTCCTTCCCTATAGTAAACCAGAGAGAGATTTATCAAAAACAGAAAACTGCCCACAGCAAATAATCAGAGCTCAGCTGTAATGTCTTAAGCTATGTTCACACAGAGTGTTAAAGGAGTTGTCTCACTACAAGGATTGCTTATTATGTTAAAAAACAAGTCACTTTACAATATATGTCCATTAATAGTCCTTAACAATCCATCCTTAACTCTGCTGCCCGTCTTATCCACCTCTCTCCTCGCTACTCCTCTGCCTCTCCCCTCTGCCAATCCCTTCACTGGCTTCCCATTGCCCAGCGAATCCAGTTCAAGCTACTAACCATGACCTACAAGGCCTCCATGACCTCTCCCCTCCATACACTCTGCCCTAATTTCCAAAATATCTCCCCCACGCACTCTCCGCTCCTCACAGGACCTTCTCCTCTGCTCTCCCCTTATCAGCTCCTCACACAACCGTCTCCAAGACTTCCCCCGTGCTTCACCCACACTCTGGAACTCACTGCCCCAACACATCAGACTCTTCTCTACTTTCACCAGCTTCAAAAGCAACCTGAAAACCCATTTCTTCAGGCTTTGCCTATAACCTTCACTAAACTTGTCACTACTTCCTCCACAGACATGTCTGCCCCTCACCTCCTGTCTCTTTCCCCCTCCTTGTAGATTGTAAGCCCTCGCGGGTAGGGTCCTCTCTCCCTCTATCGTGCCAATTGTCATTATCCCTTATCACTGTACTCGTTTGACTTATGTAATGTATGTAACCCCTCGAATGTACAGCGCCCTGGAATCAATGGCGCTTTAAAATAAATAATATAATAATAATAATAATAGTGTCCTACTTATTCCTAGATATCCCCTCTTGTATGGGCTGCATCAGCTCCTCAGGTCGCTATAGCTACAGACCTATTCAATCTCTCCTGATAGGCTGCCAGCGCTAGTCGCTATAGCTACAGACCTGGGGAGACATGTATGATCGGGTTCTTCACCCTTTTCTGGCATTAAATTCACCAAAGTGAGCCAACTACGATTTTTTTTTTACATTAGGGGGTTTAGAAATTTAGTAGTCATTTTTTACTTTTTGTAGAAAATTTTCAACTTAGATTTTTTAGTGACCAGTCCATTTCTGATGTGGCTTTGTGGGGCCTGTTTGTTACCCACCATAGAGGATTCCATCTAAGTTACTACACCCCTTAAAATATTTAAAACCGTGTCTAGGAACTTTATTAACCCTTTAGGTATTTCACAGAAATCAAAGCAAATTGGAGGTGAAATTTCAAAATGTCACTTTTCTTGCAGATTTTAAATTTTTATCCATTGCTCACTGGAACACGGTAGATGTGACCAGGGAAGTGCAGCTCACATCGATTCCCCCCGATACTGCCGTTTTTAGAGATATCCCAAATGTGGCCCTATTGCATAATTTGACTCAACCACAAGCCTCAGAATAGGAGAAGCACCTAAGGAATATATCCAGGGGTGTAGTGAATATATCGACCCCATAGGTGTTTCACAATTTTTTTTAGCGTTCAGTGGTGAAAATGAATTAATTTTTACAAGGAATCCTGGAAAAAAGCACCCCAAATTTTGTTACACAATTTCTTCCAAGTTCAGCAATACCCTATATATTGGTGTAAACTGCTGTTTAGGAAGATGGCAGGACATAAGAGGGAGGGATCACTTTTTGGCTTTTGAAACGCAGATTTTGGTTGGTTCCGTGCCGCATTTGCAAAGCCCCCAAAGTACCAGAACAGGTGACACCTTCCAGAAGTCGCCCCATTTTGGATTCAACACCCCTTAGGGATCTCATCTAGGGGTGTATTGTGCATTTTGGGTGCACAGGTGTTCCATAGTTTTTTAACATTGTTCTTTGGGCTTTAGTTTTACAGCATTCACCCTGTGGTATAAATGACAGGACAACTTTACCATGCGAGTCAGTACAATTACAATGATATACATTTTATATAGTTTTTTATGTTTTATTATTTTTACACAGTCTGACAGCCATAACTTTTTTATTTTTCTGCATATGGAGCTGATTAAGAGCTTGTTGTTTGCGGGATGAGTTGACGTTTTTATTGGAACCATTACGGGGTGCATGTGCGCTTTGATCACTTTTTATTATTATTATTATTATTTTTTTAGGCATTTTTAATAAAATGCAGCAATCCTAGTAGTGTTTTTTATTTTTATTCTTTCCAGCAGTCATCATGCGGTATTAATGACATCCCAGCTTTACTCAGCAGGCCGATATAATTACAGCGATACCCAATTTGTATATTTTTTATGTTTTACTGCTTTTACACAATAAAAACACTTTTATTCAAAAAAGGAAAACACATTTTTGCATCGCCATAGTCTGAGAGCCATAACTTTTTTTATTTTTCTGTGTACAGAGCTGTTGAGGGCTTGTTTTTTGCAAGATGAGTTTACGTTTTGATTGGTATCATTTTTGATCGGGACAAGGCTTTTTGATCGCTTTTAAATCTTTTTTTTGGAAGCCAGGGTGAAGAAAATACTGCAGTGTTAGTAGAGTTTTTTTTCTTTTTTTTAACAGTGCTCACCGTGCATTATAAGTATCAAGTAAGTTTTACTCTGTGGGTCAATAGATTACGACGATACCCGATTTATATGTTTTTTTATGTTGAGACGCTTTAAAAAAAAAGTGTTTTTATTGTGTAAAACAATATTTATGCATCGCTATCTTCTGATAGCCATATTTTTTTTTACTTTTCCATATACAGAGCTGTGTAAGGGCTTATTTTGCCAGATGAACTGACGTTTTCATTGGTACCACTTTGGCACTTATATGAGTTTTTGATTGCTTTTTATTTCATTTTATGTGCTGCAGGATGAACAAAATTCACAATTCTGTGATTGTTTTTGTTTTATTTTTTTACGGCATTCACTGTGCAAATTAATTAGCATGACAGATTTATAGGGTCAGTCGTTATACATGTGGCTATACCAAATATGTGTACTTTTTTTATTTTGGATTTTATTGGGCATCGTTTGTCGTTTGTAAATTGGAAAAGAGCGGTGTACATGTTTTTATTTTATTTTCTGTGTTTTTATTTTATTTTTTATTTACTTTTTCTTATTTTTTAACTGAACTGCTATGTACTGGTCTCTTTGGCAACTGTGACTTACCATTCCCGGCCATGCCCACAGGGCACGGCTGGGTGAGGGGACATCATAGACAGCCAGAAAATTTAACAAAGCATCCGGGCTGTCGGGTAAGCACTGCTTCTGCACCGACTGAAGGCAGAAAGAACTCTCTCCTTCTGTCTTTCCCTTAGCTGTGGTTATTGTGATAGATCGTCGTAGCTAAGGGGTTAAACTACTGTGGCCGGAGGTCACTTTAACCGCATGTACCCATACGTCAAATTGCAGGATCCCCTTCACGGCCATGACATATGGTTATGTCAAATGTCGTTAAAGGGTTAAAACAGGCTGCAAAAAATCTGTGATGTGTAGACTACAGCACAGATTTTTCATAGCGGTCTACACGCACAGTGTCCCTGTGGATTTTCGGCAGATTCTGAATACTGAACCCGCCGTAAATCTGATGAAAAACCCGTGCTGTGTAGACATAGCCCAATAGTTGATCTAAAAAGCAAGACCAGTGTAAAGCTGTATTAAATTTATCAATAAACATAACCCACTGCGATAAATCTGTCATATTTTTAGAGTCTCTGGCTCAGTTTACTTTGTCTATATTTTACACAATATTTAATGTGGGCCATTTAGCAGGGCTGTGGAGTCGGCAAGCCAAAGCCCCGACTCCGACTCCTCAATTTCCCAAACCTCCGACTCCTGACTCCCTCATACACGGCGCATGTTCAAGTGATAACTTTACTGTAGTAAGGTGGTAACATCCGGCTGTTTATCACCTTATGATACAATAATCAAGCTATTTAGGTAGAACAGACACTGACAAGCAAAAGGGTAACAATGTTTTGATCTTTTGAACACTTGTGGGTGGAGTTGGAGAAAAAGCTGTATTTGTATTTGTCCAGTATTCACCAACATTGGGAATGTGTAGAAGAGATCTGGGATCAGATTTTAGTCAAGATATGCTTGAATCTGATCCAGAGCCCAGAAGGATTCAAGCAGTATTGAAAACCAAAAGGTGGATTTCCCAAATACTAACAAAATAATAAAAACTAACATTTTGATTTTTAGTAGCAAAACAGTAACAATGCAGTTACAGGAAAGAATCTGCAGAACTAAGCAGATGCTAAATACTTGCAAGTCAAATTTATGTATAAGATATGTAAGATGACTGTATATAAAATTACAGTAGCCTCATGTACAAAGCTGTAGTGGATGGTGAGATATGAAGCCTGAAAGTCATAAGTTCAAAACATTGTTACCATTTTGCTTGTCAATATAAAATATATTCATTGGACTTTAGAACACCAAAAAATTGTAAATATGCAAAACACTGCAGGAACATTTGTGGAGTCTCTGAATTTGTTCTGAGAAATAGTATTGCCTCCTTCAGATCCTGCATACATGACCTCACATCTGATCTCATTTCCAGGCTAGAGAACGGCCTCTCTACACTAACTTGGGTTGGGTTAAAGCGGTGACCACAGGGGCAACATCTCTAACAATGTCAGGGTATAAAGGAATTGCCTCAGGCACAGTCAGTATTGATGAATGGTTGAACTCTTCTACTTCTTTGAAAGCAGGTGAAACATTTTGCTGAAATGTGTTTGCCAGGGGGTGGGATCTTTTCCCCTGGGGCAGCGCTTTGCCTGCTCCATGTCATCAATTACACTCCTCATGTGATGAGGCTGAAGATATGGGAGCAGGAGCACTGGCCGGACCCAATGCCTCTTGCTCTTTGCATCGAACTAACTGGACTAACTTATTATATATTTTGGGAGTTGGAGTCGGTCGCTTTTCTGACGACTCCGACTCCGACTCCTGCAGAATAGGCACCGACTCCAACTCCACAGCCCTGCCATTTAGTTCAGTGGAAGAAATACACACTTCAGACAAGCAGTTAACGTGCTAAAAAGTGCCCTGCATTGTGGTGCATATTTAAAATAATGATGAGCAAAAATATGTGCCTGGTGCAAAGTGTGGGGCATTTTTATTAAAAGAATTATATTCAATGGAAAATATGCATAAAAATGACAGAATGAACACAGTGAACCTTAAAAAGTACCAGGAAGGCATTTCATGTCTGGTTTGTCCTGTTTCAGCTTTCAGTGTTTTCAAAAGAGGACGTGTATAATTTGTTTGAACTGCATATGATGTGATCCAGCAGAGTTGACATCCCCATGCCTTTCCCCACAGTGTGCTCACTCTAGTCAAAGGTCTGTTTATTATGTATAAAGTTGTGAGTAGCTACAATGTAGCTGAGTCTTTGGCACTTCTGCCTTTCAGCATAGGGGTCCTTTTCACTGGTTGATTCCCCTGGAGACGAACTGTACACAATGGATCACTAAGATGGCCGCTAAAACAAAAATGCTACAGAATTGTTAATAATAATGGATGGTTAAAATGTTTATTATTTAATTTGCAAGCTTCCCGCATCAATTTTACTTGGTGGGAAAACCCCTTTAAATTTATTTTGCTAAATAAAAGCTGTGCATTGATTGCCTGCTATAGTCAAGGAAAGTTTTCTGAATGTACAAGACTGATGCCTTTACCTCTTCCGACCAATTCTTATAGCTTATAGATTATAAGGTCACATGGAAAAATAATAGAGCATTAGATTTAAAGAGAAATTTAGACTAGTTGGCCAAAGCCATCAAAATGAAAGCAGCAACCTGACCGCTAGCTATGGCAAGTTAGGACAGTTAGGACTTTTTTTTTGACTTCAGAGATGCAATAGGTCAGACAGCCACTAGAAGCCCATTACCCTGTGCACACATGCTCCACCAGGTGGAGAGTATCGTACACTGCTCCCTGGTAGTGCACTGACCATGTAGACTCAGGTGACAGTCAAGCAGAGCCGACAGGAGATACGCTGGCACAGTGATTCCCTAGTGGCTCTGCCACATTATTCTAGCAATCAGAAGGGGTCACAATGGTTCACATCTCCATTGATTGAACATTGATGGTATATCCTAGTGGCATGCCATCAATTTCTATCCTGAGACAACCTCTTTGATACAGTAGGCATGGCAACACAAGGAGAGGGAAAAAGAGCTACACTAATATTAGTAAACCAGCTCATGGGATAGACAAACTGAATTTTTTGCAGCAGATTTGTGAGCCGAAAATCCTCAGTGTATTAAAGGAGCAGCGGCATATAGGAAATAATTAGTAAATGTAATATCTAATGTCTTTACCTAAGCAAGTCCACTTATCCATCTCTGGATCAGCCGTTGAGAAGGGGGAAGCTATTTCCTGTGTCAGAACCAACCAGAAGAGGAGCTGCTAGGAGCAGGAGAGTAGTTTTTAAAAAGAACATTTCATGTAGACAAGAGCCATTTTTTCAGTAAGTGCTCTGAAATTACATTTAGAACACACTAAAGTATATATATTTTTTTAGCTAGACAAAAAAGGGGTGTTTGTATCTCACACTTTGATGAGAATCTTGCACACAAGTCTTCAGTCCGTTCTATGTGACTTTTGAGTACAGGTGAGTGGTGCGTTAGGATGTACTCAGGACTTCTATAGAATAGAATGGAGAGTAATACCTAAGCAAGATCTATTCTCCCGTTTGAATGGAGACCTTTGGGGTCCGTTTCCAAAAAAGGTGCAGATTCGAGATGGGACCCACACCTATCAAACTTTGATCACATATCCAAAGTAAAAGATGGCCATACCCCTTTAAAGGGGATCTACCAAGACATAGGGACACATTTGTAAAGGGCTGTGAAGATACAACTGAGCAAGTGCGACCAGCAAGGCAGAAGATCAGTGCTGGTCGGAACCCCTGACAACGAGCAGTACACAGAGAAAACAGAAAGGAAAGTGTGATCTAATTTGGTAAATATTTTTTTATTTATTTAGATTTCAAAACTAGATTAACTGTGCATTTTGGATGCTCCCACATCAATATTCGATCATGGCAAAACCCCGTCAATAAATCTCATTTACATGCTGTGAAAAAATATCTGCACATTAATTGACCTGCTGTGAGGATCTCAAATTTATGATGCAAATATGCTGTTAGATTGTTGCTGATTTGGCCCATTGACTTCAATAAGAAAGTAAAAAACCCACAACAAATCCACAATTAGTGTTTATTGTTGTGGACTTTGTGTTGGAAATACAACTGCGGATATTAAACAAATTGATTTTTTTTTTCATCACAATTTCCATATCCACACAAAAAATCCCCAGCGGCAAATCTGCAAAACCTCTGCACCAAAATGTTCAGGTTTTGGTAAAGATTCTGTGGTTTGTGGAAAATACAGTACGTCCCATGTGCAAGTATCCTCCATGTACACCAATGGTGGTTTCTCTGTCTTTGAACATCTACAATTTGACTTTAACAGAAAGGGGTTTATCAATGGATATGGCAACAATATCACATGAATGATTCTAAACTGCCATACCATACTGCCATTTGGAATAAACCAATCCGACCATTTGGAACCCGAGCTCACCAGGAGGCAGCTCGGCCATAACCCTTGGGGTTGGATATTCACGTATGCCCAAATATGAGTTGTGCCATTTTATTTGCACAACTTAAATAGGTGAGAAGCTCTTTTATACTTATTACTCCTGTAATTTAAAACTTTATTTGCACGAGAAGTTGCGCTTCATGTCTCTGATTTCTCTTTGCTGTACATACATCTACTAAACTGCCATACCAGGCACAGTACTTGGAAGAAATTGTATGGGGCCCCTGGTACTCTACTGACGACCATGGTACACATAAATCTTAAATCATTAAAGGGAACACTGAACATGCTATATGATCTCCCAGTCGAAGGTAATATAGTGAGAGGAACTATACAGAGTGATATATAGTGATATATAGAAGTCCAGTGGGTGGTCTTATCAGTAACTCATAGCCCTCCTTGTTTGAGTGTGCATGCACAGATAGCTGTCAATCACTGACGGGTTCTACTGAATCAAATCAGACAGCATGCTCAGTGGTTCCCTTTAAGGCCTCGTTCACACGGCTTATTTTGGAACGGATTTGCCGCCGTATTTACGATCGTAAATCCGTTCCGAAATCAGTTTGAAATAAGTGGCAGGCCATTTAATATTGGTTTTAATGGGAAATACATGTCGTCGTTCAGAAGACATGTATTTCCGTGCCGTATTGCCACCGCGGATTTGCTGCCGCGATACAGCCGGAAAAACAATGTGCATGTCAATTATTGTGCCGGATTTCGCGACGGATTCACCACATATAATGAATGGGGATTGTAAATCCGTTGCAAAATACGTGCCACACTTAGTGACACTTATTTCAAACTGATTTGCAACTTATTTCGCAAATCCGACGTAAATACGTTCTGAAATAAGCCGTGTGAACATCGCCTTAATGTATTACTATACAGTACTCACTACGGTAAAATTGTTCTAATCATAAAAGCCTCTGTCCGACCCTGTCTAATTCTAGATTTCCATTAGAATTCCATGTAATTTTTCCTCAAGTGGCTAATGATATTTCTTGGAGTAAAAAGAATATTGCATCACGATTGAAGTATTCTCCAATTGTCACGTTCTGTAAAAAATGTGTAAACAGGAAACATCTGCTACATCACAGAGCTGTCTAGTTAGTCATTCGGGTCAGTTGCTAGGGTCTGAATGATTTTACAGAGAAACGTAATAAAAGTATACAATGTTTACCTAGGATCCAATCTATAGGTCTTTGCCTTTAGCTTGGTTTTCGTGTCCTTATTCGGGAGGAGGGAGATACAAGCTGATTATGTAAACTGCACGGAATGGTGCAATATGGCCACAATCAGAAAAGATGCAAATAATAATAATAACAACCTGTATTTATATAGCGCCAACATATTCCACAGCACTTTACAATTTAGAGGGTGTAGGTACAGACAAAAGGACAGACATTATACAGTGAAAAGCTACTTACAGATGAGACACAAGGTGTGAGGGCCCTGCTCGCAAGAGCTTACAATCTATTAGGGTGTACTGGTGAGATGAAGGGTAAGAAGTGCTTGGTTTTCAATGGTCCAGCCATGTGACATAAATATGGGGTGGTTTATACAGAATTCGGATGGACTTGCTTCCCAGACAGTACATCTATATACAGATAAGGGCCAAATTGTACGGAGTGACAGAAATGTGTATGTGTTAGAGAGTCGGGCGGGAGTTAGCCATTAGGGATTCCCGTAGGCCAGACTGAGAAGATGTATTCTCAGGGCCCTCTTAAAACTATGAGGGTTGTGAGTGTGCCTGATCACATGGGGTAGCATGTTCCAGAGAACTGGTGCAACACGTGTGAAGTCCTGGAGACGGGCATGGGAGGTTTGGATAATTGAGGAATGTAATCTGATATCATCAGCAGAACGGAGAGAGGGCGTAGGGTGGTAGGAAGAAATATTTTTTATGTGTTGAAAGATCCATTGACAGGTGCTGTTTCTCATTTGTAGAATACGTTTTTAAAAGTTAATTTCTTTCTACTTCAGTATTGGTATAAATCCTCTGTTCATATAGAATTTGTAGTATTTCTTTCTACTTCAGTCCCTGTTATGGGATTCCAAAATTTTGTATGGGTTTGTTTGGAAAACACAAAAATAAGGTTTCTAAACGAATGCAATAGTGAGGATTAGCACACAAAGGGTATTTTATACATCTGCATTGATCATCCCTAGAAGATTGCATTCATCCATCTGATTACATACCAAAATCTAACAATAACTTGGTTCGTTAAAAAGAATGGCCTATCCTTAAAGAGGTGTTCCCATGAGCAATTTCCAATGCTGCAGGTTGGCTCAGAGTGAGCTACAAGCCAAGCATATCAGGGAATGGAGAGAGTAGTGCCTGCAGCTGTCCTCTTCATATAATTCTATGGGTGTTTCACATATAGCCGAGAGAAACACTTCTTTAAAGGAGTTGTCTGTAGATATTACCTATCTACAGACATATGATAAAAGTCTGGTCCCCAGCTACTAATGGGAGCCCCAATGAAAACTAAACAGTGGCCAGTGCAATAGAGATAGCGGAGCACTGTACTTAGCTATTTCCGTCGGTCCCATAGACTTTGAATAGTGCGCATGTTGAGCACAGCTTCATTTAAAGGCGTCCTCGCTATGCGAGCACAGCAGGATAGATGGAGGACATAGGGCTCCCATTTCAGCGATCGATGGGGGTCCCAGTAGCGGGACCTCAAGCAATCAGAAATTTATCACCCAGGTGCTAAAGGTTTTTTTGTGGTACAACCCATTTTTAGAAAGGACATCAGTAGTGCATTGGTTGGTGTCTGTCTCTCAGCATCCCTGCTTCCAGCTGTGTGGCGTTGTTATCACAGCATTGTAATGGTATAAGAGCTCAGTCAAAGCCTCACTGGTCTGATGTTCATTGCCTAACCTAAATATATGCCATCAGTTTTAAAGAATCATGACATTTAGCTCTCTTTTGCCAGGAAAATAACTATTAGAACACTTAACATGTTTTCTTTTACTTAAACTAAACTTGGGAATTGTGTATTATTGATGACTTGTGGTGGTTCTTTCAGCAGCACAATAATGGTGGCTATTCCTATAGGGTGATGGTAAAGTGGCCCTACTGGTGGTGTTCTGGAATTTGTAATTTTCCCAGCTGGAAAGAGCCACAGATGTACAGGAACGTGAGGTCTTGGCAGGCTTTAATCATGGCGCTTAGCTTCAGGATGTCCAGTTATGTACACATTCATTTTTCAGACAAGATAACTCTCATTAAAGAGGTCTGTGTTTCAATGCAACCTTGTTTCCTTCTGAAGCACTTATCACAGCCAGGGCCACCATCAGAAATTTAAGGGCCCTAAACAGCCAAAGCACCACAAGAAAAAATTAATTATTTGTTTTTTGGGTATAGTTTTTGTTGGAGTTTACAGCACAGCGCAATTGACAATATTACCAAAGGCTAAATAATACCGCCACATATCACCATCATACTGTTACTGAATATAAACCATTACACTAAGACCAACATTACCGCCTTTCAGTGACCATATATTGGTATATTACAGTGTACACTGTTGATCTGAACACATGTAAGTGATTATAGTGCAGTTACATTCAGGGACTCACAGGTGATGCCTTCTCTCATGAGTCATTCGCTTTCCCTTTTTATCTCCATCCTGTCATGACCACAACCAGTCCCTGCAGAATTTACAACACCTGAGACTGCTCACTTTTCTATCATCTTCCCACCTGTGCCCCCATGTCAAAAACTCCCCATCTACAGTGCTCCAAATGGTAATAATGACCTCATTGGTGCTCTGTTAGTTATGTTAGTAGGGCTTTTGGAAGCTAATATAGGCCCCCTCATTAGGTAGATAAATCTATAGCCCCCCAGTAGGTAGGTAGTTATATAGAGCCCCCATTAGGTAGGTAGGTATATAGGCCCCCTAAGTTTGTAGGTAGGTATAAAGAGCCCACCCAGTAGGTAACTAGGTATATAGGGCCCCCCAGTAAGTAGGCATATAGGGTTCCCCCAATAGGTAGCTATATAGGTCCTCCCAGTAGATATGTAGCTATATATGCCCTCCAGTAAGTAGGTAATTATATAGCTCCCTCTCTAGTGGGTAGGTATATAGTGACTCCAAGTCCTGCAAGTAGGTAGGTAAGTATATAGAGAGTAGATAGGCATATAGGGTCCCCCAGTAGGGAGGAAGATATATACAGCCCCTAATGATTATAACAAATATATAGGGCCCCTCAGTAGATAGGTAGCTATTTAGGCTCCTTCACTAGGTATGTAGGTATATTGGGCCACCAAGAATGTAGGTATATAACCCCCTTTAGTAGGTAGATAAGTGTATAGGGCGAAATGTATGAACACTGTCTATGTCTAAGACTTTCTTTGTTGCCCACAGCAACCAATTAGAGCTCATTTTATATACTGCGATGAAAATTGAAAGGGGATCTCTGATTTTCTATAGGCAACAAAGAAAGTCTTAGACCTAGACAGTTTTCATACACGAGGCCCATAGAGTCTCCCAGTGGGTAGGTAGATATATACAGCCCCCAGTAGATATGTAAGTATATAGGCCCCCCAGTAGGTAGGTAGTCATATATGGCTCCCCACAATAGGTATGTAAGTATATAGTCCAATTCAGTATATAGACAGGCATATAAGAACCCCATTAAAAATAAAACTCACTTCTCCCCTGCAAAACACCTCTCTTTTATATTTAGTCTCATGCTCTGGCGGTGTGATGTCATCACGCTGCCTGCGCCATGTTGCCACTACTGCCATTTTCTAGGCCATAAGTCTAAAGCTGGATGCTTAGTCTTGGGGCCTAGGACAGGCAGCAGCGCAATGATGTCACTTCATCGTGCTGCCTGCACAGTGGCACATGCTAATAGTTGGTGGGGCAGGAAGCAGCTAGCTCTGCTCTGCTGTACTTCTCAATTGTATGTGTGTTGCACCACCGAACACTAAAAACGACACCCCTAGATATGTTCCTTAAGGGTAGTAGTTTCCAAAATGAGGTCTTTTTAGCAGCATTTATTGAGTTTTAGCAACGCAGGATGTCTGCAAACCTGTAATGATGCATAAAAAATATCTTAATGAGACTCCAAGGTCCACTATTCCTAGTAAGAGGTGTAACAGTCCAGTGGTGTCAGTCTGCACTGACCCTTCGATCGCAGGTATATGGGTGTGGATCCTCTGTGATCACCGCCGGCACCACAGTGACAGCTGAAGTGCAGGGCAAGGACAGCAGGTGCCGATACAGGTGACAGCAGGTGTAGCTGTAGACGATAGCAGGTCACAGGCGGGTAACAGACTGGTACAATGGCAGATAGTCAGCAGGTAATGTACTGGTGCAGCAGGAAAGGAGCGTATACAGGTAGCGTATTAGTAACGCACAGGTAATGCACAGGTAAATAGCAGCAATATAGCAGCCAAGGCTCAAGCTCTATGTAATCGACAACATACAGACCGCTCAAAGCCAAAATTGCTACTATATTTCTAAGCTCCTTGATGTTGTAAAAAAAAATTAAAAGACATTTAAAAATAATGTCAGCATAAAGTAGACATATGGTAGATACTTGTTATAAACTGTTTGGTGTGGTATAGCGATCTGCACATTTTCCAAATATTTTTCGCAAATAAACAAGAACTTCACCAATATTAATTACTAACTTAAAGGCACATTGTGTCACGAGACAACAGTCTCTAAATCCATGGATAGGTAAATGCATTCAAAAGTTATTCCCATCTGAAAAATTGGACTCTGTCATAGAAGTCAAAACTGGCAGTGGTGGTAAGGGGTTAATGAGAATAAATGATTATTAAAATTAACCCCATAAGTAGGGGGGACTCTCCCTTTTGGGTGTGTTTTTCTGTCCTGTGTGGACAAGGACAAGTGGTTTATTTGTACTTCCTAGCTTGCTTATCTGGGCAGACAGATAAAATCTGTACGAACCAGGTCTGTGGTTCAACCTCTTTGAGCTAATACTTTACATTCATCAACCACTCTAGGTTGAATACATCCATTTCAGAAAAGCATGGTCCCTCTGTATTAAATTCTGGGGCTCAAGAATTTAAGTTATCTCTTACTAAATCCCCACTATTCTGCTGCTGTGAAGTAGGAGACTCTATAATACTGTGTTATATGAGGGGATCTGTGACTTAAAACAGCCCGTAATTCCCAGATATTCCCCTAGAGCTGGGAGATGTGTATAGAGCCAGCGGGCCCTTTGGGTTTCACATCGATTTTAACGCTAAAGGGGGGGAAAACACAGAGGGCAAAACTGTATGAATCTCCCCACGTCGGGGCGCCCCTTTCCGCCGGCTTTCCGGGCGAAATCGGGGCCCCTATTTATGCGGCATGGGGCCCCCTCATACATCCTATGTAAAGTCGCCGCGCCTCCCCAGTGTTTGGGCCAGGGGGAACTTAGGCGCAGCCTGCCCTATGATTTCCCCGCCCGAGGTAGTGCACTCAACATGGGGGGGAAAAAGTCCGCCGCCCCTGCCAGTGTGGGGGGCGCAGTGCGGGGGGGACTGAGGCGCAGTGCGGCGCTGCCCCAAAGATTTCCCGCCAGGAGGTGCGCTCATACATCGGGAAAAAGTTCCCTGCCCTCCCCATTTTGGTGGGGCTCAGTGGGGACAGGGGGCGCTGGGGCGGGGACAGGGCACTGTGGGGGACTGCCCCCATGTTTTCCCGATGCGAACAGGTGGAGAACAGCGAGAAATCATTAAAGATGTCCGTGCGGGGGTATGAATAAAAAAATCCCCTTTATAAAGGCTCGGGCGGCAGAAAAGTGAAGAAAAAACGGAAACAGCGAGGGGAAGCATAGAAGATCGAAAAGGAAAAATCTTGGCGCTAGCCCCGTGCAGCATGGAGTATGTAAAAAAAAAATGCCTTTTATAAATGGGGAAAAACTTTATCAGAAAAAGAGCTCAAAAAATCAAAAACTAAAAAAAAATTAAAAAAAAAATCACTTTTCCCAAAAAAACTAGAAAAGTGCAATAAACGGAATTAGGATCTTGGAAATTGCCGGAATTTCAAATAATTCAAATTTGAAACTATTCTCATTGGTCGGCAGAAAAAACCGGGCCAATCAGAATCGGAGGGCAAAAAACCCATTAAAACCCTTTGGGGATCTTTGACCAATCAGAAACAAAGGCGGGACAGTTCAAAATACAGTAAAAATGCAGAAAAGAGTGATTGGTAAGCTAGGGGGCTTTTGGGTATTTTGGCCAAACAGAAAAGGAGCGACAGGGGCCCTTATAGCCTATGGAGAAGTTTTCCAATCAAAAAAAGGCGGGGGAGTTCAAAATACATAAAAAAAAGCTGAAAAAAGCTTTGGTTGAGTAGCGGTGGCTTGGGATTCCCGCCCAAACGAGCGCAAGTACTTCTCCCCTTGTAGTCTATGGAAAAGATGGGCGCAATAATTCTCGGTTCAGCCGGCGGGAATGGAGTATGAATAAAAAAAAATTTTTAATTTAAAAGTAAAATATTTTCCCGAAAAAAAAGCTGAAACTTCTATAACATAAAAAACAGTTAAATCCCTAACAACGCGTTTGTCGCCGAGACCGGCGCTACTCGGGAATTCAATAAGAGAATTGCCCGGAAATACAGTAATTTAAATTTTTGTAAAACTATTTTCCCTTGGTCGCATAAAAGCCAATCAGAAAAGGAGGACAAAACCCACAAAGCTAGGAGGGGAAATTTATAATCAGAAAGGACGAAAAGACCCATTATATCCTATGGAGAGTTGGACCAATCAAAAACAAAGGCGGGGCAGTTCAAAACGTAAAAAAACAGAAAAGAGTGATTGGTTGAAATAGGGGGTTGGGTATCTCGGCCAATCAGAGCCGATACTTTTCCCTTGTAGTCCCATGGAAGATGGGGCAATGCAATCTCTGCGCTCGGCCCTGGGCCCTGGAGTATGAAAAAAAATTTATTTTTATTTAAATGTAAAACATTATCAATAAAGCGTGAAACCTTTTCTAAAAATAAATCAGTTAAATCCCGAACAAGGTTTTTTCGGGGACCCGGGGCTACATAAGGGAAATTTAAAAAGAGAGAATTGCCGGGGGGAAAAAACATAATTCAAATTTTTTAAAAATCTTCTGATTGGTCGGCAATAAACCAGCCAATCAAATAGGGGCGACCGTGGCCCTTCTAAACCCAGGAGGAAATTGACCAAAGAATGGAGCGCGGGACCCCATTATATCCTATGGAGAAATATTGACCAAACATATTCAAAGGGGGACAGTTCAAAATACAGAAAAAGGGAGAAAAAAGCTGATTGGTTTTTAAGCGGGGGGCTGCCAGCTTAACCCCAATCAGAGCGCGAGCTATTTCTCATAGAGTTCTATGGGAAAGAAATGCAGGCGAGCTTTGTTTTGGATTGGTAAGTTAAAAGAGGCGCGGTTATTTGGACCAATGGGAGGCGAGCGACGCTCCTTTGGGTTTTTAATGAACAAAAAATAAAACTGTCATGGCCGTAATCCATATAAATATGCCAATTGCCCCCCAGTGTAAAAAATGAAAAATAATTGGGGTAAAAAACAAAAAAATTAAATCAATAAAAAACATGTTTATTTCTTTTTTTTTCGTTTTGCAAGGATCAATAGTTGGGTGTAACGAAAATAAGAAATAAACCTGATCCGGCGCAGTAAGGCGCTGAGCGCTGGTTCTGAGTCCCTACCAGGCGCCCCGGATCTGAATGAAGCATCCCCGGGTTGTCTGGTAACGTCACGATGCCCACAATGCATTTTTTGGGCAGCGTGAAAAGCGTTCCCAATGGAGCCCAAAGCATACAGCTATAAAAACCTGTATCTGACCCTCCAATGCATGAACGATCTGACGACTCGTCCAGGGCAATTCCCCCTGGGGAAAAGTTTAAAAAAGGTGCGAAAGAAAGTAAAAAAAAAATTTTTAAAAAAAGTAAAACACAACAACAAAAAAAAAAAATAAAAACCTTTAAAACCGCCCCTTTTTCCCCTTTAAAACCGCCAAATCCCCCCCAAAAAAGATCAAAAAAAAAATTAAAAGTACCCATATTTGGAAATCGCCGGGGTGCGTAGGACCCACCCTATAAATCTGTCCTTTAATTAACCCTAGGGTTGAACGCCGTAAAAAACAAAAAACATTCACGGGAATTTGGGAAATTTTTTGTACATCCTGCAGCCAAAAAAAAGGAAAAATAAGCAATAAAAAACCCTAATATAAACGCCAAATTTGTCCCAAATTTTAAAACCGTCATTTTCTCCCGCGAAAAAAAAGGCCCTTACAGCTCGTATACAAAAAAAAATTTAAAAAAAGTTCGGGCTATTAAAAGAAAGCAAAGCAAAAAATATTTTTTTTAACACAAAAAAAAAAACATTTTTTTTTTCAAAAAATTTTGGGGCTTTCAAATAAAAAAACAACATAAATTGGGTTTTCACCGTAATCGCTAAACCCCCCTTTTAAAAAAAACCAAAAATTTGGGGTCAGGATACTGCAGGGTAAACCCGGGCAAATTAAAAAAAAAAATTTAAAAAAAAAACGGGCTAGAAAATTGCAGTATTTTTTTTAAACCCCCCCTTCCAAAAAAACGGGTTTTAAAAGCGATAAAAAGGTCTTGCCCCCCCTCAAAAAGGGTTTAACCAATAAAAAGTCCCCCTAACCCCCGAAAAAAAAAAAATTTTCCCAAATACACCCTTCCAAACAAAAAGAAAAAAAAATTTAGGGCTCTCAACTGCGGTGTTGCAAAAAAGGTTTTTCCCTTTTTAAAAATAAAAGTTTTTTTATTTGGGGGGTTAAAAGCAGTAAAAAATTAAAAAAAAAATACAAATGTGGTAGGGTTGTAATCGTTTTTAAAACCCTGCTGAGGAAAACTAGCAGGGTCATTTTGTCCCGGGAAACAGGGGCCCGCTGTAAAAAATAAAAAAAAAAAAAAAACAACCCAGGTTTGGGCGGGTTTTTTTGTAAAAAAATCCCTTCAAAAAAACCCTTTAAATAAAAAGTGATCAAAGCATCACATCCCCCCCAAAAATGGTACTAATAAAAAAACCCAACCCCCACTCGGGGGAAAACAACCCCCCAAGCAGCTCCATTTTGCAAAAAATTAAGAAAGCTAGGTTTGTCAGAATAGGAAACAAAAAAACGAAACCCTTTTTATAAAACTCGCTTCTATTGTTTTAAAAAAGTAAAAACAAAAAAAACAAATTTTAAAATTTATTTTTCATTGAAAATTTTTACCGCCCCCATAGAAAATTTTATCCCGTAAATTTATCCCGAAAGGCGAATCCCTGAAAAAATAAAGGGCCCAAAAACCAATGGCGGAAATGCGTTTTCCCCCCTCCATTTCCAGGGCCCCCAAATGCAAAAAAAAAAAACTCCCGGAAACACCTGTGTTTTCCCCAAAATGCAAAATACCCCCTTTTAGTTAAATTTCCCTTGGGGGGTTTGTTGAACCAAAATAGGGAAAAATTTCGGGAAAGGTTTTTCCCCTGTTCTAGTACTTTGGGGGCTTTAAATGCGAACATAAATCCCCCCAAAATATCTGTGCCCCCAAAACCCCAAAATAGGCTCCCCTCCCTTTACCCCCTTGCCATCGCCCCCAAAAACACATTTTTCCCCCAAACCAATGTAAGGAAAGCCGAAATTTGGGAAAAGAAATTGCTTAACCACTTTTTTCTGGGGGCTTTTTTTCCAAAAATTCCCTTTTGTAAAAATTAAAAATTTTTCAGCTAAAAATTGCGATTTTTGGGAAAAAAATATATATTTTTTTTTCAGAGCCAACACTAAAAAAAATCTGTGAAACGCCTTGGGGTGATATACTCCCCTACACCTCTGGTTTAATTCCCATAAGGGGTGTAGTTCCAATATGGGGTTTCATTTTTGGGGGTTTTTTAAAATTAAAGTTTTTAAGCCCCTTTAGGGTGTCCGAAAACCTAAAAATGCCCCAAAATTTAAAATTTTGAAATGAAAATGAGGCCCCAAAGTCCAGTGGGTTGCTCCTCCTATTTTTGGGGCTTGGGGTGAGCCAAATAATGCCTGGGGCCACTTATGGGATATCTCTGAAAACGGCAGAACCCCGGGGAATCAAAATTAATTTGCATTTCCCAGATATTTTTTAACCCGTTTTCCCTTGTCAATAATTATAAAAATTAAAAATCTGAAAAAAAAATTTGAAATTTTAAAATTTTTCATTTCCCCCTTTTTCCCTTTTAAAAAATTTAAAACACCTAGTGGGTTAAAAAAATTTCCCTAAATTTTTTTTTTTGATACTTAAAAGGGGTGAAAGTTTCTTAGATGAGGCCCTTTTAAAGGGAGATTTTAACTTTTACAGGTCAATAAAAGTCACGTTAGAACGGGACGGGTCCAAAAAAATATGTAAATTGCAAATTTTCTTAAAAATTTAAAAATTTACTACTAAAATTTATAAGCCCCCTAATGTCATAAAAAAAAAAAGGGACTTTTTAAAAAATGTTTGCCAAAAACAAACAGAAGACATTGGTAGAGGGCAAATTTTTAAAAAACAAATTTTGAGTGGAATAAACAATCTGTCTTACATGCAGAAATTTTTTGAAGTTTAAAAAATTTGGAAAAATTTTTTCACATTTTTAAAGATAATTTGATTTTTTTTTCCACAAATAAACAAAAAATTTTTTGGGGCCCAAAAATTTTTCCTTAATCTTAAAGCAAAAATTTGTTCCGAGAAAAAACAAATCTCTGAATAAACATGGATAGGTTAAAGTGTCAAAAAGTTTTTCCACATAAAGTGACACATGACAGTTTTAAAAAATTGGGGCTCTGTAAAGAGAGGCCAAAAAAACTGGCCCCGGGGGTAAGGGGTTAATTCTGATTGGTAAATTTAGTTCCCATAGGTTTTAATGGGTCTTTGTCGCTCCTATTCTGTTTGGGCCCGGTTTCTGCCGCCCAAAAGAAAAAACTTTAAGAATTTGAATTACTGTATTTCCCGGCAATTTCCAATACCAAATTTCCTGAATTGCACTGTTCTAGTTTTTTAAAAAAAGGGGATTTTTTTTTTTTATTTTTTTTAGTTTTGGGGTTTGAGCTTTTTTCTGATAATTTTTTTCCCCCTTTTAAAAGGTGTTTTTTTTTGGAATCATAATCCATGCTGAGGGAAAGTTTAGCGCCGGGGATTTCTCTTGCGATCTTCTATGCTTCCTCCATTTTTGTTCCGCTTCCTTCGCTCCGGGCCGGGCTTTGGGACCAAAATAAACTGGGTTTTCCCCTTTTGGGAAAGCTGCCGGGCGCTCTTTGCCCCGCGCTTTGGTGAGCCGCTATCGCCCTGCCTGGGGGTTTTTCGACGTCCCGCGTCCCCCTCCGGAAACCCTTACACCGTGCCTACACCGCCCCCTTGCCCCCCCTTCATGCGGGGCGCAGCTGAAAGGGGGAAATCCCTACCCCTAACACTGCATCCCTGCGCCCAAGGGGGGATTCGGGCCGGGGGCCAATTTACCCCTAAAAACGGCAAAAAGGGCCCGATCAAACTGTCGCCCAGAGTGTGCAGGCACCCAATTTCACGTGGGGGGGCCCGTGGCCCCCTGGGCTTTTCCTTTTCGGGGGGCATATCCCAAAAGGCGGAAAAAATGTCACCCAAGCCAATCAGTGCAGGGGGGGTGTCTGGGGGGTTCCCCAGGGGGCGTGTCCCGACCAGCAGCAGAGAAACAAAAAAATTTTTTAAACAAGAGCTCATTTTTGCAAAAACCAAAGGGGGACTGAGGTAATGCCCCCAAATTTTACAAAAGGGGTTTTTTTTTACTGTCCCCAAAATTTTGGGGCATGATTTTGTAGCGAAAAAACCCCCATTAAGCTTTAAAATGTTTCCTTTGTCCTAACTGCA
>JAODAL010001473.1:0-229724 GCA_025379985.1 Phyllomedusa bahiana | reverse complement strand
ATCTCCAGTCCCAGATGATGAAGGCAGGTGCCAGCTTCTAAAAACAGCCAGGGCGCACCATGTATGGAACAGGTACAGGAGTAGCAAGAGAGATAGTAAGGAAGACCCTGCCGGTTGGCATTCAACTTGCTATTGGCTGTCTGTACCACAGACTGGATACTGAATAGTAAGAGGCATTGTAGGCGTGATACAGTGATGTTCTCATGCCTCCTACACCGCCTAGTCCCTAGGCTTCTAGCTTAGTAAATTGTGCGACCAACCTCCCAGCATCGATGGCATGATGACATCATACTGCTCAGGCCAGAAAACAATATTTGTTCTGCGCATCCAAAAAACTGTTGAAAAAAATGAACATAAATGCACACTGGTGTGGCAGTAACATACAAACACAATCCAATATCAGCAGCACACTACTAGCACTAAAAGCAATCAAAAAGAACACAGGAATTCTTGGAAAAGCTTTTCTGATACTTTAAATACATGGAAAATTTTGAGGTTCTTAGTTAACATTTTTGATCAAAACTGTGTAAGCCCACCTGCCTTTGGCAAGGCGACATCAATACAGGTGGGAACCTCTGCTGCATATTATCTCTCTTGGTGCCTGTTTAGACTTCCACATCTCAGGGAGAGTAGATTCCAGCTACAAGCTACTCTGCATTGATTTAAAAACCTGGGCAGGTGCACAGAGTGCAAGAAACCAAAGAGGGGGCAGCCACTCTCCCATACAAACAGTCAAGAAAACAATATTTGGCCTGCACATCCAAAATGTTCTGGAAAAAAAATGAGCAAAGGTGCACACTCGTGTGGCTGTAACATACATACATAATCCAATATCAGCAGCACACTACTAGCACTGCTCAGGCCAGACACTAGCTCCCTTAGCTAACTGCTACAGGGGGCTATATACCTACCTACAGGAGGCACATACACTTATTGGGTCCTGCATATACACCTACATGGGGCTGTATAGCTTTCTATCTACCTACAGGTGACTGTATACATATCTACAGGGGGCTGTATACATAGCCACCTACAGGGGGCATATATACTTACAATGTGCTGTATATATACCTACATGGGGCTGTATAGCTTCCTATCTACCTACATGTGGCATATGTATCTATAGAGGATTATATAAATACCTACAGGGGCTATATACTTACATGGGGCTGTATACCTATCTGTGTATCTACAGGTGGCTATATAGCTACAGGGAGCTGTATAGCTACCTATCTACAGGGGATTGCACACCAAAAGGGCGCTGTATATAGATCTACAGGGAGCTGTATACATACCCATCTACATGGGGCTATATACCTACAGGTGCCTGTATACCTACAGGGAGCTGTATAACTACTTACCTACAAAGGGCATATATACCTGCCTATCTACAGGGGGCTATATACCTTGAAGGGGCTGCCTACAGGGTGCATATATAACTAGCTAACTACAGGGTGCTGTATAACTTCCTACTGATAACTTATATACCTACTTATCTATAGGGGTTGTATACCTACCTACAGGACACATATATACCGGGGGTTATATACCTATCTATCTACAGAGGGCTGTATACATATGTACCTATAGGGGGCCATTATACCCGCTTACAGTGGATATATATATCTACCTACTGGGAGTCTATATACCTACCAGATGGGGGGCCTATACACCTACCTACTTAATAAGGGACAATATTACTACCTACCTACTTAATATTGAGGGCATCCTAGATTGTGTGGTGTAAACATACAAGTTAACACACTTTCTTGAGCACACCAACTTCTACTCCTTATGGCAGAGGTTGCACATTACTGGGCACAGTACCCTAACTTTTAGAGATTAATTATGAGGTAATTATGTATTTAGTATCACAGTTTTACAAACTGTCAAAACGTCACCACACGAGAATTTAAAGAGGTTGTCTCGCTACAAATATCATATCTGTAATTGGACTGAACGGGAGGTAAGCATGAGTTTTATCTTCTATATTTACTCATATATTTACTTATGCCCTGATGGACAAATGAGCATTGTTAGATCCTAGAACATCCCTTTAAGTTGTATCTATAGACATAAGGTTGGACTTTTTGGACTTATTTAATATTACTACTTACAATATTTAATGGAGGGTGTCTATATCAGAGGTAAAAATTGGTAGGGAAGTCCTGGAATAGTGAGAAGTCTAAGATGTTTGTGTGGTAAATTCCGCAAGGACAAGTCATGGCCAGGAGAAGTTGTCATGGCATTTTGAGTCAGATGGATAAGAAAAGGGAAAAAGAACAGCTCATCCCAAAAAAGAACAACTCATCAGAGAAGACATCTCCTGTGAGTTCCTGGATGTCTGTGTTTAATTTGTTTCTGTGTTGGATCGGTGTTGTATTCACTGTCATGTGATGGCGACCCAAGCTGGTGTCTGACGAATATGTGGTCTCTATATAGCGTTATTGTAGGTTATATCAGTGCTTGTATAGTGACAGCGTACACTTATCCCTGAATGTGAAAGTGAGTTCACACCTGACCCTGTGATTCGGGGGTTTCACTATTACTTTCTTGCTTGTAGTTTTAATGATGTTATTTTAGAAAGTGCCGATTTGTGTGACCAAGAAAAACTTGTAGGCAGATGTTTGTATGTGGACTGGTGGAAGGGAAATGGATGTTGTATGTAGGCTGGTAGAGGGGGTGGGAGGCAGATATGGTATGTAGGCTGGTGGGGTTAGTGCCAGGGCTGCTTTTTTGTTGTAAACTCATCCCACAAATACAAAACCCTTACACAACTCTATGGAGAGAAAAGTAAAAATGTTTCGACGATTAGAATATAGTTACATGAAAATATGCTATTTTTTAAAGTGATGATTATGATTTATGAGTGCAAGCAAGGGCTTGTAAAAAGATGTGTCGTGTGAAAAGTGGGGGTGTCGTCTGTAAAATGTAGTGACAGCCTAGGGCTGCAAAAGATCTAGCTATGCCCTTGGGAGCAGGCACAGCTCCATAGCCTGCTCTATACATCCTTGTGCCCTACCTCTGCCCACCCAGCCCTTCTGATGCTGGCCTCGCTGGCAGATGTTATCAGGGAAAAAAATAGGTTTGACTACTTTGGTGCACAATCACTAGTTTAATTTATGGCAATATTTTCTTAGCAAAGTGCAGCAGAAAAGTTAAACCACTGCCAGGTATTTCCTTCTCCCCACTGAAAGACACACACATTCTCGGCTGAGCCAAGTGTACAAGTGTATGGGCTGTTGGTAAAAATTGCTGTTCTACGTAAAACCACTTTAGTATACAATATGCTTAGATACAGGACACAAACAAGGGGGAAACTTTGTAAAGTCCAGTTTACAACCAGATCTGAGTGAAGACATTGGTGACAGCTATAACGTGTGGAGCCTAAATAAGTTAATTTACATGTAGAGGGCAACAACTGCAGAACACTAATTGAAATATGTTATACGTATGCATTTCTGAACTGACTGAAAGGCTGCCACAAACAGAAAAAGTAGTAGCACAGAGTAATGAGTTCCATATTGTTGGAGATTTTATCATAAAATCCAGTTAGCAAACTTATATACAGATAAATATATTGCTAATTACTATAAAATTGTAACAAATAAATGCAAAGGACAAAGAAATATCTCAGATCTAAAACACGTACATTTTATGACTTCATCATACAGGGGACTGTGCTCAAACTTTTTTTAGACCCTACACAGAACATAGGGTCACTGCTTACTGCTTGTTAAAGGAAGTACAATTTCATCACAAAGTTTGAAAGCATTACTTTACTGTCTGAATCGTTACGGTATGGAACAGGCTCCCACAGGATTTGGTAATGGCTAAAAGTGTGGATAGATTTAGGAAAGGGTTAGATATCTTCTTTGTAAACACAATATACAGGAATCCTGGTATTAATGCACATTGTCAGTGGGGGTCAGAAAGGAATTTTTTCCACTTTATGGTGAATTGGGCCATTTAAAGATGTTCTTTCTCTGAACCAACTGAGGCTTGTAAGCACAAAAATGTTAAACTTGACGGATTTAGGTCTTTTTTTTCAACCCACTAACTATGTAACAACCATATGTACTATGTGACGTGCTGAACACAAGAAGAATTACAGTTGTTTCTTAGCCAACTAAATATTGATAAGGGCCTAGACCAAGAGGGCATTTACCCACATATATCAAAAGGATTGGGCTCAGTAAGTGATAGACTCCTATATCTCAATTTAAAAGGGTGATTGCTGCAGGATTCACAGAAAGCTGATGATGCACTAAACAAAAAGTCAAAAGCCTGACCTCTAATATCTATAAAATATTTGAAGGTCTTTTAAGAAATGAACAACAAAATGACTTGGCAGAAAATTATCTAATAATGGATGAAAAGCATAGATTGATGGAAAGCATTCAGATCTAATTCCCTGTCATTTGTGTCAGTTCCCTCTATCTTTTACACTACAAGGTCTGAGGATGCTGTCATCTAAACAGATCCCAGTCATGTAAATTCAGTCTTAAAAACACATGCATATTATGAGCGACATGTATGAACGGGGCAGCATCATTTTTTTTGGCATGCTTTGAGCCAAACAAACTTTCGAAGCCCTGTTGTATAGATGTATGAACCATCGTACGGCAAAACTTGTTGCAATTTGCACTTTATAAAACACTTTTGAATGCGCCAAAGATGTGAGGTGTGTCATACAATGCGACAAAAATGCACCAAAGTTTGGCACAAAACTATCATACAAGTCCATGCCTGTTTCAAAGTGGCCTGGCTGAGTCCACTTTTGGCGTAGAATGTGACATATTTATAAAGTGCTGTGAGACACTTTCATACATACTGTCAGATCGTACACTATTAAAACAGAGGTAGGACTGGTGAGTCAGCGCCAGGTTCATACATGTCCCCGATGTGTTTGATCTGATTGGAAAAAGGCATTGGTGCAAACAATTTGAGTCCATTATTCCCATCTGGTCAGGTTGTTTTTCAAGGCAAAGGAAACCGCTCTTCTGCATGAAATGTATAAATTTACCCTAATACATGTTCTGCTTTGAATAAGTATAGCTAAATCTGGATATTGGAAATGCTGGTGCTGTGACATATCTAAATTTCACATAATTTAATACAGTTCTTAACAGCTGCATACTAGAAAAATATAGGGTAACATATACTGCTAAACAGGACAAAACGCAAGGTTCTGCAAATCGAGGAAGTAGCAGGTGTCGCTAAGATCTGCAATTGATTAAATTGTCAAACACCTAGCTCCAATCTGTGGCATGTGGGGGGCATAAAAGCCAAATTGAAAGCAATTTTTTCAGCCACATAAAACCTCAAAAATTGCTTCATGTGGTGTGGGATGATTGTGCAATGCTTCCTGTTCGTCAACATGCCAGTTATCTCCACTGTTCGCAAACTGACAGGGAGAGAAACCTTGAACTAAGAGACCCTGGTTTATTACTCCAGCAGACCACTATGTTTCTCAGCTTGGATGTCAGTACAGTTTAAAATTGCAAGTCCCAAAGGCTGGGAGAACAACAATGAGCTGGAATGACAGCAAGTGGTGGACTGAGTTGACCCTCTCTCTGCATGTACAGATTGTTTGATTGGAAGAATGTCGCAACCATTCTGTACTGCAAGTGAAATTGGATGTCACATTTCAAGCCTAGGGCAGCAAACAGTGTAGACACAATACACGATACTAACCTACAAGTTCAGCTATAGGTGTTCCATTGCCCTCACACCAACATTCTCAAAAGCTTTCATGGTACAGAACAAGATGGCAATGTAGGATAGGTTGGGAGTCTATCTTCTTTAGAGATCAGCCTTGCTTTTGTCTTGGATGCAATGTTAGCTAGAAATTGGTCTAAAGACCACGTGGGCAACACCATGAGGAATCTGCTAGAAGGGAATATCACACTAGTCCTACTTCTAGGATTATGGTGTGGGGTGGCATAACAAACAGTAGTCGGAGCCGTCTATTCTTGATTAATTTGGTTGTAGAACCACTGGTATCGCCATTTCTCCAAAATGTCCCAGGAGCTGTTTTTCAACAAGGACAACTCTAGGTTACATTTTGCTTGTGCTACTATGCTTTTATGAGCAGCCTGTTTGGCCTAAAAGTGCTGCCACATCTCCGTACTTGCCTTCCATCAAGGACATCTGGGACATCATTGGTTGGCAATTGCAAAGGGAGCTGTCAGCAACCAATCTTGATGATCTGTGTGTCAGTGTGACATAACAGTCTTCAGACAACCATTAATAACCTCAATGAAGGTAGAAGTGCATGAATTTCTGCCTGTGACACTTATATTTGTTACTAATTAAAGCAACGTGTTTTCAACATTTTGTTTCTATTTTTGTATAATTTGCATCTCATCAAAATATCTATCAATACAGTGATATCCGAAATTCCAAGGCATTTCCTTTTTGGTGTTGTAATTTCAGTGTTGAGTCATTTTCACATGGTAAAGTTTAACAAAGAAAAACTACAAAAAGTTGTCTACTTATCTATAAAAAAAACTAACCTTTATTAATATTACGCTAAAATATACCACGAGATAAAACTTACATATATCTAATAACTAAGCCTACCTATATAGACGCGGAGCGAGCGTCCCGATAAGGACGACCCCGCCAAGATCCTAGCAAGATACACTAACCAAAATTATATCTAAATCTACTACAGTGTACTAAATACCCCAAAGTGTCAACAAAGAAATATTAATTAATACCGAAATACCTATACAAAGATATCTCAAAATACTGATGCACTATCCAGGTCCAGTAGATTACCTCAAAGCAATTTGTCAGGATATATATTGTCCCAGTCTATGTCCTACGCGTTTCCCCCCTCCCGCTAAATATGAATGGGGTTCTTCAGGGACTTATCATTGGACAAAACAACCTTCTTCAAAAATGTCTTCGTTCAGAGATCCTTCTTATACATTAAGGTGTACTTAGATGCATCGTATTTAAGATAAATACTAATAAGGTAGGCATAACCAAATTATAACCAATATGGGAGGTGTCTCATCAATAATCTATGATGTTTATTTGTTGATAAATATGTATACCATGCTATATATATCATACTTACAAACCCGTTCACATATCAGTGCTGCCAAAAGTTCGATATTCTAGCTAAAACAATACAAATATTCTAATTATCCATTTACAGGCAATATCCTAATTTTCCTTGGTCCAGCTTAACTTTCTTCACATACTCATACTGGCGGCAATGTAATGGATATCAAATTCCCAGGAATTATACAATATCAAAATAGATGCTACCATGGTAGATGTGACCAATTTGTAACCACCTGGGAAATATCTTGTCAATGTTAGATGATACTATTTGTCTGTCAAGATATGTACTATATCACATATCATACTCACAGACCCACTCACATGTCGCTGCCGCCGATATTCGATGTTCTAAACAAAACAATATAGAGTATTTCAATCACTAGGTTGTCCATAACATCATAATTTATCCCCCTAAAAACAATATCCACGTAACCATATTCATACCTAGCGGCAGTATCATGGATGCCAGGTTCCCGGGTTTGTTTGATAGAACAAATTATCTCCCATTCCTCATGGTGCAATGGTTACCATAAGGAAGACCAATCTCACAGTGGTGGGCGGTTTATATACAAATCACAAGTTCATTGCAAGTGAGCCAATTGGATTAGTTCACCCAGCAAACAATCACTCCTTGCTTGTTAGTAACTCACCTCCGTTGTATGCTGCCTCTAACTTCCGGTTCACTCCAAAACTATCTATCTCAACTCGCGTCGTTACACGAGGAAAGGACGCCAACCAAAGGCTTCCGGACATGCGCAAAACATCCGCGCCGGCGCTGACTGATAATCCCGGACATACACAGAGCATGACTTCACGTTTCCGCCCGTAGTCCGGCCCAACAAACACCAAACAACCAAAACGCCTATATCCACTGGCGTTTCCAAGCAGGTCCCAAGCGACAAATCACCGGACCACCTCCACTATGTCTGCACACACAAAACACCAGGTTCCTATTCAAATATCCATAGGCCCTTGTATATATTGTTTTATCCACTAGCCAGACCAAACAACGAACTTGAGGTATAAGTTGTCACGATAATATCAGGAAAAAGGCTGTGCCATATATAGGTTTCGAGGCCATCTGTTTTTTCGAATCACTATGCTCCAGATTCATTAACTCCCTTCTGGGTAATCTGTCTAGTGCAGGGTGTCCAGTGATTGCCAGTAAAAAGCACTACTAAACCATTGATTCTTATTAGCTGGTTTGCACCATAACAGGAAATACTTTGCCACCTCGTTACAAGAGGGTCCAAGCACAGAAAATGAACTTCTAGGCATGTGTTATCACCAGCACTGGACACATAAGATGGGAAGTCTTAAAGAGAATCAAAAATATACCAGGCGCACCATACCAAATTTGTAATAACTACTTATAGCTAGACACAAGAGATTTTTTTTAAATGATTCTGAATGGAAAAAAATAGTTTTACATAATCTAAAGTCAAAATAAATATTAGGCCCCCACTCACATCTGTTATTGGCAGCCGGTTTGTGGTACCCATTGTGTTTGATGCAGAAATGGTATATGTTTGCTAAGTAGGGCAAATGTAGTCCAACAGCCCACTGCAGTATCCATTGTAATAGACTTTTGTGGTATCCTAATAGATATTACAAACAGGCTGCCAAAATGAGATGTGAATGGGGCCTAATACGTGTGACAACTCTTTAAAAATTGTTTGCAAACTTGTGGCTAAAAAAGAAAGTACCCTTTTTCTAATCAAACAACATGAAAGCAAAACTATATTACAGGAAAACTTCAAGAAATTTCCATCCTAGACAAGTAAAATTACATCAGAAAAGGAAATTTACTTTAAATAATCTAAACCAATGCATCTAGGCCATAGTAATCCTATGGCTTCATTCTCTTTAAATGGAAAGCGTTGTAGATTAAAAAAAAATAAAATAAAATGATTTGCTCATACATATATATATATTATATTATATATATAATATATAAATATATATAATATATATAATAAATATATATATATAATATATATATAAGAGCGTAAAGAACCATGATGTTGGTTAACATTTACATGTTCTTGTTTAACAAACACAATTATTCTAAATGTCCATAGATTTTTTTTAATTCACAGATATGTAATTCACTGTATGCAGTCAAAGGAAACCCAAGGTCAATGTAATTAGACTTCTGAACTAGAATTTCAATCTAATTGCTTTGAAAAAATACAACTGGTGGGAGGACAAGAAACCTGATTGAAAGGCTTGAGATATATTGCTTCAGTGCATTGTATTTTTATATTGTTGTAGTGTTTACAGTCTGTAGCCCAGGAGCACTGGATATTAACCGCTCTGGGAAATATATTATTTACACTCACTTCTAAATATGTGCATTAATGTCTAGAAAAATATTTTGGTCATCTACCATAGTTGCAGGATAAGACATTATACGAATAGTCTACAAAGGGTTTATACTATTAAAGTGTTCATCTTATATCATGCACTGAAACCATATGAATGGTGCATTTCAACCTAGTAAATGAAGCAGAACAGTCATAAATGCCGTATATTTCAGACTATAAAACACACTTTTTTCCCCATATTTTGGGGGAAAATGAGGGTGCATCTTATAGTCCATAAGCGCTCTCTCGGGCCGGCAGGAGGGTGAGGAGGAGCGATCCGGCGGGAAGCTGCTGGCGGTATTTAAGGCCGGTCCTGGATTCCCGCGGCATCGTTCCACTCCAGGCTCCTGCCGGCCCAAGAGAGCGCTGTACAGTGGCAGCATATCAATAATAAATGATGTGCACCGGGTATATGTATATATAGATGCTTTGTGGAAAGAGTAGTTCCAACTCATAAATCATAAGAGTAAATAAATCCACAGCACACGTTTGAGTAAATGCTTATAAAGTACAAATATTTATCTACAAAAGAATTTAACAAATTTGGGTTACAGAGGGTATGCTTCCATACAATAAATAAGTGATCATTTGTATATCTTATATAGATCAAGTAATATATGGCTTGAGGAAACTGTGATCAAGAGGAACGTCTCGGCTGACCTTTCAGCCTTTCTCAGCCGGATCACCTTAGAGTATTGGGAAGAAAACAAGATATGTATGGAGCACTGATACTTTGTCAAAGGAGGTGACAATGATCGCTATGGGACCGCTGGTGTGGATAAGCCTTTGGCGTGGAAGGAAACAAGAATGTGGCGCAGGAAGCGGCCGGAGAGTGGTGAGACCTACCTGTTGGGGAACCTATATGTTTACCTACCTAATGGGCGCTATATACCTACCTAATTGAGGACTGCCTACCTAGTTGGGGGATGTACCAACATACTGTCTTAGGAAATTTAACTAGTTCCTATGTTGGTATACAAAACAAGACTAAAACTTGGGGCGACATGTCCCAACATGCCAACGCCAGTTTTTTGTTCTATTTTGCGGCAAACCCACTTTTCACGCCATATTCTTGTTGTAAATGAACGGTCATACACCAAAACTAGGCGCATTATACTCCGGGAACGACACTTTGTAATGAACCTAAATATGGTGCACTGTGCACCCCCATCGCGAAATCCGCCTATTGAGGCGCCTTACATGTGTTATGCGCCCTTGTCAGGCAATGAGGCTCGATAGATGCATACCATATACTATCAATGGTACGCTATGTGCCGAGTGTTGAGCAATGCGCCCTTTTTTGATGCAATGCGTCCTTTTTTGATACATTGCCCCCTTTTTGGATACAATGCCACCTTTTTTGATGTAATGCGCCCTTTTTTAATACGATGTGCCATTTTAGGCGCATTAAGTAATCTATGAAAGTATACCTGACGCCAATTTTTAGAAAGTATCGGACTTTCAGGCGCACTTTGCACTGATTTAATATGCCTAAAACTGGCATAGATACGACACTTTTCTGATATGTCGCCCTTGGTGCACAAATGGGAGCCCAATAGCCAGACACTTTTACTGTTTGGGGCACAAGGGGGTAATTATTACCATTTGGGGCGCTATAGATGGGGAGTTTGTATAGAGATAGGAATTAGTAAGGAAGTGAGGAAAAGTCAGGAGTCTAAGATGTTTGTTTTGTAAATTCTACAGTGCAGAGTCATAGCCGGGAGAAGACATCACGGCAGTCTGGGACAGATGGAGAAGAAAAGGAGAAATAGAACAACTCCTCAGAGACGTTTCCTGTAAGTCCCTGGATATAACTTTACTGTAATCACTTATATGTCTGTAGAGCCTGTGCACAATTGGTATCCATCTCTGTATGGTCACTGTATGCCGGTAATATTGGCAGTAGTATAATGGTTTATATATATACTAATGTCAGTTATTATGTGGTGGTGATATGTGGTCATGGTGTGGTGGTATTCGGTCACTATGTGGTGATGAAATGATGTCATGATGTGGAGGTATTATTCAGTCACTGTGTGGTGGTGACGTGGTCATCCTGTTGTAATATTGTTTAGTAACTATGTGCTGGTGATATGTGGTCTTAGTAGAACATTGGTACTATTAGCCTTGGGATTCTGGTTTTGTGTAGCAGTGTTATTTGGTAACTGTAATACTATTATTTAGAAGTTTTATACGTAGCACATTGTGTTAAAGCTTTTTGTATATGCGGGCTCTGGTTGATGGTGATGCACCGTGTCACATCATGGAGCATTATGTTAATGGGGAGGAGGGAATTTCTTCACCCTGCCCTGAGTGCAGTTTAGCCTAGGTACGGACCTGTTCATAGATCTTTTCTTTATATGCTGAATGTGTGGGCTGAGTGTTCTGTTCTTTAACCCCTTACCGACATTGGATGTATGGATACGTCCTGATGCCAGTAAGGGACTTTGTAGCAGGATCGCAGCTCCGATCGGGACATCAGCGGCGAGATCGCTGTGTCCTGATCGCCTAACATGACAGCTGGAAGCCTTATGAAGGCTTCCATTGCTGCCATGTTTTCAATTTTCCATGAGAATGGAAACAGACCCATTAAAGCCAGTGGGTCTGTCTGGCACCGTTAGTGTCCATCATTTTACAAACCGAGCGAAGCCTGTGCAATACACCAACGCAAACGTGAAACAGACCTAGTATATAATGCCTAGTGCAACAAACATCAAGTTACCCTGGTCAGACAAACGCTTTTCCTGCAGACTTCAGCAAGTATATGACTCAGCAGGATAGAGCATGTTATAAATGTGTTGGAAACAGTGACATCCTGTGGTTTCTTAACATACTTTTATATGAAGTCATTGGAAACAGAGTCTTTATATCACATAATATGCAGTTCTCTTTTTTTAGAAATAATGCTTGTGAAATTTGCACTGAGTATCCTCATATAAATATAGCATTACAAATTGTACCAACATTTCCTTTTTACAAAACAGAAATTTTGGTCCAAGATACGTTTCAGTTGGCATAACATATAAGCTTCTAACCTGTGCAGAAATTCAGTCAAGGCTAGAAGAATTCTGTATCATGTGTGGGACGAAAAGTTTATTTAGCTACTACCAGTATCTAAAAATATAATTGACAAAAACATATCTGTTGTACACTGCTCTCCAGAATTGTTCTCTCTGCGGATAAATTCCTTTTAAGTCTTTCCCATTACCTTAAAGGGGTTTTCTCACCATAATGATTGGCTTTAAAGGGGTTGTCTTATTACAAATATTAGCTTTTAACGTTAAAAGAAGACTTTTTCCAAATACATTACTCTTTTGTTGTTTCCCGGGTTGGGAGATAAGAGAGATTTTATCTGCTGTCAGTGCACACAGATTACTCTGTTTACTATCCTGCTCTCCCTTCCTGATTAGACAAAGACAGGAGTACATCATCGGGACCTACAAAAGGGGAGTGACACATCAGACCGACAGCGGGTTGAAACAACTTTTTTATCTCTAACAAACAAAAAATTTAAATTACTTTGATTTTTTACTTGAGCTCTGTAGTTTTTGCTTTTAAAAATTTAAAATCATCTGCAGTTATATCGTGCAATTAGAAGAGCGGGGAAAAAAAGGGGAGTTTAAACCTAATCACTTGTAAGGATTTTTTTATGATAAAAGATGGTACCAGTCAGATAGAAGATGAAAATAACATAAACTTTACGGAGGTATTTTTCCTTCACATGCAATCAAGTACAACACATTTTTTTTCCTTCTTACAACGGGGTCTCACAGCCACTTAGTCACTCCCCCTTTTTCTCATCAATCTCTCTCTCTTTTTTTTGCACATCCCCCCTCACCGCTACTCTGGCCACAGGGCAGCACCGCCTCCCTGGCTCACTTCACATCCTTCCTCTCCCCTGTCTCCACCTCCGAGCCCTGTGCTGTGGGTATCAAACAAATTTAAACCCCTTGACTGGAACCTTCACATACTTTATTTAAAATTTTACAAAGCACAGTATACACATTTTCACAGGAACAACATATCAAACTAAAACACATTGTGGATACCACATGTCTCCCCTCTAAAACTGCAGCGTCCCCGCCTATCAATAGCCTTAAAAAAACTTTACAATTACATTTATGACATCCTCTCTAACGGGTTGGTTGAAGATGAATCCCTGCCCCTGTAACGAAAAAGAAGAAAAAAACAAACAACAGCAAACATAAAAACAATTAACTTGAAAACATTTTTTAAAAGGGGGGCGTTGATTCAAGTCTTCTTTTGGCATTTGGGGTTCAATTTTATTTTCACAACCCTAACTAACACTTAAAACCCATAGTCCCAATTTCAGATCCAACAATTTGACCTTTTGCCCCGGTAGTCATTCCTATACCTGACGGGTAACCACTTTTGGTTGTCTGTTCTGACCGTCTGAGAACGGAACAGCTTCTTCTGGAAGTTTTTGTTCTCTCTGTACTGGTTGTGGTACAAGAAAGGTCATACATTAACATAGGGCCAAAAACAAATGGAGAAAAGGCATCTCATTTTCTCTTGGCCTACTTTCTCTGTTCTCACAGTGATACAATACTCGGGCCCCCAATCCCCTTTCACTAAGGCATTTTAATCTGGTTTCGATGCACAATTTTCTCTTTTTTTTTCACCCCTCTAATGATCTTGTACATTTATTCCTGGGATGGAATAGCTTAAATTTGTGTAGGGAAGGGAAACCCCCCACTGATCTCCAATTTGCGGTACATGATTCTTCTTCACCCAAAACTCTGTCTCCAATCTGTAGAGATTTGGCCTTAGCATACGTTGAAATTGTTTTCCTTTTCCTTTTGAGGGACAATTTTCATTCTGTTCTCCACAATTTCCTTTTGGCTTCCTGCATTCCCCTCTGATGGTCATTCCCCAACAAATTTTGGGTAGGGGACCTTGCAAAATTCCAGGGGGCAGATTCACCTAACATCTCATAGCCTCCCTTCCTTCCCAAAACATCAAAATGGGGGGTATATCCGGGAACACTAGTAGTGTTTTAAACAGTAGGTACTCTTGCAGCAAGTCGGGCCAATTACTTCTTTCTTTTGGGGGGCAAATTTTTCAGCATATCAATGATGTCTTTTTCATTTTTTCACATAGTCCATTACTTGTGGGTGATAGCTGTAGTTCGAATCTTCTTGAAACCCATAGAAGGAACAAAGTTCTTGAAACAGGGCAGACTCGGGTCTGTTTAAGACTGTTCAGGGTAACCATAGGGCCGTACAAAAATTTTTCCGAAGATTTCTGCAGTAGTTCTGGCAGTCACTCTTTTACAGGAACTCGACAAAAATTTGGTGTAAAAAACACCAGGGCAAAGCATACGCTTTCCCAAACCCTATTTGGTTTGCAGTTTGACAATAAATCCCCACCTTTTCTATGGGCGAAGTTTCTCAATGGATGCGGGGATTTTTCTGTTCCAACCTTCTCTTCGGCTTGGGGGTACAAGGGATACTTTTTTCGGCACCAGGTTCAAATCTTGCGCATCCCAATCCATAAAACACTCTCAAATAGTCATCTCTTTTTTTCTGGCACCCAAATGCCCGATTGTCGTGATAAACTTAAGATGAGGCTACTTCTCGTCTAGGCACGATGACGCAAATCCTTTCATTGTGTGGGGGTTCAGTTGCATCCACCAGAAACCCCCTTTTGGGGTAACATAATCTTTTCCTCTCCCCTGGGCCCTTTTTCAGTTCTGAATCACTTTGGCTGTATGACTGGGGAAAATGTTGGATTTTTGGACCTAGCAAGCTACAGATTTTTAAAATCTTACTTTCTCTCGGGATGGCTTTCCCAAATCAACATTCTTGATTGATACAACTGTTGGATTGTTTTGGGATCTTGCTCTGAGGAGGTTATACGGATATCTGAGGATAAAGTGTAGTAAAGGCTGGCTTTCTAAATTTTTTCCCACTTATTTTAAACGGGCTGTCACTGCAGCTGGTTACTCTGGATAGCGCATCAGCATTCACATTGGCCTTGCCTGCTCTGTACTTCAAATAAATTTGAAATTTGCTGATTTTTAGGCCCCCCTTTTGTTCCATGCCTCCCAGTCGTGCCGTTGTAGGGGGACAAGGGGTTTTATTTCGGAAGGGCAATAAAGGGGGGGTTGCGGCCAAGTAATGTTTAAACTTTCCGTCACGGGCCCATACAAGCCCAGAACTCTAGTTTAAAAAGCTGAAATTTCTGATTTTTTTTTTCTTGGGTCGCAGAATCGGCTAGCATAGCAATGATCTTTTCATGGGCTTCCTTGTACTTGAGCCAGTACGCCCCCAGACCTGTATTACTTGCATCATGTATAATGAATGGGGGTTTGTAGTGGGGATACTAAGAAGACTTCATCAGCTTTTTCTTGAGCTGAATAAAGGAACCTTTTAATTCTTTGTCCATTGAATTGTTGGACTTCGCCTTTTTTTTGCACTGTTTTTTGACCCTTTAATAAGTCTTGAAGGGGAGCAGCAACCTGGTGAAATTCTTACTAAATCTTCTGTAAAAAACCTGCAAATCCAAGAATCCCTCCCCCTTTTGGGACAGTATGGGAACGGGCCAGTCTTTCACAGCGCAATCTTTGTCGGGATCTGGAACTACTCTTTCAGCACTACAATGTGACCCAAGACTGGACTTTTGATTGTAGCAGATAGCATTGGATGGGGTTCAGCTTTTAAGCCGTGTTTTGCAAGGGCCTCAAAAACTTCTGCCAGAGTTTAAGATGACTTTTAGTCCCTTTAATAAATGATCACATCATCTAAACAGGAAACCTTTAAAGTTCTTGTGTCCAAAACAGCTTTTTTTTCCCTGAACCTCGGAAAGTTCCTGGGGCATTGCAAAAGGGCCCAAAACCCAAATTTTTAAACTCAAAGAGGCCCATTGGGGGGGTAAAAGCAGTTTTCTCTCGATCCTCCGGGGCCATGGGTATTTGCCATACCCCCCTTGAAGGTCCAAAATTGAAAAGTATGCGGCGATTTCATGCAGTTAAGGATTCTTCTATCCCGGAAGGGGTAGGGATCTTTTGTGGTTTTTCTTTTCAATTTTCTGTAGTCCCCAACAATCGAATCGTTCCATCTTTTTTTCCTCACAAAACAGCGGTGGGAGCCCAGGGACTGCAAATTCCCTACACTTGGAGTCTTTCATTTCCCTTTAACATTTCTTTACAGGCTGGTACAAGAGGGGGGAATTGGCCTGTACTTCTCTCTGTAGAGGGATCCCTTACTATGGGGTGTTCAATCCCTTTTTACTCCCCAAAGTCCTGAGTTTGCTGAAGACATGCGGGACTCTTTGGGGAACCCTAAAACTCCTTCTTTAGTGGGGTTGGGGTACCCTTGGGCCGATTGGGGATCCTCCACCACTCATTCCCTTTGGGGGCAGACTCAGGGCCAACCCTACCCGCGTAGCACCTGGAAAATTTGGTTTTGTTGGTTTTTATCAAATCCTGACATAGAAACTGTACACTTTCAACATAGTATATCTAGGGAAACGTCACAATTTGGGGCTAAAAATTTAGGATACGCACGGGGGCTCTCCCTGTACTCCTTAGCGAGGCTTCTGCTGCAACAAGCGGCTCGCGTTCAGCTCTTTAGGTTTTAATCAGCACCTCATAGTCTTTGCCTTTTAGTCCCACCTTCTTTTTCCCAATATAGTTTCTGTTTTGGGGGTCAACCTAACGGGGATACCAGTAATCCGACTTTCCTTTTTTCCATTTGACCAGCAAATCTTTTATGGCCAGTCAAGAGGGGTAGCGTTTTCTGAATCATACATTTCTCTTAAGGGGGCTAGTTTCCTTAAGAGCATCAACATGACCTATGACTTCCCCCAAGAAGTTCAAGCACATTCATTCCCAACACCACAGGGGGGGGGAGTCACATCCATACATTGACAACAAAAGCCTTGCGGGTAGTTATTTTTCCAATCTTACAGTAGCCTCCCAGCACCTACTTAAGGACAACTTACCATTTCTGGCAATAATTTTAGTTTTATTATTAATAGGTTCCTGATCACTATCTTTTTTCCAGTAGCGTTTTACTTGGCAACTGGGTTTGTGGTCCTTGTGACCCTGTCAAGTAGCTGCAAATGCGAAGCCCCAAACACTACATAATAGGGGCGGTTTTCCCACATATCTGTCCCCCAAATTGGTTGATTTGGACCCAACATCCCCCGGCCCCGAGGGGGGGTCCTGCCCCCGGGGTTCCCCATTTAAATACTGCACAAAAACATCAAAGTGGCCACTTCTCTTTCAATTTTCCCGCATTAGGTCGGCCTAGCGAATCAAAATGGGCAGTGGGCCCTTTCTCCCGGGTCCCCTTTAAATTTTTCTAGAATGGGATGGAAAATTTTTTTTACAGGGCCACTAGTCCACTTATTGGCTGTTGTTTCAGCTCTTTGACTTCTTTTTAAAAACTAGCAAAGCCCTTTTGCCATTCTTCCACTTAGTCAACTTTGTGACATCCTTTGTTTTTATCTGTGCACATGTGAACTATGGTCTGTGCGGAGGTTCAGGGGCCCCCCCCTATAATGTAATCTTCTGGACTTTCACTAAGTTTTCCGCCTACAGGGACACTATCACAAAAGGTGGCTCTTTAGGCTTCCCCACAGTCATAACCTTTATAGCCATCTCTTTAAAGTCTAAAAACGGGAGTCTGGATATGGAAAAGAGAGCATTTTTAATGGGGTTTATACCCTCTGACATTACTCCTTCAATAAACTTTTTCCCCCCAGTGTTTTTGTCAGCATTTTTTACTTTTAGCAGGATCAGCTTGCATAAAGGGAGGGGGCTTCTTGAAACTTTAAGCATAGTCCCTTTAAAAATTCAGTGACTGCTGGGGCCCCCGCTAAAGAATCTCATTTTAATTTTCACAGTTCTGGGTTTCAAAATTGGTTCATCTCTCAAGGACTTGCCAAAACCATTTTCTTTTTTTGTTGAGGGGCCATGATTTCACTTCCCTTGTGCAGAACCTTGCAGCTGGCCAATCAGTATCCCACCCTTTTCTCAGGGGTAACTGGGGACAGTTTAAACTGGCTAAGACCTTTTTTTTTAAAACTCGGGGGTGTCGGGTTCCCCTTTATAACTGGGGGCCAAGTGCTCCCAAATAGTAAGGCATTGTTTTGTGGCATGGGTTTTGCTGCAGCACAAACCCACTAGTGCGGGCTTTCACCATCCCCTTCTGTAGACATTGTTAAGGGGGGTATAAAACTGGGTGCAGTTCTGCTTACCTCCCCCAAGTGTATGACGTTTCACTGGGCAGAAATAAAGCTTCCAAGGTCCAGAGGTAATTTGAATCCTGTTGGGACCCAAAATTTTAAGGAGGTTTAGTGGATAAAGATGGGACCATCAGATGAAAAAAGAAAAAACATAAAACTTTACTGGAGGGAGTTTTTCCCTTTACAGTGAGATCGAATACAACACAGTTTCTTTTTTTCTTACAACAGGGGCTCACAGCCACTTTGTCATCTCCCCTTTTTTTCTCACAATCTCTCTCTCTGTTCTAACACCTCACCCGCTCCCCGGCCACATGGCATGCACCGCCCCCTGGCCACTTCACTCCTTTTTCCCCTCCCCTGTCCCACCTCCCAGATGCCCTGTGCGAGGGGACTAACAAAGTTAACCCTTGACGGAACTCTTGCCTACATTACTTAAATTTACAAAGCACTGTATACACATATTTACAGGAACAACATATACAAACTTCAACACATTAGTGGGATACCACACACTGTTAGAGAACCACCCACAGTCTAACCAGGAAGAGTTACGAAGTGTAAATCTGAAGCTGCCTGTGACTCTGTGAAACACAGAGAGACAACCACATGAACATTTAAAGGGAAAAAAAAATAAAAGGGTATTCCAAAAAATTGCGTGCTGAATTTTTTTCTTTTTTAAAGATAGAGGACATTTTATCTACTGCTTGTGTACTACGATTTTATCTTACCGACCATCTCTCTCTGCTCTTATTGGTCCAAAGAGCCCTGTCCGACTATGTTGATATCAGACCCTTTTGAGTGTTATCTCCAGCACAGGGCTTGTTTATGAGTTCTGACATACTTTAAAAACCCTTTAGAGTCTCAGCCTCTACACACAGTTTAAAAAAACCCCCTCCACTCATATCACGTAACAGGGAAAAGCTAAGAAACAGAGCTAATAGTTTTCACTGCTATAGACCCCCAAAAACCTACCATAGTGAGACATGAAATTGGTTTTTAAAGTGCAGGCTCTGGGGAAACAACCCCGGTGAGAACATCCCTTTAATCTTTTTAAATAATTAACTGTAGTGATACTCTACACTTATATGTCCAAGCAATTCCCTAAAATATATTATCTGAAATACACTAGATTACTAGTTGGACACAGAAGCATAACTATATGAGGTTCAGCGGTAGTAGGCACACCTAGGACCTAGTGTTTGAGTTTGGGGCACACAAGAAGAACTATTATTAAAAATGGCATATGCTAGGTGGTGACCCTGTTACAGATTTTGCACTGTGACCCATGAGCCTTAAACTACACCTCTTGCTAGACCTTAATTAGAGGCAGATTTTAAATCCTTGGATAGAGAATGATAAACATTACTGATTGATATACATTGGAAAAGACCTTGGTAACATGTTTAGCTATGTTTTTGGTATTTATTTTATTCATCCAGATAGCACTGTCATATTCCACAGCAGTCTACAGATTGTCATCAGACTTGGACTGAAGTTCCTTTGGCTTATCACAGGAGATTTTTCTGAGGGCGCAACCTCTATCTCTATGGGATATGTGTATTTCCAGTTTTAAGTACTTTTTCTAAGTAATTGTACATGCAGAGTTTAATAGTAGATTTGCTGACTGGTTCTAATGTCAGCTCCAAATGTGGTTGTCTTCTGCTAGACCTCGCGGGCTGTGATATATTACGGTTGCATTGTTGTGTCAGACTGTGTGCCCACTGGAAGACCCTCTTGTACTATTATTACTTTTATTCACATTTTGTAGGTATAATCCTTTGGCAGAAATTGGGACATAATTTACTTAAAAACACAAACACAAGGCTATACTCAATGGCTGGATAATGAACTAATCCCAGTAGGGTGCATGATAAGCTCCAGTGCCACCTGAAAGAAATATGGTACAACTATCAACTAATACCTCATATTTAATATTTTTCTAGTATGTAATTTTGCCGTAAATACTGGGAGGCGGATGGTGAAAGTATTTTGTGTTGGACACTTGAAATCAGCTGGGCAGCCCACCCATTCGAATAGTAAAGGCATCAACAATTAGTTGTAAGCCAGCATAATGCATAACACGTAACTGTATAATTGTCACCCTTTCTAAGCCTTATCTATATGCAATTTCAATACTAGCAACCACCCCCCTCATGCATAGTAGGCGTGTGAGTTGTTGTCTTATCAGTATTTTTGTATTTGTGCAATCTCCTGAGTTGTAATGCGGCTTTTCTGCATACTGGTGTGAACTGGAATTTATTCAAATGTGCATTATTTATTATTCAGTTGCCCTCCTAGTGGATGGATGTGTGAACAACTGCTCATTGTTAACTGCACCTGTTATATTTTCCCAGGTAGCACTAGGTCTGTATTGCCTCCTACTCGGATTAGTTCATTACCATTGAGCTGTAAGTATCTTTATAATGCTTTTGGAACTTGTCCCTCAATGTTATTATGCCCTAGCGCCTCATATGCACTTGTTTGGTGCTGTAATCCTTTTTGGTGACCTACATGCTTACTCACACTGATAGATAGATTTGTGGGATCAGCCCATAAATTACATAGCTGCAACTCCCATTAATACCACTTTAGTTATGTGTGTGTATAGTCATTAAGACAATATTCCCTCTCTGAGAGCAAATACTAAAATAATATACCGTAGAATAGAAATAACTAATGGGAAACCCATCCTCTGCTGTGCAAGGTGAATGTCAGCAAGGCTTTCATGTACTTTGCTATCTAGCTAAATTCAGTTTTGGAGGTTACATGGTTGCACTGTAAATTACCTGCATATTTTAGGTGTTCTGCAGGCAAGCACTACATAAATATGCAACAAAACAACAGCAGAATAGTCATTACTCTAAGGCAGAAATAAAGCATTTGTTGTATAGCCTGCAGATCAATGTTTTGATCATATGTCACTTTTCATCTCTGTATGTCTAAACACTAACAAATGGTCTACATAACCAGAACAAAAGCACCTTAGCAACCAGTGTGCAAGGAAACCACCCCCACAGAAAAATGGTAGGGAAATAATAACTGTATCAAGGCCAAAACCACTGGGATGTGTGGGTGAATTAAAAACATAGCATGAGTCATATTAGTATGTATAAATGTCTCAAGTATATACTAGAATTTCCCTCTGGAAATTGTTATGTAATGTGCACTCAGTGTTTAGATTTATTAGTCTATGTGTTTCAGTAAAAGTGGATTGTACGGTAACGTAAACTATTACTTGTGAATGTACACCTTTACTAACCAGTAAATGTAGAAGAAATTGTCCATTCACTAGTAATACCCTCTCCTGTGTTTGTTAGACTTTACCAACTGAGGTTGGGGGAAAGTAAAATGACAACTAGAACAAAGAAAAAAAAAACTTTTCAGTAACATTTGTATTTTTCAGTCAAAGAATTTATATTTTTATTAATTGCTCAAAGAATCATTGACCTTGATGGAAAGGCTGCAAAAGAAACTGGTAAGCTTACATTTGAATCCAACTCCGCTATAGGAATAATTAAAAGGTGTTATGTAGTGTGCAGGACTGTACCCTGCCTTGCACCTGTTAACCTTTGTGAGTATTACAGTATTAGGGAAAAATTTTTAAAAGGTTTTAAAAAAAAAAAAAAAAAAGGGGGCCCCCCCCCTTTTGGGGGAAATTTAAAAATTTTAAAGGCCCCGGGGGGTTTTTTTTTAAAAAAAAATTTTTAAATTATTTTTAAATTTTTTGAAAAATTTTCCTTAAAAAAAAAAGGGCAAAAGGTTTTTTTTTTTAAAAAAATTTTTTTTTTGGGGGGTTAAATTTTTTAAAAATTTTTCCCCCTTTTTTAAAAAATTTAAAGGGTTTCTTTTAAAGAAAAAACCCCTTTTTTTTTTAAAAAAAAAAAAAAATTAAAAAAAAAGAAAAAAAAAATTTTTTTTTTTTAAAAAAAAATTTTTTTATTTTTTAAAAAAAAATTTTAAGGAAAAAAATTTTTTTTTTGAAAAAATTTTTTAAAAATTTTTTTTTTTTAGGGGGGTTTTGGGGGGAAAAAAAATTTGTAAATTTTTTTAAAAAATTTTAAAAAAAAATTTTTTTCCCCCCCCGGGGGGGAAAAAGGGGGGGAAAAAGAGGAAAAAAAAAAAAAAAAAATTTTTTTTCCCCCAAAAAATTTTTTTTTTAAAAAAAAATAAAATTTAAAAAACCCCAAAAAAAGGAATTTTTTTAAAAAATTTTTTTTTTTTAAAAAAAGGGGGGGGGGGCCCCCCCGCCCCCCCAAATTTCCCCTTTTGGGGGAAAATTTGGGGAAAAAATTTAAGGGGGGGAAAAAAACCCCTTTTTTGGGTTTTTTAAAAAAGGCCCCCCCCTTTTTTTTAACCCCCAAAAAAATAGGGTTTCCTTTTCCCCGGAAAAAAAGGGGGGGGAAAAATTAAAGGGGTTTCCCAAAGGGGGGGAAAGTTTTGGGGGGGTTGGGGGGGGCCCCTTCCCCCTTTTTTTTAAAAAAATTTGGGGGAAAAAAAACCCCTTTAAAAAAATTTTTAAAAAATTTTGGGGGTTCAAAAGGTTTCAAAAAATTTTTTTTGGGGTGATTGGGGGGGGGGAAAAGGAAAAAAAAAATTTGAAGGGGGGGAAAAAAATTTTAAAAGGGGGGTTTTTTTGGGTTGGGGTTTTAAAATTCCCAAAAAAAATTTAAGGGGGGGGTTTTCCCCGGGGGGGGGGTTTTGGGGCCAACCCCAAAAAAAAAGGGGAAAAAAGGGGGGGGGTTTTCCATTTTTTTTTTTTGGTTTTTTTTTTTTTTTTAAAAAAATTTTTTGGGGAAAAAAAATTTTTGGGGGGGGTTTTTTCCCGGTTTAAATTTGGGTTTTTTCCCAAAAAAATTCCCCTTTTGGAAAAAAAAAAAAAATTTTTTTTGGGGGGGGGGGTTTTTGGCCCAAAAAAAATTTTTGGGTTTTTTTTTTTGGGGGGGTTTTTTGGAAAAAAAAAAGGGGGGGGGTTTTTAATTTTTTTGAAAAAAAAAGGGGGTTTTTAGGGGGGGGTTTTTTAAAAATTTTTTTGGTTTTTTTTTTTGGGGGGGGGGGGGGTTTTTTTTGGGAAAAAAAAAATTTTTTTTTTTTTTTTCCCCCCCCCCCCCAAAAAAAAGGGAAAAAGGGTTTTAAAAATTTGGCGGCGGGAAAATTTTTGGGGGAAAGGTTTTTTGGGGAAAAAAGGGGTTTTTTTTCCCCCCAAAAAATTTTTTCCGTTTTTTTTTTTTTCCCCCCTTTCTTTTTTTTCCCCAAACCCCAAAAAACCCTTTTTCCGGGGGGTTTTTTGGGGGTAAAAAAAAAAGGGGGGGCCCCAAAAAGGGGGGGGGGGGGTTTTTTTGGGGAAAGGGGTAAAAAAAAAAATTTTTTTTTCCCCTTTTGGGGGGGAAAGAACCCTTTTTTTCCCCTTTTGGCCCCCCTTTTTTTTAAAAGGGGCCCCCTTTTTAAAAATTTTTTTTTTTTTTTTTGGGGGGGAAAAGGGCCTTTAAAAAAAATTTTTAAAAAAGGCCCCCCCTTTTTTGGGGGGGGGGGGGGGGGGAACCCCAAAAAAAAAATTCCCCCCTTTTTTTTTTCCCAAAAAACCCAAAACCCCCCCCAAAAAAAAAAATTTTTTTTTTTTAAAAAAATTTGGGGGGGGAAAAAAAAAAACCCAGAAAAAATTTTTTTTTTTTTTTTTTTTAAAAAGGGGGGGGCCCCAAAAAAAATTTTAAAAAACAAAAAAAAATTTTTTTTTTTTTTTAAAAAAAAGGCCTTTTTTTTAAAATCCAAAAAAAAAAAAAAAAAATTTTTTTTAAAAACCCAAAAATTTTAATTTAAAAAAAAAAATTTTTTTTTTAAAAAAATTTAAAAAAAAAAAAAAAAAAAAAAAAAAAAAACCCCCCCTTTTTTCCCCCCCAAAAACCCCCCTTTTTTTTTTAAATTTTTTAAAAAACCCAAAAAAAATTTTTAAAATTTTTAAAAAAAAAAAAAAAATTTCCCCCCCCCAAAAAAAAAATTTTTTTAAAAAAATTTTTTTAAAAAAAATTTTTTTTTCCCCCCCCAAAACCCACCCCCCCTTTTTTTTTTTTAAAAGAAAAACCCCCCTTTTTTTTTTTTTTTTTTTCAAATTTTTTTTTTTTTAAAAAATTAAAAAAAAAATTTTCCCCCCCCCCCTTTTTTAAAAAAAAAAATTTTCCAAAATTTTTAAATAAAAAAATTTTTTTTTTTTTGGGGGGTTTTTTCCCATTTTTTTTTAATTTTTCCTTAAAACCCCGGGCCCCCCCCAAAAAAAATTTTAAAAAAACCCCCCCCCCCCCCTTTTAAAAAACCCCCCCCCCCCAAACCCCCCCCCTTTTCCCCCCCCAAAATTTAAACCTTTTACCCAAAACCCCCCCCCCAAAAAACCCCCCCTTTTTTTTTAAAAAAAATTTTCCAAAACCTTTCCCCCCTTTTTTAAAAAAAAAAATTTTTTTTTAACCCCCAAAAAAAAATTTTTTTAAAAAAAAATTTTTTTGGGGTTTCCCCCCCAAAAAAATTTACTTTTTTTTTTGGGCCCTTAAAACCCCCCAAAATTTTTCCCCAAAATTCCCCCCCCCCTTTTTTTTCCAAAAACCCCCCCGGGGCCCCCCAAAAAAAAAACCGGGGCCCCAAAAAACCCCCCCCAAAAACCCCCCCCCCCGGGGAAAATTTCCCCCCCCCCTTTTTTTTTCCCCAAATTTTTTTTCCCCCCCCCCCTTTTGGGGGGTTTAAAAAAAAAAAAAACCCCCCCCAAAATTTCCCCCCCCCAAAAAAATTTTTCCCCCAAAAATTTTCCCCCCCCAAATTTTCCCCCCCCCAAAATTTAAAAAAAAAAAAAAATTTTTTTAAAAAAAATTTCCCCCCAAAAAAAAATTTAAAATTTAAAAAAAAAGGGTTTTCCAAAAAAAAAAAACCCCCAAAAAACCCCCAAATTTAAAAGGGCCCCCCAAAAAAAAAAAATTTTTTTCCCCCAAAATTAAATTCCCCCAAAAGGGAAAATAAAAATTTTTTTTTTGGGGAAAACCCCCAAAAACCCAAAAAAAAAAAAAAAAAAAAATTTCCCCCAAAAATTTAAAAAACCCCCCCGGGCCCCCCGGGAAAAAAAATTTTTAAAAAAAAAACCCCCCGGGGGGAACCCCTTTTTTCCCCAAAAAATTTTTTTAAAAAAGGAAAAAGGGTTTTTTTTTAAAAAACCCCCCCCCCTTTAAAAATTTGGGGGGGGGGGAAAAAAATTTTTTCCCCCGGGGGGGTTTTCCCCCCGGGGGGTTTTTTTTTTTTCCCCCCCGGGGGGGGGGGGTTTTAAAAAAAAACCCCCCCCGGGCCCAAAAAAAAAAAAAAATTTTTTTTTTTTTTCCCCCCCCCCCAAAAAAAAGAACACCCCCCCCCCTTTTTTGGGGGGGGGCCCCCCCCCCCCCGGGGGGGAAAATAAAAATTTTTTTTTTTTTTTTGGGGGGGCCCCCCCCAAAAAAAAGGGGGGAAAAAACCCCCAAAAAAGGGGGGGGTTTTTCCCCAAAAAAAGGGGGGGAATTTTAAAAAAAAAAAAAAAAAAAAAAGGGGTTTTTGGGGGGAAAGGGGGGGTTTTTTTTCCCCCCTTTTTCCCAATTGTAGTCTATAGAGAGATCGGGGCACTGAAAAACTCTGCGCCGTGAGGCATGGGTATTAGTTTTAAAAAATCGTTTTTAATTTTTTAAATGTCACGTACACACCACCCCGCCCCCGTGACTGGGGCCCCCTGTAATGGGGTTGATTTTTCTCCACTTGTGCTCACCCCTCAATTTAGGGAGCGAATCAAACAGAAATCGCCCCACAAGACAGTTCCAGCACCCCAAAGTTATCCGCTGCCACCACCTTCCTCAATATTCAAAAAGGAATCGGGCCCGGGGGAAAACTTTTTCCTAAAAAGATATTTTTAAAAAAAACGTAAAAAAAAGCTTACAGGGTCACCCCCACTGCCCCTCCAAAAAGGGTACAAAAAAAAAAAACTCCTTCCCAAAGGGAAATGGATCCCTGCAGTGAAAAGAACCCAAACTTATTTCTTGTAACTTTTTAAGGGTTTAGGGGACAGTGCTTACATAAAAAAAATACAAAAAAAACCCAAAGACTATGACATTTGCACCAAACAGTTTTGAAAAAAAAAGGGTAAAAACTTAGAAGTTTCAAACCCTTACAAAAGGGGTCAGGGTTCAGATCCAAGGGGGATGCATAAAGAAAAAAAAAAGGAAAAAAAGCTCAAAACAGCAATTGACCCCCCGGGTATGAACACAGATTTGAGTCTGGCCCTGTGTTTTATAGGCCAAAACTCTTTCCAGGTTTTCCCCCCCCCCTTCCTTTTTGCCCACACTTTTCTGGCTTAAAAAACCCAAAAAAAGGGGGTGGACACTTGATCACTGATGAGGGTTGTTTTTTTTTACTTATCCCCATAGATGCAATTTTACAGACTGCACTTCTGCTGTGGACAGATCAATGAACCCGTGCCCCTGTTGTTTTCCTAATGGCTTTATTGTCCAGGGGGGGGGGGTCATAGGTTTCCCCCCTGTGATGTTTGGTGGAGGGGCTTTTATCCCTTTCTCTGGACAGCTTTCATATAAAAACTTTGGAATAAAAAGCAATAAAACCCAAAAAAACCCCTTTAAACTAAAACCCTTTTAGTAATTAGAAAACCCTCAAAAGGTGGGGGGTGAGATCTGCAGAAAACAATTTCTACAAATTCCTTCCATAAGGGGGGGGGTATTCTTTTAGCTACAGGAATGGTTTAATGAAAATACAGAAAAAATAAAAATTTTCAGTGTTTTCTAACATTAAAATTAAGTGTAAAAAAAATTCTCTGTAAAAGGCAAAAAACCCTTTATAAAAATTTCATAACCCAAAAACCCCAACAACCGGGTTTTTCGCCATTTACCGGGGCGTTTTCAGGGAAAATTTCGATTTTGAGAATTTCCGGGAAATACAGTTTAAATTTAAAAAACCCGTTTGGGTCTTTTCATTGGTCGGAAAAAAACCCCAATCAAAAATAGGAAACGACAGTGAGCCCCTTATTAACCTTGGGGAAAAATATTGGGCCAATAAAAAGAAAAAGGGGAAAAAAGTTCAAAATACAGTAAAAAAGGCAGAAAAAAGCTGATTAGTTTTAGACCAGGCGGTAAAATTTTGAATCCCCCCAATCATATGTAGTGGTTATTTTGAGTGGAGCAAGAAAAGGGGGCGATAGAAGGGCGCCCCTTAAAAATTATTCTTTCTATGGGAAATTTTTCTAGTTCTGTGATTTGGGTTGGGGGGGGGAAAGGGGGTGTTCCCCCCCCCGCTTAGCCCAAACAGGGAAAGAGCTAACTTATCTCATAGAGTTTAAAGGGGGAAAAAAAATGGGAGGGGCGAAACTCTGTTTGTGATTGGTAAAATTAAAAGAGGCGCGGTTTTTTGGGCCCAAAGGAAGGCGGCGACGCTCTTAAGGGTTTTTTTAATGCAAACCCATAATACAACTGTACATGGGGAAATTTTAAAAGAAAGACTCACGAAGTTGTACCAATTTTCTAATAAAAAGAACAATAATAAAGGGGTAACGAAAAAAAAAACAAATAAAAAAGAAATTTAGTGGTTCATTTTTTTTCTTTTTTTTCGTTACACCCATATTATTGATCCCCTTGGCTAAAAGAAAATCATTTTAAATTCATTTTTTTTTAGTTTTTTTTTCCGTTTCCCCCAAAATTATTGTTCATTTTATATAAAAATCGGTAAACTTCGCGAGTCTTTTCATTTAATTTTTTGCCAAAGTACCCGTTTTTATTTTGATTGCATTCGAAAAAAAGAGCTTTGTTTGCATTCTTTTTTTCCCCCTTAAAACTCTATGAAAATTAAATTTGCTCACTCGTGATTGGTAAGCAGGAAAAGCCCCCCTTCCCCCCCCCAACCCGGTTTACGTACTGATATTTCCCCCTTTGACCGTAATTTAAATTTTAGGGCGCCCCTTTTTGGGTTTACTCAAAAAAAAGACCCCCCACTACATATGATTGGGTGGATTCATATCTGCCGCCCCGGGGTCAACCCCAAACAGCTCTTTTCTGCCTTTTTTTTTCTGTATTTTGAAAAAATATCCGCCTTTTCATTTAATTGGGCAATACTTTTCCATAGGTTTAATGGTTCATGTCGCTCCTTTTTTTAATTGGGGTTTGGTTTTTTGCCGACCCAATGGGGAAGAGCTTACAAAAATTTGAAAATTTCTGTATTTCCCGGCAATTCTCTTTATCGCAATTTTCCGGGTGTTTGGCCGGTTTACGGCGAAAAACGCGTTGTTTGGGTTTGAATTTATGAATGTTTAAAAGGGAAGGGTTTAGTTTTTACGAGAATGTTTTACACTTAATAAAAAAAGAAATTTTTTTACTAAAACTCCCCTGCCACACGGAGCTGAGATTTCAGTGCCCCCATCTCCTTTCCTAGACTACAATTGGACAAAGTAACTTTCGCCCCAATTTGCCCAAACCCCCGCTAGTTCAAACCCAATTTAGCTCCCCTTTTTTTCCTTTTTTTTTTTCTGTATTTGGAAAATGTAATGCCTTTTCATTTGGGTTGTTTTAATACTACTCCCTAGGTTAGAAAGGGGGCACTGTGCTCCTATTCTGATTGGGGGTGGTTTTTTACCCAACCCAAAGAGGGGAAAAGCTTTTTTCAAATTTGAATTACTGTCTTTTCCCCGGCCAAATTTTCTCCTTTTTCAAATTTCCCCCTTTTTAGCGCCGGTCTCGGCGGAAAGAATGGTTGTTTGGGTTTTTAACTGCTTTTTTTTAAAGAAGTGTTTGTTTTTTTTTTTTTTGTTTTTTTTTTTCTTTAGCCACTTTATTATTATTCGTTGTATATAACATCGGCACAACTTCTGTAGTGTTAAAATTTGTTTTTCAGCCATGTACACTTTTATACCAGTTTTGCATTAGAAAACCCCCATAGGAGCTTTCGCTCGCCCCTCCCTTTTTTTTAAATTTTACGGCGCCTCTTTTTTTTTTTTCGATTCCCCATGAACTTTTTGAGAAAGCAGCTCGCGTCTGATTGGCAAAAAAAAGGTGGCCCCCAACCCCCCCGCTGCTTAAACCCAATCAGCCGTTTCTCCCTTTTTTTACTGTTTTTTTAAACTTTTCCCGGGCCTTTGAATATGTTTGGGCCCATTTTTCTCCATGGGATAGAAGGGCCACTGCGCCCCTTTTCCCTGATTGGTAAATTTTCTCCTCCATAGGTTCTAAGGGGACATTGCGCCCCTTTATTCTGTTTGGGCGGGTTTTATCCCGCCCCAATTTGAGAATTTTTTTAAAAAATTTGAATTTACTGTTTTCCCCCGGCAATTCCCCTCTATGGCAATTCCCTATGAAGCGCCGGTTTCTGGGCGACAACGCGTTTTTTTGGGGTTTTTTTAACTGCTTTTTTTTTAAAAAGAAGTTTCTGGTCTTTATCTGAGAATTTTTTTACACTGTATAAAAATAATTTTTTGGATTAATACTTCTTTACCGCGGCGCTGAGCACCGAGATTTGATTTGCGCTCATCTTCCATAGAGTAAAAATGGGGAAATAGCTCCACTCTATTGGACGAGCTACCGAGACCCCCCCAGTCAGCCAATAAATTCTTTTCAGAAATTTTTACTGTTTTTTTGAATTATCCCGCCCTGGATTCTGATTGGTCTACACTTCTCCATGGGGCTAGAATGGGACTTTTTTTCGCTCCTATTTTTGATTGGCTGAGCTACCCCGGGCCCCCGTTTTAGTTCAGCCAACACTTTTTTCCCAGCATTTTTTACTGTATTTTGAATTATCCCCCCCGGATTCGTTTGGGGTAAATTTCCCCATAGGCTAGAAGGCTTTGTCGTTTTCGATTGGTCTAAACTTCTCCATAGCCTAGAATACTTTGTACCCCTTTTTTCTGTTTGGGGCTGAGATAGCCAAGCCCCCTTTCTCACCCAACACTGTTTTAGCTTTTTACTTATTTGAACACCCCCCGCCGTGGATTTGATGGTCAATCCTGCCCCATGGGTTTTTTAATGTTAAAGTGTCGCCCCATTCTGATTGGCCGTTTCTGCGACCAATGAGAATATTTCAATTTTGAAATACTGTATTTCCCGGAAATTTCTCAAATTCGCAATTCCTGATGTAGCCCCGGTGACGCAAAAAAACGGGGTTTTTGGGGGATTTGTTGATGAATGTTTATAAAAGGGTTTTCTACTCTTTTCAGAGAATGTTTTACACTTAATAAAAACGTTTTATTTACTAATATCCATCCCACCAGCTGAATTTCAGTCCCCCATCTCTCCATAGACTACAATAGGACAAATAATTTGCCTTAAATAGCCAACCCCCTGCTAGTTAAACCCAATCCTCTTTTTTGCCTTTTTTTACTGTATTTTGAATGCCTGCCTTTTCATTTGATTTTCAATACTACTCCATGGGTTTAGAAGGGGTCACTGTCGCTCCTTTTCTGATTGGTGGTTTAACCGACCAATGGAAGAGCTTTAAAAATTTTTGAATTACTGTTTTTTCCCGGGCAATTCCTCTAGGCAATTCCCTATGTACCCCGGTCTGGGCGACGTGCGTTTTGGGGTTTTTAAAACTGCTTTATTTTTAAAGAATTTTTTCTGTTTTTTTTTTTTTTTTTTTTCTTTTAGCCACATATTAGTATTCTTTGTATATACACATGGGCACAACTTCTGTGTTTTATAATTTGATTTCAGCCATGTACACTTTTATACCAATTGCATTAGAAAACCCATAGGACGTCGCTCGCTCCCCCCTTGGTCCAATTACGGGCCTTTTTTAAATTTCGTTTTCCCCTAGAACTCTATGAAAACACTCGCGTTTGATTGGCAAAGCTGGACACCCCCCGCTGCTTTAACCAATCAGCTCGTTTTTTGCCTTTTTTGTATTTTGAACTGTCCCGCCTTTGAATATGATTGGTCCATTTTTTTTCCATAGGATAGAATGGGCCACTGTCGCTCCTTTCTGATTTGGGCAATTCTCCTCCTAGGCCTAATGGCTTGTCGCTCCTATTCTATTGGCTGGTTTTTGCCGAAATGAGAATATTTTACAAATTTTAATTATTTTTCTTTCCCCCGGGAATTTTCTCTATGGCAATTCCCCATGTAGCGCCGGTCCGGCACGAACGCGTTGTTGGGTTTTTTAACTGCTTTATTTTTTAAAGAATGTTCTGGCTTTATCTGAGAAAGTTTTACACTGATAAAAAAAAATTTGTTTATTAAACTTATGACGCGCGGGGGCGAGCACCGAGATTTTAGTGCGCTCATCTCTCCAAGAGTATAATGGGAGAATACTGCACTCTGATTGGGGTAGCTAGCCGAGACCCCGCCAGCTCAGCCCCAAAAAATTCTTTTCAGCATTTTACTGTATTTTGAATTATCCCGCCCCGGTTCTGATTGGTCTACACTTCCCAAGGTAGAATGGGACTTTGTCCTCCATTCTGATTGGTGGTGCCGAGACCCGCTAGCTCAGCCCAAACAGCTCTTTTTAGCATTTTTACTGTATTTTGAATTATCCCCCCTGGATTCGATTGGGGGTAAACTTTTCCCCTACTAGAATGGGGCTTTGTCGTCTTTTTGATTGGTCTAAACTTCCCATGCCTAGAATGGGACTTTGTCACTCCTTTTTGATTGGCTAGATAGCCCAAGCCCCCGTTCTCACCAATCGGTTTTTTGCATTTTTACTGTATTTTGAACATCCCGCCGTGGATTCTGATTGGGCAAAAAAAATGCCCCATAGGTTTTAATAGTTTTATTTCGTCCTATTTGTTTGGCCCCCCCCCCTTTCTGGGGGCCAATGAAAAGGTTTTAAAATTTTTGAAAAAATTTTTCCCGGGGCCCTTTCCAAAATTCCCAAATTTTTGAATTAGGATATTGGGAAAGTTTTTTGTTTTTTGTAAATTTTTTTTTTAAAGTTTCACTCTTTTTCCCCGAAATGTAAACGCCTTTTTAAAACGATTTTGGATTTATACCCGCACCGACATGTGGAATGATTTCCGCTGTTCCAGCCGTCCGCATCGGAACAGATTTTCGGCACGCCCCCCACGGGCCTAAGTCCCGCACTGCGCCCCACACACTGGCGAGGCGCGGGGACTTTTTCCCCGATGTTAGGGCCCCTTTCCCCGGACGGCGAATCTTCGGCGGCCCCCGCACAGCGCCCATGTCCCCCACTGTGCCCCACGCACTGGCGGGCGCGGCGGACTTTTCCCCCCTGTATGACGCACTACCTCCGGGGGACAATCTCAGACGCAGCGGCACTTCGCCTAACACACTGGGGGTCCGGGGGACTTTTCATATATTATGAGCCGGCCCGCCCCGCATAAATCGGGGCCCCCGCCCCCCGGGGGTTCAACATGTCGCCTCATTTTTTCTCACTCCCAACCACCTCCTCCTCTCCCCCCAATCCTTTGGTGGTCCCCAGGGGCATCCTGGGCCCCCTCTTAAATCTACCCTCACGTAATCTCTGCTCCTCACAGGACCTTCTTCTCTGCTCTCCTCTTAGCAGCTTTTAAAATAACAATCTCCAAGACTTCTCCTGTGCATCCCCTCAACATTTGGAACTCACTACCCCAACACATCAGACTCTCCTCCAATTTCACTAGCCTTTACTGTAAACTTGTACAGTGGTTCTCAGCAAGCAACTGTATAAAACTATAAGAAGAAGAATCACACTCATCTAAAAAGTAATACTGTCAAAAGGCACAACTCTCATGACGGCATCAACTGGCATTTGCAGTTCCACCTATACCTAAGTAAATACGATGACAAACTTTACCCATAAGGGAATTTGCCAAATGGGCTATGACCGGGGCATTTTAGACAGAAAACCATACATGAAAATTTTTAAACATTATTAGTCTTTGTTAAAAGGGCAATGCATGTTGTGCGTGAAGATCATACTTTATCAGGTCCATACAGGTAAGTATCAAATCTATGGCTATTTATCAATACAACAGCACCACTAGGATGCCAAAGTGGTGTGGGATAATTCTCTGTCGTGCGCGTGGTCACCTCTCTATTCTAAAAGGTTTCGGGGGGCCTTTTCTCAAGATATCAGATACATATGGCATACCCTATTGACAATCCCTTATTTTTTGAAAGTGGAAAACAGTATTTTTGAGCACGGGGGCGTGGTACCCCCCTCTTTATTAAGCACACCCCTACAAAAAAAAGTCATGCCTCTACTCCAACGTGTAAAGGCTCTGGAAAAAAGCTAATTTAGGGGTTTTGCCGTCCCTAGTTTTCCGGGATGAGGGGGAAATACCCCCAAAACGAACCTAACCATTAACTACTACCAATATTCCTCTGCAGAATGATATACCACCGTACAGGGGGACCCCCCGGTTCCGGCCCCGGGCGCATGAGGCTGAGGAAGAACCCCCCCGCGCCCGCCGGCTTTTAAGCCCCAATACTGTTTAAAACAGCGAAACCGCCGACCAAACGGGGATACCCCCCCACCCCGGGAGCATTCTTCCCGAGGGACGCGCGCCCCGCGGCTCTGTCTACCCGCTCCGATTCACCCGCCAAAGGGGAAAAAACGTGAACCCCGGGGGCCTTCCTCTTCCTGAAGGGGGCGGCTTGGGTGCGGCGCACACCACAGGCAGAAGGACGCCCCTTTCTGTGGTCCCGCGGAAGGGGGGTAAGGAGCTCTCCCTCCCAAAAAACACCCCAGAGGACTGACCAACTTCGGAGGGGGGGCTTATGTACTGCTGTTTCCATACAGAAGCTTAACCCCGGGCTGCCTGCACACTTCCCATCAGTTGAACCTTTCTGCGAAGGGGGGCCCCTCACAGCTGCCAAGGGGTTACAAACCCCCCACTTTCCCCTTCTGTCTGTTCCCCCCCCCCTGAGGGAGAAAACTTGCTCCGGAGTGCCCAGAAGAGGGGAGACCACGGAAACCAGCCTGGGGATAATTTAAAATGGCCTCCACCCCCCCCACGTGCCGGCCAGGGACAAGAGAGAAACCAGCGTGCCAGCAGCAGAAAGGGGGGAAGGGTGATGCTGGGATTTTTCCTTGATTCCTGCCCAGAAGGATCCCAGGGCTCGCTGACTCCACCTGCAATATCCCGTTTGTTTAAAAGCTCCGGGCCAGAAGGGGCATGACAAATGCCCCAGCCCCTCAAGCGGCCTTGAGTCCCCCCGTCCGGCCCTCCGCTCAAGTACAGCAAGGGGTTTAAGCTCACTTCCCAAACCCAAAAGTTTTAGAACGAGAAAATGACCTGGAGCCCGCCCCAACAGCACTCTCAACACCCTTAAAAACTCGGGCCCCAAAGCACAACGGGTGCAGCAAGAAAATCAAGACCTTAAAAATCGCTCCAGGCGGAAAACCGGGGCTAGGGGGTTTCCCCCCTGAATCGTTAAAAAAAACCGTCCCTTCCCCCCCTCCCCAGAAGAGCTGCCTGTTGTCCGGGGCATCAACCGGGGGGCTGCCGTATCGAAAGAATACACCGATAGGCCCGAGGGAAAACCCCCAGCACTAAATCTCAGCAACGGCAGAAGGCCCGCCTGTGATATGAAGCCTGGACTTTAATGAAAAAGCTGAAATCCTGAGGGCTATCGCAGGCTCAACAAGCCATACTACTGGGGAAAAAAAAAGTGCTGCTTTTCGGGGACTTCTCTGCAGAGGTCTCCCAGAAGATCTGCCTTCAGAAAATTTGCACAGCCAATTTCATCAAAGAGCGATTCCAGATTCTTACCCGGGCCCCTCAAGGGCGGGATCTGGGCCCGCCCATTTTCTATAACCAGCATGGAAGCGAAGAGGATCTGCGTGCCCTGACCATTTTCAGAGGGAAAATCTCCAAAACCCCAGCTCACCCCGCGATCGCCTGGAAGCCTGCAGGACTCCCAAACCTTCAAAAAGGGGGAGGGAAAGGGAGCTCAGGGACTCCCCGCGATCTCTATCACCGCCCCCACTTTCCAAAAGAAGGCCCCACCCAAACGGGGCCCCAAAGGGGATTTTAACCCCGGACTGGGGGGACTGACCAACCCTGCTCGACGAGGTTGGGGTTTGGGGGTGGGGGGGGGCTGGGCTGTACGACTCCCCCAAGAGTTGTTTCCATCTTTTTTTCTTCGCGAAGGGCTGTGGGGTTTCACGGGGGCTTTCTCAATTGTTTTTTGAAATCCCATTTTTTCAAATTTTGTTCATAGCCAATCTAGGAAATTCTAGTTACCAAAAGGTTTTGCCGGGGGGGGAGGGGGATTTTATCTGTCACTTAAAAGGGATCCTCACTGATAGAAAAAAAGTCCTTCCAACGAATTTAAAGCGGTCATGTTAAAATAGCCCTCCTTCGCGTCTTTTCTTTTCTCCGGCGGGCAAATGTTTGCATCCTGTTATGCCAGTTTACTAGTTTTTTAAATTTTTTGTAAAGCCTCTGCGTCCATCTTCCATGCTCAATTTATCCCCCCCATATCTGCAAAAAATTTTTGGTTAAAACTACATTTTAAAGGGCCCAAACCCCAGTCCCCCTAGAGTACCCTTTATTGCGGATCATCTCCTGAACCCAAAAGGGGCTCCGTTCCCCGAATAAAGGGATGAAGGTGACCCGGGCATCTAAAGGACTTCCCCCGGGTGGTTCTCCTATGGAATCGCACTTGCGAGGTGATGACATTAAGCAGTTAGAAGCTGTGGGTGGTCCCCCCTTTGGCTCCCCGTCTACGTGTGGCAAAGGCGGGGGGGTCAGCCATCCATAAAAATTTCCCCTTTTTTTCTGTCTCACACGAACACGACACGGGGGAAAGAGTCCGCACTTATAATCAAGTGGGGAGAATGGCCCTTAGCATTTTTAATTTATTATGGACCCAAGGGCAAAAAACCGGGGTATTTTTCAGGGATTTACGGAGGGATTGTCCCGATCAAAACAAGCCAAATTTTTGGGGGAGACTAAATGCGGTTTTAGACCAGCTTGAGGATAGAGGGGGGGGGCCAACATCCAACCGGGCAGAAGAGCTTTTCCCCAGTCTAAAAAGGGGAGTTTTCGCCATCTCTTGGATGCCACAAAATTTCCCCCTGTTGGGGGGAGCGGAATCCCGAGACGGGGTTACCCCTATTACTCCCCCGGTTTACCAGTCGGGGTTTGGGTTGGACCATCTTCTGATCTACACCCCCAACAAATTGAAATCCAGAATTTTTAACATGGGGATCTTATCATTCCCCAAACTCTGTATTGATGGGGAAATTTTTTCCGAGAGGGGCAGACTTTATTTGGAAGTTTCCTTTTTTCTTGCAAAAAAAGGGTATTTTTTCTGAGATGGCAGGGGGTTGGGGGATACCTATGCTTTTGGGAAACCTCCCCCGGGAAAACCTCACTTATTGGGGGACTGCAAAAGCGGTGCTTAGAGGCAGGGGGTTTTGCCATCCTCCGCTTATAAACGCAAGCTGAAGGAGCCTATTTGACCGCCTCAAAAAGGTTTGGGAACCTTAAACTTTCCTTGGGGTTGCTGTGACAAACCCAAAAAGGGGAAGGGAAAAAGGCCCGCGGGGTTTGACCTTTGGGCGGATCGAGAGGAATACTAGGGCACACTTAACTCCACACTCTTCAGGTACGGAAAAAAATCCGGGGAAAATTCTTTCCCGGTACTGAAAGGGGGCCTACAAACCCCAAAACATTCAAACTCTCCGCACACCGAAGGACTATTACCACTGATCCGGGGAAGGTTTTAAGACACGCTCCCGAAATTTTTTGCCACACTGTATACAAGGGTAAAAATTTTAAGCGGGGGTGGGAAGGGAATTCCTCTCCAAAGTCAAATTGCCCGCACTTGTCAGATCTCCAAGGGGGGGAACTGAAAGGGGTATAACTGTGGAGGGGGTCAAGATGGCTATTCGCCACTTAAGGAGGGAAGGGCCCCGGGGCCTGATGGTTTCTTGGAATATACAAAATCCAAGCGAAACAATCACCCCCCTCCTCCCGTATTTCAATCGATACGCATAATGCCCATCCGCCCAAACCCCAAAAAAAGCATACATTAAAAAATTTTCCCCAAAAAAGGGAAAGACCCGCTCTTCCTGCTCAATGGCCCCATATCCCCAAGACATTGACCAAAAACTTGTCTAAAATACTGCTGACCCCCCTCACCGGTTTTTTTTTTTTGGATTGATTGGCCCCCCAAAGGGGTTCATCAAGGGGAAAGCACGGTTTGGAAAAATCGGGAAAATGCTACGGTATTGGACAGGGTCCGACACAAGCCCTTGCCCGGAGAGAGCCTGTATGGTGGGCCCGGATCAGAAAAGGCCCTTTTATAAGTGGGGGACTGGGTTTTGGGTTTTTCCTGGACACCATGGGGGAATTTCAGGCGTTTAGGTCTGTCCTCTCTGCCATCTATGATGCCCCCAAACCCCAAAATTTATACCCGGTTTCCTTTCTCCCCAAAAAACCCCCCCAAAAGGACAAGACGGGATTCTACTTTCTCCCCCTTTTTTTAATTTGGCCCAGAACCCTTGGCACGGGTACTTGAGGATTCTGACCTCTTCTCAGGGGTCCGGGTAGGAGACAAAGAGGTGAAACCCTTTGTTTGCAAACGATCTAATATTCAGTCTGCTCCCCTACCCGCTCTTCCCCGGGTGGGGTTGTGCGATATTTTGGCCCTATCAGGGGATAAAGTAAAAAGGGTTTTAAGATAAAATTTTAGAAATTTGGGCCCCAAGCTATCACAGCCCCGTGGCGAACTGGGATCAAAATTACTCGGGCTCAGGAAACTCATTATTTGGGTATCAAAGGGGGTGGACTCCGATCGTGTATAAAGTTAAATATTTTCCTCCTCTTTTAAAAAAAAATCTCCAGACCTGGCGTTGGACCTCATGCCACTGTCAATCGCCGGTTTAATGCCACGCCATAAAAGTCTGCCTTTCCCCCAATGTTATCCCCCACAGACCCCTCCCTTCCTGCTCAAACATACCAGACTCAAACCAACATTAACTCATGCTTCTCCAATTTAATGGGGAGGGGAAAAAAAACCCCCGTATTGCACTACAAAAATAAACCTGCCAGTTTGGACAGGGGGGCTGAATCTCCCAAAGTTTGGGTTTTAAAAAATGCCTGTCTGACTCTCCATGCTAGACTGGATTGGGGTCCCCTCCCCCCCTTTTTCAAATTGGGAATTAAAAGAAGTTAATGCGCCCTTGGCACCCCCAGCCTTTCTCCATACCAGGTACCCAAAACTGCCTTTCTCTGTTTTAAAAGTCCCCCCGTTCCCAGACACAATAATGGCCCGGGAAAGACTGAGGAGACGCTTGGCCTTTCCTTCGCTCTCTCCCAAAGGGCTGCCCATTTGGGATCATCTGAGTTTCCCCATGGGGCAGAGCAATCCGATTTAGGAAGGGAAAAGGGGGAGTCTGGCCAACGCGGGAAAAGCTAATGCATGTGAGTTCTCGGAAAGGGGTAAAGCCCTCGGAGATGCTTTTAGAGGTTTCCTTACCCAAATCACAACTTTGGGTGCCTATCACTTTCTATTTCTGTAAGGGGGGGAACTAAAGGGGTTTTCCAAGGGACCATTCCCAAAGATTTTTGACACTTTTGTCCCACTCACAGGGGGACATTGTTATTGAGGGTCATGTGACATTAGAGGGTGGGGCGGAAAAAGGGTAGCTTCTAGGCATTCCACTTGGAGCCCCCGATTGGGTAAAGCCCAGTCCCCCAATATGACCCCAAGGGGGTGGTTACAACGAAAAACTCATCTGTAGACCTGGCGGGAAACTTCAAGATATACATAACCCCCATCTACCCCTTCAATCTCCCCCCCCTCAAACTTCCCCATAGATTCAGCACTGCCCTAAAAAGCGGGACCATAAAACGGACCTATGGCACGTCTGTGGGGAAACAGCTATACACAATCCACTGGACACAATCCTTCAGAATTCAGCTTCACTTCGGGGGGCACCCTAGAGAAACTTATGAAAATCCTGATCTTCCATTGCCCCAGGCCTCCGGGCGCGGTGGGGGAGAGGGGTTTTGAGGAGCAGCTCACTCCACCGGGTTTTCCCGGGGAAAGTTCAATTGCCCTTTTGGGCAAACGGACCCCTTTTTTGTTATGGCTGAAAACCCCCTCTCCCCCCAATCTCCGGGGGCAAAAGCGCTGGGGGATTATCTTATAGCGGACAGATGGAGACAGAAGGCGTAAGGGGTCCCAACCCCCCGGGTTTTTCAGACGTTGGAGAACCTTTATAGAAAAAGCATTACCAGACAGGGAGATAAAGCCCCATGCAGGGTTCAAATATACCGATTGGACGTAGGGAAGGAACTGGGCACGTGGGGGGGAAATTCAGGTTGAGGGCTTGCCCTTATATTAGGTTCCTAAGGACCATACGGGGGCGTAGACGAAGAAGGACCAGTTGCACTTTTTTAGTGTTTTTAATTTTTTGTTTAATTTTTTTCTTTTATCCCTTTAACTGGGTGTTTTTTTTCTCTGTATGTATTACTACATATTCCAGGCACAGGGCCCCGGGTAGCATATACTGATATGACCCCTATTACAGCAAGATTGGGTTTTACTGTTTAAATGTTTGAAAATGCAATAAAATTTGTTTAAAAAAAAAAAAACACTGTACAGTGACCATGTGTTACGAATGCCCCCATTACCCAAGCTGTGAGTTGCGGGTGCACGCGCGTGGCAGCTCTGCTAGATTTAAAGGGCCAGTGTGGCGGTGATTGGTCATCGCCAGGCGCTGACCCTATTTAACCATGCCTCTTCCTCTCTCCCTTTGCTGGACCAATAGTGCCTTGTGCCTTGTGAGAAACTGTTCCCAAGTTGTTTCTTAGTTATACCATGTACCATACCGTTTGCCTCTGTCCCCTGACCATGAACCATTGCCACCTGTCCTGACCTTCCTTCCTGTCCCCGACTATGAGTTTTCTCTACAATTCTGTACCACATTGCAACTCAGCCACCACCGCAAGCAAGTCACATCGGGGTAGTGACCTGGTAGGACTCCCAAGTAGGACTACCTTCTGGTGGGCTCTGGTGAATACTGGGACCTACTTAGATTCCGCTCCCTGGCGTGGCTTATACCACCGCTTGCAGTAGTCCAGAGGATCCTCTTCTCCATTGCCGTAACACCAAGCAGTGGTAGATACCAGTGTACACAGGCTCTGCAGACTATATATTACCTCCATACAGTGACCATATACTAGTATATACCCGTGTACACAGGCTCTGCAGACTGTATATTACCTCCATACAGTAACCATATAGTGTACCAGGGTACACAGGCTCATAAGTGTTTAAGTGATTAAGACATTTAAATAATTACACTGCAGTTACATCCAGGGACTCATAAGAGATGTCTTCTATGACTGGCGTTGTTCTCTTTCCTTTTTCTTCTGTATCCTGTCTAGACCACCATGATGACTTCTTCCAGTCATGACTTGTTCCTGCAGAATGTACTACACAAACATCTTAGAATTCAAAATTTCTAGCACCCCTACATGTGTTCCCCCCTCTGCACAAATTTTACAGGGGGTGATAGGTAGAGTTGGGGAGGTTATGGGGTGATAGGTGGAGGTGTTTGGGGGGGGGTTGATAGGTGGAGGTAAGGGGGCTATGGGATAATAGTTGGAGGTGTGGAGGTTAAGGGTGATAGGTGAAGGTGGGCGATTAGAGGTGGAGTTGCGGAGGCTATGGGGTGACTGGTGGGGGTTGGTACTAGGATGCATAATACAATGGTGGTGGAGGGCGGGAGAGAGGATTACAGAGCACAGTTTACAATCTTGTTGGGGGACACACACAGGGGACCATCCAATCTGGAGATTGTGCTTTGGTTGTGGCCGGTATCCCCCAGAATTTATTGTACGGGTTGAACCCCATGACCTGCAGAAGATCAGCATCAGGCATAATCTTAAGGGACTGCAGGAGATGGAGTTCAGTCATGTTTTTTCTAATGTTTTATTTCTATATAGGTTTCCCCTTTGGTTTATGTCAGACTCATTGGACTGCATTGAATTGATTTCTTTAATAAAATGGTGAAAGAGGAATCTTGATAGGGAGTGTTTATTTAAATTAAAAAAAAAATCAGCATTTTGTGTCTGTATTTTTTTTCCCATTTAATTCCTGTGTTAGTAATAGAGGCATCTGACAGACATCTCTCCGTTTCTATTGCTCGGGCTTTGTGTCACCCAGTGGTGTTTTTTGTCAACCCAAGGCTGACACTAATCCGTGTCACTGTTAATGCAGTATCCAGCGCGCCAGGTGTAATAGGAAAATCCGGGTTACCAGCAGAAGCAAACCCTCTAATATGAAGATGTGCTTCTGGGGTGGCTGCAGACTGGTATTTTTAGGATTAGAAGGAGCCGATATCCATGGATTTTTCTATACTGATAGTTTCAGGCTGCAGCTATCGGTTTTACCTTGGCTGATTATGAAAAAAAAGGAAAGAACTCACATCTTTTATTTTCCTAAAAAATCACAGATTTATTAAGAATTCAAAAATTTCAATTACAGTGGATGACAATGTTTAGATTCTCAATAAATAAATAATTTTCAGGAAAAAAAACGTGGGGTCCTCCCCATTTTCCATAACCAGACAAGGTAAAACAGACAGCTGAAGGCTAATACTAACAGAATGAGAAGAACCATGGATACTGGTCCTTTCCCACCCTAAAAATACGAACACACAGTGCCACCAAAGCAGAACTCAATATTTGGAAGAGATGGTTACCCAGCTCTTTCCCAGTTCCTTTGCGGTGCATGAGCTTACTTGGGTCTAAGAGTGACATGGGGTTAGTGTCATAGAGCCTATGGACATGACAAAAACCACTGCTGTTTGAACATCAAGCAATGGAGACAAGTAGTGTTGAGCGATTATTACGACATAAGTTATGAAATCCGGCAACGGTATTTACGTTGATCGGAATTTTTAGATCACGCGATAATTTAGTTAAAATCTGTTTTTTTGCATAATCTATTAATATCGCGCCATTTTCGGTTGCTTTCCTGTCATTTGGCGCCATCAAAATCAGGTTACAGAATAGAATCAGTGGAAGATGTGTGTGCGACTTCATGACTGGGGAGTGGATGGTTTGCGATTGCTGGAAAAATCACATGACCTCGTTTTCATAACAGCCCTTCCTGATTTATGATCATGTGTGTCAAATATCTCAAAGCAGTAGGACGTGCGCTCTCTCTGTGCAAAAAACAGCTCAGACGAAATTATCTATTTGTTCACAGAGACAGCTCTACTTTTAGCTGTGATCCTTAAACTCAATTAGATCAGAGATTTGCGCAGAATTTTAGGTATTTAGGCAGAGAATTTTAAAGAGCCATCTACCGCGTAAAGTCACGGGGTAGCGGAGGGGCCCCGCGGGCGAAACACAGACAAGCTCTTTAAAGAATAACTTGATAGTATATGCAGACATTGCATTCCAATAGCTTTTTATTAACAGTTTACCTGTTGAAATATTACTTGGATATTGGGCAAGAGACCCTGAACTTATATTAAGGATACAGATCTTTTCTAATAACTGCAGGTCTATTGTTAGGGTGCAAAAACTCCACTTTGATTATCAGTATACATTCCGTAGGTGTTCTTTTTCAATTTTGCCCAGTTCATCTTTGTTGATAGAGTTAACCTTGCAGTTAAATTGAATCCAGCAATTGTGTAGTCACCACAGGTTTATAGGTGCCAAAAATACCTTTTAATATCCCAATACATTTCAAGAACGTGTTTTTTTGCACTTTTGCCCATCAGATTTGTTGATAGCGTACCGTGCAGTTAAATTTTGAATCAGCAATTGTGTAGTTCACCACAGTGTAATTGAGAAAGTGTGCCAAAAATTACCTTTTATATCCGTATACCTTCAGTACAGTTTTTGCAACTTTATGCCCAGTCCAATTTGTTGAATAGAGGTACCTTGCAGTTAAATTTGAATCCAGCAATTGTGTAGTCACCACAGGTGAATTGAAGGTTCCCCAAAAAGTACCTTTTATTATCCGTATACATTTCAGACTACGTGTTTTTTTGCACTTTTCCCAGTCAATTGTTGATAGAGCCACCTTGCAGTTAAATTTAATCCAGAAATTGTGTAGTCACCCACAGGTGAATTGTAGGTGGCAAAAATACCTTTTAATATCCGTATACCATTCAATCACGTGTTTTTGCACTTTGCCCATTCCAGATTTGTTGATAGAGCCACCAACCTTGCATTAAATGTGAATCCAGCCAATTGGTAAAGTCACCACAGGTGAATTGGATAGTTGCCAAAATTACCTTTTATAACCCATAATCCATTTCAAGATACGTGTTTTTTTTTGCACTTTTGCCCAGTCCAGATTTTGTGAAGAGGTCCCTTGGCAGTTAAATTTGAATCCAGCAATCTGGTGTAGCCTACCACAGTGAATGATAGGATGCCAAAAATAACTTATTATTATCGTATACATTTCAGATACGATGTTTTTTTGCACTTTGCCCAGTCCAGATTTAGTTGATAGAGCCCACCTTGCAGTTTAATTTGAAATCCATAAATGTGTAGTTCACAACAGGTATTGATAGGTGCCAAAAATACCATTTTATTATCCGTATACCATTTCAGATACTTGTTTTTTTTTTTTTTTTTTGCACTTGTTGCCAGTCCGAGATATGTTGATAAGAGCCACCTTGCAGTTAAATTTGAAAATCAGCAATTTTGTTTTGATTGAAGGATTTGAGAATTAGCTGTGATTTGCCGTACTTTTAATAAGAGAACTATTTCCCAAAACTCTTCCATACCCTCCAAATTTTATTCCTTCCCTGAAGGTGTGGAGCCGAAATGCAGTGGTGGAAAGGCAAGCAAAGAGGGGGGTAGGACATGGAGGTATAGGAACGAGAGAAGGTGCTCCTTCAGTGCTGGCCGACAAACACGCATGCCAGCGGCATTGTCGGTTGCAAAGGACCGTCCGAGCCTGTCATCGCTGGAGGGTCAAGGCCCTGAGAATCTCAGTAACGAACAGCGTCGCCAATCTGTTCTTCAGTGTTAAATGCAACCTGCATCCGCATCTTTAACTCCTCGTCCTTCCAGTCACGGCCTCAATGTCGTCATCAGCATCATCACTTCCGTTCCAACATGAAGCGAAGTGCAGCGCCAAATGTCAACTCTCCGTGTACCCACCACTGTGGATAATACAGTTTTCTGAAGACCTCTCTTTGATGACAAAATGTAGTTGGGGTCAGAAGGCAAGTTTAAAAGTTCAAGAAGGCAAAGAGGATGATTTTCTCTGCTCTGAACGCCCAGCTACTATGATGGCCATCAGAGAGGAGAGGAAGTCGTTACAAATCGCAAAAATCCCCGGGCGGTCGGCAACGCCTTTCAGTCCCTCTGCTTGTAGCCGCAGCTCCTGAGGAGCAGAATGTCAGGATCTCACGAAGTCACCTGTGTTGAGATGATGATTACTACATTGCGGATCCAACGGGTCTATTCAGCAGAATATTTTCTTGCGATCAGCTATCACCACTGGTACCGACGGAGGAAGATGTATCGGGGTAGTGTCAGTACGGGTCCTCGCCTCAAAAACGTAAGGGCGGTCCGCAGAATGTCGCTCTGAGATATGATTCCGCAATGCCACGGTCAGCGCGCAAACCCGCTCCTCGCTTATCGCCGTCAAAAAGGACTAGGACCTCTCAAAGCTGGGCCTTCTTTGAGCAAGCCTCTGATCTCAAACCCAGCATGTCATATGCCGCCTTTGCCTAGTAAACGCATAAGTAAAGGCTAGAACCTTAGGTGTTTAACCACCACCACTGTCTAGTCACATGCAGCGAATGCATGATTGAAAATGAGGCAACACTTTGGGGCCAAAAAAAGGCCAGACCGACGCCGGGCCTCCAACCAACAATGCACATCCCTCTGTCTCCGCCTCCTCCTCCTCCGCCACCAACCAAGCGTTCCCTCAGCTTCTGCCCATGGTTCTCTCAGTCATCAATCAGGGATCAGGCCTCCGCTCAGCCTCCACCGTCGCCCGAGTCCCACTAAGCACCTACCAGAGAACCATCCTAACCAAGCTTCTCCTTCACCAGTTAGACGACCTTGCACGCCGTACAGTGCCAGTCTAGCAGCCAGCCTTCTGTTCCCTTCCAGGTTGGGAGCAAGAAGAAACCACTTCACTTAACCCCAACCATCCCAAAGCCAAAAGCCTGACTGGCGGCATTGCCAGGCCTTTGGCCTTGAAATGTTGCCTTTTCTCGTCAGGTGGACACAGATGAGGGTCCGCCACGTTATGGCCCTTGCCTTCCTGCCAATACCACTGCCGAGCAGGCATATCTTTGCAAAAAGCCGTCCCTGCCCTGGCTCACCAACGTTCATCTAAATTTCAAGCGCATTAGTCTGCATCTGTGGCCGGAAAAATTCCATCTGACCAACCGACACATGGACTAGTAAGCACATCCAAGGCCGTTATATCTCTGATGACAGCCACTGGTGAGCTGGGTAGATTACTCTGGTGGTGACGTGGCTCTCAGCTCGCGCACTCTCCTTCAAAAACCGAAGGGATTGGTGCAGGCTCTTTCCCCAAGGTCCTCTGGTGCATCACTGGCCCAGAGAAACCAGGCCGTGTTGAAAATTAATCTGTCTTGAGACCGTACCACACACAGGTCAGGAACTGTGACGGCTCTCTCGCAACGAGACCGAGCGCGTGGCTGGGTGACAAGAAACCTTGTGCCAGGCAAGGTGGTTGTGGCGATAAACGGTCGAATCTGCTGGCCATCCCATAAGATCGTAGGCTGGAAGCACATCCCTTGGCCTGCACATGTCATAACCTTGTCGCCATAAAATTTCTAAAGAGCTACCCGGGTCTGGACTGCCGGCTGAGGAAGCTCGAGGTCTGAGTTCGCACTTAATAAACCCATATCCGCCGTTCGCACCCTCTTCGTCCCACCTGGCTGCGTTGCAGCGTCAGCTCGGCTCCCGACAACCGTCTCATTTGTTGACGTGGCAAAACGGGCTGGAATTCCACCCTCCACAATGCACCAGTGATTGTGGCAGCAACGCAATGCCATTACGCAGTAAACGAAGTGACACATTGCCTGACAAGCACGGTGCGGACCTCGGGTGTTGAGCCACTGAAGAGTGGGAGGCAGGTGAAAGAGCACTGCACCATCCTTGCCAGTTTTTGAAGAAAGCCACCAAAATGGTCATGCGGAACAATGCCCATTCAGCATGAGCATTGGTGTATCTTAGTTCTGAACGATCGTTTGACACTCTGAAAACAACAGGTCCCCCAGCGATCGGAGAGAGACGGACACAGATGCGGACACGTAGCATTTCTCTCCGTCGAATCCACAAAGCCCGACTGAATTCAACAATTTCTCGGTCTTCATTAGCAGTGGTTCGGGTCCAGGGCTTAGTGCAAGGCGGCGCATCAGCTCTCAGGGTGCATCATCTCAGCAATCAGGGCTGTGTTTGAAGCTGTGCCGGAGAATGCGGAGGAGGAGAGAAGGAGGTATTCCTTAGACACGACGTTACCCCGATGTCCCTGCCTTGGAAGAGAGGTTGGCGCGAAATTTGAGGCGGAGGAGGAAGATGAGAAGACAGTTTGCTAGTCCCCTCGACCCAGAGGCTTGGAAAATCAGGCTCCATCTCTCACATTATGCTTGAATGCTCCATTCCCTCAACATGATCCTTGCATAAGGCCATCAAAATGAAACAACAGTGTTCTGGTGGGCCCACCCTCCTGATCCCGAACAAAACAAAACTCACAGCACTTTCCTTCCACCCACCCAATATAGAGAGTAAAATGCAGGAAATGGAGACCTTGCTGATTTGATACAAACTGGAGACATCTGTTGCGTCTGCTTCACGTTCCTCAAATGTCACGAGAAACAACATCAGCGACGTAACAGCAGTAAGTGCCAAGTACCGTAGCGGCATACCCCCCCCCGCAACAAGCACAGGCAAGGTGGCAGAAGCCTAATGGGTGCCTCTGGCAATCTTTATTTACCACCTCACCAACCCGCATGCAAGCAGGGCCCACACATCCAACACACATAGACCCAGCTTAAGACATGGGCAACGACAATCTGCTCTCACACCAACCGATGTTTTAGAATGTGTTCCGGACCCAATAGGACTTCTTGGTATCCAAATGGATGAATGGCCCGAGCTCAGCTCGCCAACCCATAGAGGTGTTGTCCTGCCCAGCAGCCAGCGTCATATCTGAGCGGTACACCTTCACGCAACAGCTGGAGGAGTCAAATACAGACTAACCATCCGGCTTTTCCACAGATAAATGTGGGTCGTTTGACTTTTCATCAAGATGACATCCCAGGCATGGATCTGATGATGTGTGGCCCCAATTGCCGAGGTCACCGATTATTGCCGTCTACTTCACATTCCTCTTCAAACAGAAATGGTTCCTCCTTGAAAACTTTTTTTTAAAATGATCATTTCTTACTGCCAATTTTTATTCTCCAGTTCCCAACATTCATTTGCTGTTTTGGCTGTGAGAGACTGTAAAAGACAGCAAGATTCGTGACAACATCGTATTCCAATTACTCACTTTATCTTAGAATTTTTTTCCGCTTGACAATTTTTGGAGGTCATGTGCTGTGAGATACACTCAAATTAGTCCTTTGGAACAGAAATGTGGCTCTAAGTGGCATTTTTCCCATCACAATTTTTAAATAGTGGCTGAGAAGTCATATTATAATTTTTCGGTGTCATGTTTGCTGTGGAGATACAGCTATACTCATGTCCCTTTGGAACAGAAATGTGGCTTTTAAGAGTGGCATTTCTCCCTCAACAATTTTTAACAGTGGCTGAGAAAAAAGCATTTTATAATTTTTTGGGTCATGCTGCTTTGAAATGCATTCACATAACTACAGTCTAATATAAAAAAAAATTGTTTTCTAACTGAGACATTTGGTTCTATCACAAATTGTTCAAAATTGGGTTTAAGGTCATGTTTTGAATTTCTGGGGTATTTTGCTGTGACATGCAGCTAGACTTACAGGTCCTATGTAAAAAATGTGGTTTCTAACAGACTTTGTTCTTCCAATTGTCAAGAGTGGCTCAAGGGTGATGTGCTGTCAGAAACAGAATAGGTAGACACTGTTAATGGACACAATTGCAAAATGAACTTGTTTTTGCAAGATCTTTAACATAGCTAGCAATCCCTGTATTGAGACAACCCATTTAGTTTAATTAAAAAAAGAGAAAACAAAGACATGGTGGGATTCATGCTATTTAAAAATGTGTTTTTTAGAATTAAACTACTAAAAAACTTGCATGTACAAAATAGCTGAAAAAAATTCCTCTGATTGTAACAAAGGAGGACAGGAAAGACTTGACCAGATGTGGTTTTATTCGAGGACATGAGTAATGGAGCACGGACAGAGAACAAAGAACAGAGACAATTCCTCCACATAGTTTGAGTAAAATGAGAAAAAAGAATGCCAAGAAAAAGGGCACCTGTGGAAACAATGTAGCGTTAACCCACCAGTATTTCCAAGTGAAAGCTCAATTGGTTCCCGGACTCATTACGTGAGGGCAAAAAAGCTCTACCCAGGTCTTGACTGTGTACTGAGGAAGGCTGAGGTTCCTTACCTCACACTTCGCATCCGCAACTCTGCTTCAGCACGACAGTTTTCTTTGCTCTCGTCATAAGGGCATTTTTACCTGTGTTAATATATGACGACGCAGCCTGGGCTCTCACCACACCCACTGAAACTCCGGCCCTGGCAGCTGAACCTTGTGCGTGGGTTAATAGATGACAGACGCTAGCCTGGGCACTCACTCACACCCACTGTAAGTCTGGCCCTGGCAGCTGGACCTCCGTTTAAACGATGTCTGACAGCAACACTGGCTCTCCACACCATTAGGGGCAATCACGAGAGCTTCAAATTTCTCTAAATAATCAGATTTTTGAAAAAGGTGATTTCTGTGAGTTTAATTAAGTGTCAAAAAGGGCCCCAGGCTGGACACCAATTTTGCACAATAAGAGGCTTTAAAAATTTCTGTGCTGGAGTCACTATGGGGTCGCATCATTGATCTCCAGTGAGTCTGTCCTCTAATCACTGAAGAAGATTTGGAGAAAAATACAACCATTGAATTTGATTTGGCTGAATCATCATCTCAGAAGCCAGAGGCAAATGTCTTCTCACTAAGAAGTGGTTTTTGGGGATGATTTAGGACATTTTTATTACTTATGAGGTGTCGGACGAATTAACACATCTACCTTGTAAACAATAACCTTTAAAAACTGCAGGAGGGGTGTATGTTGTAGTTATCACACCTGAAAAAAAAGCAAATTGATAATAATGTAAAACTATAAATAAAACATCGGTCAATAAATTCTGTAAACAAATGTCAGTTACCAAAAAATATTCTAAATGACAGTCACTGTACAAAATAGCATAGTGCCACTTTGTTGATCTGTGGATCAAACAGGTTTGGGGCTCATTGCTGTGGCAGGACAGATATAGTCAATGTCCAGTTCAACTAAAATGGGGGTTCAAAGACTCCTTTTTCCGGCACTTTTTAATCTGTGGGTCAGACAGGTTTAATGGTCATACTGCGGTACAGGACAGATATAGTTAATGTCCAGTTCAACTAAAATGGTGGTTGAAAGACTCCTTTTTCCGGCATTTTTTAAAATCTGGGGTCATGCAGGTTTGGGGCTCATGCTGTGTTCCAGGACAGGGATATTCAAATGTCCAGTTTTCAAGTAAAATGATGGTTCCAAATCAATACTGCCTTCTGGCGCTTTTAATTTGGGGTCATGCAGGTTTAAAGGTCATGCTGTGGTACAAGGGACAGGGATAGTTGAATGGTCTGTGACTTTTTTTCTGTGACTTTTATAACCTAAGTGTTGTGCCTAAGATGTAGCATTATCCATTTGACTGTTGTGGAGTTAACCCCTTCACGACCCTGGGCGTATGAGTACGTCCCAGGGCTGCTCAGGGGCTTTGCAGGGGGATCGCGCCGCGACCCCCCCCGCACAGCCGCCGGGTGTTAGCGGAAACTCGCCGCTAACACCCGGCAGTAAAAGCGCCGGCGGGTGGCTTAGCCCGCTAGCGCTGTTTTACCCATCAGGCAACGCGGCAAAGATGGCCGCGGCGTCTGAATTAACGCCGATCGGTGCCGCGCACCGATCGGTGCGGTGATCGGCATCAGCGCAGCTATGCTGCGCCGATCCGATCACCGGACATTGTGGTGGGGAGCCTTGTGAAGGCTCCCGTCACTTACCCTGGACGGTTTGCCCACTTCCGTCCGCAGACAGGAAGTGGGGAAACCGCCATCTTTGTACACCCTAATGCATTGCCTATGCAATGCATTAGGTTGTATTAACAATCGCGCCCACTAGTGGTCAAGCACCATAGGGGGACTAAATGTTACAGTAAAAAAAAAATTAAATAATGTTTTAAAGTACAAAAAAAAAGTATTAAAAGTTCAAATCACCCCCTTTTCCCCAATTTTACAAATAAAATCATTAAAATAATAAAAAAGTTACACATATTTGTATCACCGGTCCGAAAAAGTCCGATCTATAAAAATATAACATCATTTATCCCGTACGCTGAACACCGTAGAAGAAAAAAAATTCCAAACGCCAAAATTGCGTTTTTTGGTTCATTTTACGTCATCAAAAAAGGGAATAAAAATGATCAAAAAAGTCGCATGCATTCCAAAAACTGCTATCGATAAAAAGTACATTTCACCCCGCAAAAAATCCCCCTCACTGACGTCTGTAGGTGTTAGTTACAAAAAAGTTTATTGGTGCAAAAATGGCTATGTGGCGCAAATTTCAAAAATAGAAAATGTTTGGAATTTTTTTACGGTACCAAAACATTACGGAAACCCTACATGTTTGGTATTTCCGGATGTGTAACAACCTGTAGAATACAGATAACACATTATATTTATCGAAGATTGAACGCCATAAAAGCAAATCACCCGGGAAACATGGCGAAAATACGTTTTTTTTTCACAATTTGTCCCACTTGAATTTTTTTGCGGTTTCCCAGCATAATCTATAGTATAGTGAATAACACCATTAGAAATTCATCTGTCCCGCAAAATAAAAGCCCTCATGTGTCTATGTAGGTGGAAAAATAAAAAAGTTATGGCTTTCAGAAGGCGAGGAGGGAAAAACGAATGTGTCACACAAAAAAAACCCTGGGTCCTGAAGGGGTTAATTCCAGCTTTTCCAGCCCTGTTTGGGTGTAAGAATGAAGGTGTTGTTGCTCTCCCATAGACTTTAATGGTCATCGGCGATAATCTATTATCGACTATCGGAAATCGTCTTGATAATTACCGATATCGACTATCGACCCGATAACGATAGTCAACGTAATCGCTCATCACTACCCACAAGCCCTAAAATGCATAGAGGGTTCACTGAGTTATGACCCTAAGGTCATGGGCGAGGTCTTCCATTAGTTCTTTTCTAAACTATATTCTCTACCCCGAGACCCTTAGGTTGGGGAAGTTGACATGGGTTCCCTGATTAGGACCTTTCTTAGCTCCTGTTCCCTTCCACGTCTATCCATGGAAGCTGCTGCATTGCTCAATTCCCCTACTGAGACAGATGAATTTATGGGAGTGATTAAAGATCTCCCAAATGGTAAGGCCCCTGATCCAGATGAGTATTCTTATCTCTATTTCAGAACTTTCTCTCAAGAACTAGCTCCTCACATGCTCTCTGTTTTTAATATTTTCCTGGAAGGCGCTAATATACAGTACCAGAAACTATGTCTCACTCCTACCTTACCCTCATCCCCAAGCCTGGAAACGACTCATCAGAATGTGCAAACTACAGACCCATTGTGCTCCTGAATTTGGATATTAAAATCTTTTCCAAAATTCTGGCCAACAGATTGAATTATTGGCTCCCACAATTAGTTCACAAGGACCAGGTGGAGTTTGTCCCCTGCCGACAACACAAGAAGGGCCATTGATATCATTGATGTATTGAACCTGCAAAATAATGAGGCTTTAATACTTAGTCTCGAAGCGGAAAAGGCCTTTGACCTTAGTTGGCCCTTAAGTCTTTTGGCATAGCAAGTAATTTTCTGCAAGCCATTCGTGGCCTTTACTCTTCCCCATCAGCCTCCATCAAATTGCCACATGTGACCACCAGATCTTTCAGTATACATAACGGCACACATCAGGGATGCCCCCTCTCCCCATTACTCTTCATACTTTGTATGGAGCCCCTTGCCCCCAAGATCCGCTCCCATTCATCCATCTCGGGAGTTCAGGTCAGGGACAGGGAGTTTAAAATATCCCTTTTTTGCAGATGATGTGTTATTATCACTAACTAATCTCAATACCTCCCTCTCTAGCTTGCACATTCTTTTGGCCGAATTTGGGAGAATATCAGGTTTTAAGATGAACACATCCAAGACCGAGGCCCTCCCTCTTACCATCCTGGCAGACACCGTGATGGAGCTCCAAAATAAGTTTAAGTATTGGTGGAAAGCTTCCTCATTAAAATACTTAGGTGTTAATCTGACCTCTCACTATAAATCCCTATATCAAGCCAATTTCCCTCCAGGAAATTCGTGCCTTTTTGTCTAAATGGCATTCTATGCCTCTATCCCTACTCGGCCGTATAGCTTCGGTCAAAATGACAGTCCTGCCCAAACTCATACCTTTTCGAGACCCTCTCGGTTTTGGTCCTTTTGGGTGTGTTGAAGTCCTTGCAAGCTGCAATTTTCAAATTTATCTGGGCTCATGGTTGCCATAGGTTGACCAAGGAGGTGTTGATGATGAGTAAAGCTAGAGGAGGTCTGGCTGCTCCTAATATCCTGAAATATTATTGGGCAAAACAACTGCGCGTTATACCAGCCTGGTCTACTCTCTCAGCTTTTTCCAAATGGATGGAAATTGAAAAATTATGGTTGGCTCCCTATCATCCCAACATGTTCCTTTGGCATAATAGGGAGATCTCGTGTCCCAGCGTTTTATTAGGTCCAATTGCGTTCACTAGATCCATATGGAAATCATGACAGACTAGGTTCCCCTTGGCTTCTAAAGCTTCCCTGATGTCTTCATTCTTCTATACACCTCTATTGCCGGCAAGCACTACCAGCTAATTTGTCATGCCATGGCAGCAGAACAACCTATTTCATTTTGCAGACACTACCCATTTTCGTAATAGGGACCTCATTCCATTTTCGGACCTCTGTGATAAATTTAACCTCCCCTCACGTGCACAGTTTTCCTACCTCCAAATTAAGCATTTGATGCACACTCTTATAGGAGGTACATCCCTCTCAATACCCACTCCCTTTGAAAGGCTGTGCAAGTCAGGGGTGTTATCCAAGGAGCTAATTTCAGCCATTTATGCTATTCTCAATGATCCCTCACCGGATTCTGAGTTCTATCATTCATATATGTACAAATGGGAGGCTTTTCTGGGCAGAAAACTTCCCTATCGTACCTGGCAGACTATCTGGCACAAGGCGGCTACATCCTCAACTTGCACCACTTACAAAGAGAATCAGTACAAGATTTTAATGCATTGGTACCATACCCCAGAATTACTTCACAGTTTAATCCACATCTCTCAGGGGCATGTTGGAGATGTGGTGCTCTCCCGGATTCTCTAATACATATTTTCTGGAACTGTCCAAATACCCAGGCATATTGGTCGCAGGTCAGCGAGGTCCTATTTGTGGTCTTTAAACAGAGAATTCCCATTGAAACTCTAACTTTTCTCCTGAATGTCCCCCCAATGGGCTTCTGCAAAAAAGCCACGAAACTGCTCCTTCATATTCTCATTGCTGCTAAGTGCTTGATTTCGGCCTTCTGGAAGCGGACGCAGCCAATGACACTACATTATTTGCAAACAAGGATATGTGCAGTCCAACGCATAGAAGGTCTCACCTCCTACCTGCATGATAACTCAGATTCATATGATGCAATTGAGAGCCTCGGATCTCCTACATGTCCTCATTACTGTCATAGAATCCATGTTCTGTTTGGTGTCGGCCTCCCTGTCCCCTCATGTTCTTTCTCTACATGTTTGCAGCCTTATGTCCTGTTTGTCTTGTCTTTGTTTCCCTGAACCATCACTCTTAAAGACCTGTGTCTTGGTCTTAGTTTTTACGCTGATAATTTATATACTCTTTATTACCAAGTGTAGTCCTGTTCTTTATGTGGTTAAATTTCTAAAGCAATGCGCTTACCGCATGATATCAGTAATGATTGCCGATTTATATCACTGTTTGTTATTGTCAATTATGTATGATGCGCAATCTCTTCTTTTATGTATGATGTTTATTTAAACAAATCTAATAAAAATACAATTATAAAAAAACCAGTTAAATTAATTCTATAGGTTATTATGGTGGCATAGATACCTAATAGGTGTAAGTTTTGTTTTTGTGTAATGGATGCGCAATAATTTTCTATTAAATATTTACTTGAATATTATTCATTTTAATTTTGTTCCACACTTTTTTATGTTTTTTTTTTTTTTTACTTTTTTAAATCTCTTTAAGGGATAACTATTGTACATTGTACATTTTTTACACTAAAACATGATACATGAATATGCTAATATATTACAATCTGGGTCAGTATGGCATAGGCAGCAGTAAGGTCAGCCCTGACTGCAAGTTTGTTACACAGACAGCCCTGGGGCTTCTTTAGGACCCCAGGGCTGACTGTACAGATGTTACCAGGCCTCGATCTGGTCACCGGGAGTCCCGATCACCCGATGGAGCAGGGTAATGCCTTTTGATTATGCCTTGGTCACGGGCCGCGGCAATCAAAGGGTCAAACGACGGGATTTGGAGGTTTCCTCCACTTCCAAGCACTTACAGAAATTGCTCTAGGAACAGATCATTAATATAACCTATTGCATTGTTTAAACAATGCAATAGGGTGTAAGTGATGGCAGTTTTACTAATTCCTGCCTAAGGGAAGAAGTTAAGCTAGAATGTTATTTTTACCGAATGGTGACCGCTGTGAAAAATAGAAATAAACACTTCCAGGATTGCTGTATTTTGTTCATACTCCCAAAAATCTTGATAAAAAACATTCAAAGCATTATATGAACCCCATAAAAAAAATCAACTGATCCTGCAAAAACCAAGGGCGACATGTATGAACTTGGCTGCCCGATATCAGTCTCAGCCCCGTTAATAAATTTTTAAATCTCCCGCACGCCACTCACGGGCGCATTACATAGCGCCTGCGTTGCCCACTAGAACCTTTGGTGGCTTTGCAAATGCGACATGGCACCCACCAAAATCTGTGATCCAAGGGCAAAATAGTGCTCCCTCCTTTGTACGCCCTGCCATGCACCCAAATATCAGTTACACCCACATTATTGATTAATTTGGAAGATATTGGGGTGCTTTTTTCCAGGATTCTTTGTGAAAATGAAACGTTTTCAGCTAAAATTGTAGATTGTTGGGGAAAAAAATTATTTTTCTTTTTTACAGCTTAATGCTAAAAGAAATTGTGATACAACTATAGTGTCAATATACTCATTAAATGACTGGAAATATTCCTTAAGGGGTGTAGTTTTCAAAATTAGGTATTTTTAAGAGTGATTATTAAGTTTTAGCACCTTAGGGTCCGCAAACCTGTAATAGTGCCTAAAGAAAATCGTAATGAAAATGAGACCCCAGAGTCCAGTAGGTGCTCCTCCTATTCTGAGACTTTAGGTTGAGTCAAATAGCATGCTAGGGCCACATATGGGAAATTTATTAAGACTACAGAAGCAAGGGAATCAATTCAGAGTTGCATTTCTCTGTTATCATCGTGTTTCAGTAAATAATGGATGAACACTAAAAATCTGCAAAAAAAGTAAAATTTTACCTCCACCTTGCTTTAATTTCTGTAAAATACCTGTAGGAAAAATAAACTTCCTAAATGCTGTTTTGAATACTTTAAGGGGTGCAGTTTCTTAGATGGAGTCATTTATGGGGGCATCTAACATACAGGCTCAGTAAAGCCACGTTAAAACTGAGCTGTTCCTTAAAAAAAATCAGTGTTGCAAATTTCCTTGAAATTGTGAAAATTACTACTAAATTTCTTAGCCCCTTAATGTTATAAAAAAATAAAAAGACATTTTAAAAATGATGCCAACGTACAGTAGACATTACGGTAGATGCTAGTTATAAACTATTTTATGTGGTATAACTATCTATCATACACACAGAAAGTTTTGAAGTTTGAAAATGGCAAATTTTTCTAAATTTTCACAACATTTTGATATTTTTTACAAATAAACAAGGATTGTATGGACAAAAATTCTTACTAACTGGTCAGGGATATATGGCCTTGGCCTAGATACGGGAACCACAGTCAACAAGGTGTGAAAAGTCTAACAGGCAGGGCCTAGGGGTCATGGACAAGGAAGCTGCAGACGAGGACAGGGGGGGGACTTGGACCGCCAACGAGACTGGGGAACACAGCACAACCAAAAGGAACAGCACAGGAGATTGTCAGCACCGCCAGGAGGAACAGCACAGGAACTCGTCAGCACTGCCAGAGGGAACAGCACAGGAACTCGTCGACACTGCCAGGAGGGACAACACTGGAACACAGCACCGCCAGGAGGAACTTCACGGGAACACACCACCACCAGGAGGAACTGTACGGGAACATGCCACCACCAAGGGAACTGCACGGGAACACAGCACAGATAGCAGGAACTGTACGGGAACACGGCACCGCCAGGAGGAACTCCACAGAGAAACAGCATGATCAGACTCAGGGGCTTGAGGCAGTGCAGCAGGCCTTAGCCCAACAACACAAATACTCAGGCACTGACTGTTGGTAGGAGATGCCTTTTAAAAGAGTCAGCAGGAGAGGATATGCTGCACCTGGACAAGCCCTGTTGGAGGAGTTAGATGCTGCAATGCTGAACAGCAGAAGCAAATTCCAACCTCCAGGATCAAACACATAGTTGCATGCAGGCAGGATGCAGAGGAATTTGCAGATCATGACAGTACCCCACTCTTCTTAGGGCCCCTCTCTCTCAGACAAGGCCTGGGGACATGCACATGGTCGTTCCACCTGAGGACATGGGTACTTCGCTTAGGACCAGGCCGAACAGCCATATCTGGGGCCGGGTCCTTCTTGAAAGAGATAGGGCCAGACATGGCAACTTCAGCAACACAGAGGCAATCAACATAGTGGGCAAGCTACTACTAGGATGCTTCGGCTCATCCAGAGCAGGAGGCTTAGGGGAGCTTTAGGGCAATCAGAGCTTGCTGATCTGAAATTTCATAAGCAGACCGAAACTGGTTATAGGACCTAAACAGCGCAGACTGTACAAGGTCTTCAGGATCCAACAGAGTTGTAGAACCAGCAGCTTGAACATCACCAAGGCACAGGTATTTTCATAGCAGAAGACTCTGTAGGAACAGATGGCTGGAGGCAACTAGCTAGCATAGGAGCTTCAAGGCAGGGTTCCAACACATCTCACCTTGCTTGTTGCCCACATCTTGTACCACAGAAGAGGCGAGACTTAGCAGGATTTAGCAGGATTGTCTCAGAACCAGAGGGACCCTGAAAAATAGGCGGTACAGCGAACCCCTCATGCACAGAATTGGGTGGACCCAACACAACTGGATGAGGATTAGATGCCAGAATCAGGGATGCATCCTCTTCTAGGAGAGACGAGGTCACTTGCTGTGGCTTCTCCAATACAGGTAGCACTATTACCGTGGAAGGCGTAGATTGGACACTGAAGAGGAGGGCTACGGCGAGAGTGCACCTTGTCAGGTACGCACTCCACAAAAGTACATACTCTGGACGGGGCTTGTGATCCCTTATGCACAGTTGCAAAGCAGGAGAACAAGAAGTTGGTCCAGGTACTTGGTAGACAGGTTCAGGCACAATCAGAACTGATGTTTGACACAACGAATCACATTGCTGGTACAGAGGCAGGTTCAGGCATAATTTGGGCATAATTTGGGCTGGTACTTGACACAAAGAATCACAAAAGGTAGGAGAAGTTGCAGAAATAATTGGGGTAGACTTAGGGATTCCAGGAGAATATGCTTGAGAAATAGAGGATCCTGAGTCCGACATTAGAACAGAAGCTGGATTTGGCTGCTTGGACACAGAAGCTTGAGCTGGAACAGAAAGCATTGGTACAGATATAGAAGGTGCAGGTTTGAAAAGAGTATGGGTCGGTTTGTGTAAGACCCAAACAGAGATAAGAGTCTCAGGGGGGCCCAGCAAGAAAAGTATGGTATGATTTCCAAGATTTTGGTGGACTTGAAATTTCTTCTGGCACCACGGAATCTGGAACTTCCACTGAAAAAAGACTTGAAGATTTTGAAATCCAGACCGGGTTTGGAAGTTTTGCATACAGGACAGGAAATATGGGTAGCAGGAATAGATACCTCACATCCTGGAATCTCTGGAAGCATTATCTACACAAAAAATAGGAGTTTCTTGGGAAACAACAGTGCAGGAAATACATTAGGCTTGACAGTCATACAAATAGTCAGAGAAGACAACCGGAACAGAATCCAGAGATACAGGGACTGTATGGTGAGGATACAGACACCAAATGGGCTTTACGAATTCTAGAACGAGGTGTGGAAGCCAACTCAGTATAACTACCACCAGGACTGGACATGGGAGCAGAATGGCAATCCAGAAAAGCAGGTTCGCATGGAAGTTCTATGGAGAGACCTGTGGCAATCAAGGAAGCATGTTCAAAGGAAAATCCTTTCCGTAGGAACCGATCAAGCAGAGGACGGCCCCTTAGGACTTGTCCAAAGTATTCCGCGAGCCAATGGAAATCATGTATAATTTTCGCAGCTACTTTTCACTGCTTGTTTCCCGGGGGCATCAAGTCCCCAGCTGCATTGCACCATACAAAAATCGAGATAACTCTCGAGATTCTGCACCATCCACTGTTGTTAACAAGGGCTAATTTTGTTCCGAAACATGTTGCCGCACTTTTGGCAAGATTTCCATTTGTATTATGTAGATATTTTTATGCATTTAAAACAAAGAAGTTGGAAGTTTTAACTGGATAGTGCAGAATTTAGAGATTTATCTCGAATTTAGTACAGCCTAGGAACTAGTTGGCACTGCCAGGAGGAACAGCACAAAAACTCGTCGGCACCGCCATGTGGAACAGCATAGGAACTCTGCACCGCCAGGTGGGACAACGCTAGAACACACCAGGAAATGCCAGGAGCACCCACACCAAGAGGGGTGTACAGGAAAAACCCACCACCAGTAGGAAACTGATGGGAACACAGCCAGACAGAGGAAATGTACGGGGAAAACCGGACCGCAGGAGGAACTCCACGGGGACACAGCACAGACCGGATTCGGGGGCTTGAGGCAGTGAAGCAGGCCTTATCCCAACAATACAAATACTCAGGCACTGACTGTTGGTAGGAGGTGCCTTTTAAAGGAGTCGCAGGAGAGGATACACTGCACCTGGACAAGCCCTGTTGGAGGAGTTAACTGCTGCAATGCTGAACAGCAGAAGCAAATTACAACCTCCAGGTTCAAACACACAGTTGCATGCAGGCAGGATGCAGAGGAATTTTCAGATCATGACAATCATGTTAGACAAATGTTCAATAAGCTCTTACCAGGGTTCATTGGAAAAATCCATTGTGGACCCATGGCTCAAAATTTGATGCAATGCCTTTACTACAACCAACTTTGAATTTCCATGTAGCAGATTTGCCACAGATTCCATGTAGCAGATTTGCCACAATTTATAGACAGATTAGCCCCATGGGAGTTCATCTGTGTCCTGTTTACCCACATGGTGTCTGATGTGGATCCTGCATGAAAACCATGTCAATAAGTGATGCTATAAACCAGAGTTGTGGAGAAAGGCGTTTAGTGGTGCTGGCGTACCGTCTAAAGTATCTTGTTTTTAGATATCTGTTGGGTAAATGGGGTTGCTAAACAAAAAGTCAGTGGTATTGTTCAGAGTCATGTATTTCAATTGTAATTCAATGAAGCTTATCTGCAGATTTTCTCTGCAAAATCCATGGCAATCATGAACATGCTGTGAATTTTAAAATTAGTGCTGCATTTATTACTTGGCACTGATCATTTCCTCATTCTCATACATGGTCTTTGTATATGCAATACATTTATTAGGTAGGGTAGTCTTGCTCATAAATTTTAACCAAATATTACAATGTTCTGTACATACAGTACATATTAGATATTTCCAAAAATGTAAACTTAAAGGAATATTCTCATGTGGGGACATAGGATCTTACAGCTCTCTGGTGTGGCCATGAGAACTATAGAAGTGGCTGTTTGTGCAAGAGTCTCTCTGTCCATAGGTATCTCCATTCACTACCATAGGATTTCAGAGTACAGCTGAGCAAGTGCACTTGGCTGCATTCAGAACTCTGCTGTACATATAAGGGATCAGACAGACCCGCACATGCATGCGCATCCACCTCTTCATTCACATTCAGAGAGCTGTGAGATCCTCAGATGAGAATACTCCAATAATATAAAATCTGACAATAGAGGGAACAGCAGCAAAAGGGCCTAAATAGGCTGCTACACAGGAAACTGCTATAACTGACAAGCTTTTGAACAAAACTTCCATGAAAAAGTGGAGATACAGTGAGGTAGCAGAGAAATCGGTCCTATCACAGTCCTATACAATTCGGAAATGGTATTGAACCATAATATAGCCTTGTGAAATAGTAACCTATTTAAAATGTATTACTACATATACTTATAGTATTTTTATTCTTTCCTTTTATGTTCTGTTTGATTCATTTTTCCTTATATACAGTTGAAACCAGAAGTTTACATACACTATATAAAAAGACCTTATCATACTTTTCTCACTATCTGACATGAAATCAGAATAATCCTTACCCGTTTTAGGTTAATTAGGATTACCAAAATAATTTACCGTATGTACTCGAGTATAAGCCGAGGCACCTACTTTTGCCACAAAAATCGGGAAAGCTTATTGACTTGAGTATAAGCCTATGGGTGACAAAATGCAGCGTACTGGTGAATTTTAAAATAAAAATAGATACCATTAAAATTACATAAGCATTTATGTCCCCCATAGGCAGATATAGGCAGAATATAGCAGTTTAATGTCCACCATAAGGGCAGATATATGCTGGTATAATCTTTTAATGTCCCCTCATAGGCAGATATAGCTGGTTAGGCAGTTTAATGTCCCCCATAGGCAGATATAGGCAGCTATATGTATCCACGCCCATAGGCAGGTATAGGCTGGAATAGGCAGCCTATATGTCCCCATAGGTCGATGTTATAGCAGTATACTGGTTGTTTATAGGCATATATAGGTCCTCATAGGCAGGTTATAGACAGGTAGATCTGCCCCCATAGCAAGGTATAGGTCCCCCCTAGTCAGGCTATAGGCATGGTTTAAGGTCACCCTAGGGAGGTTATAGGCGATGGTATACGGTCCCCTAGTCATGTATAAGGTCCATATAGGCAGGATATAGGTCCCCGTTGCAGGCTATAGGCAGTTATAGTCCCCCAGGTCACCTATAGGTCCCTACCAGGTATACTAGTAGCAGGTATAGGTCCTCTAGGTAGCTATAGGCAGGGTATAGTGCAGGTAAGTCCTCTAGTAGGCTATAGACAGGGTATAGGCAGGAATAGGTACTCTAGTAGGTTATATGCAGGTATACGGTCCTCTAGGTAGGCTATAGGCAGGGTATAGGCAGCGGTGATAGGTTCCTCTAGGCAGGCCTATAGGCAGGAATAACAGAGTTTTAAAACAAAAAAAAACACTTACCTGATCCCCGCTGCTCCGTCCCCACGCCGCTCCTTCTCCTCGCTGGTCCGGCATCCCTGCGCTTTCCTCGACACAGGCGGGTGAGTGTAATCATGCCGCGCACCAGCAGAGGTGATGACTCACTCTGCCTGTGCCTGAACATCCGGACGACCGCGAGTCTGCGGCCGCCCGGAGTCCACTGCAGCGCAGGGAGCGCTCGCTCTCTGCACCGCAGTGGTATCTCTTCTCCTGCATGCACTCTGGAGTCGCTGCATACAGGGGAATAGATAGCTGACAGTGCCTGGGCCACCGCTGTGCCCAGACGCTGTCAGGTACTCGGCCTTCAGTTATATGCGCTCCCTGAGATCGCATATACAGAAGCCGTCCCTGTCGGCGCACGGGCCATCGCAGCGCCCGAGTAGCCGACAGTGAACCGAGTAGAAGCCGAGGGGTGATTTTTCAGCACGTTTTTTGTGCTGAAAAACTCGGCTTATACTCGAGTATATACGGTATATTTGCCAAATGCCAGAATAACGAGAGAGAAATAATTTTTAAGTAATTTTTAATACTTTCTGCAAAGTCAAAAGTTTACATACACCAGGAATACTATGCCTTTAAACAATTTGGGACAGTCCATATGATTATGTCATGTCTTTGGAAGCTTCTGACTTATTGGCAACATCAGAGTTAATTAGAGACATACCCATGGATGTATTTTAAAGCACAGAGAATTGTCGACTTGCACAAGTCTGGTTCATCCTTGGGTGCAATTTCCAGAGACCTGAAGGTGCCTCGTCCATCTGTACAAATAATTATGCGCAGGTCTAAACAAGATGGGAATGTCCAGAGATCATACTGCTCAGGAAGAAGACGGGTTCTGTGTCTTTGAGATGAATGTGCTTTGGTTCGACATGCGCATATCAACTCAAGAAAAAAAGCAGAAGAACTTGTGAGGATGCTGGCGGAACTGGTAAGATTTTGTCATTATCCTCAGTGAAACGAGTACTGTATCAACATGGGACTGAAAGGCAACTCTGCCAGGAATAAGCCATTACGCTCCAAAAGAACATAAAAAAGTCAGATTAAAGATGTTGTCAAATGCACACAGGAACAAAGACATACATTTTTGGAAACATGTCCCTGTGGTCTGACAAACTAAAATTGAAACTGCTTGGTCATAATGACCATCGTTACGTTTGGAGGAAAAAGGGAGATGCTTGAAAGCCTAAGAACACCATCCCAACTATGAAACACAAGGGTGGCAGCACCATGCTGTGGGGTTGTTTTGCTGCAAGAGGGACTGGTGCACTTCACAAAATAGATGGCTGCATGAGGAAAGAAGATTATGTGGCAATACTGTAGCAACATCCAGGACGTTAAAGCTTGGGCAGAAATGGGACTTCCAAATGAACAATGACCCAAAGCATACTGCCAAACTGGTTACAAAGTGGCTTAAGGATAACCAAGTCAATATTTTGGAGTGGGCATCACAAAGCCCTAATCGACAATCCCATTGAATCATTTTTGGGCAAAGCCTGAAAAGGCAGGTGCGGAGCAAGCAACGCTAACAAACAAGGGCTCTGTGTACAATCAGTTCTGTCAGGAGGAGTGGTCCAAAACTCCTACCAACTGTTGTGAGAAGCTTGTGGAAGGATATCTAAAACGTTTGACCCAAGTCATATCGTTTAAGGGCAATGCTACCAAATAGTAATGAAATGTGTGCAGAAAATAATAAAAATGCCTTAAAAAATTCTCTCTCTCTCATTCTTCTGGCATTTGGCAAATATAAATAATTTTGGTTCCTAATTGAACTTAAACGGGTGAAGTTTATTTTGATTTCATGTCAGATAGTGAGAAAAGCATGCATATGTGTCTTTTTGTATAGTGCATGTGAACTTCTGGTTTTAACTGTATATACAGTGATGCAAATAATTATTTGATCAGTTGCTGATTGTGTAAGTTTGCCCACTGACAGAGACATGAACAGTCTTTAATATTAAGGGTTAGTTAATGTTAAAAGCTATTTCCAGTAAAATGTACAGAAATTATAATATGTGATGATATGATAAAATATACACAGGCACACAAGACACACAGACATATGTAAAAATAAAGTGCTGGCATTGCAAATTTGAAGGTTGTGAAGAGCTGGTCAAACCAATTGGTATACTTAGCCAATGACCTCAGAAGGTGGAAATGTAAGAGAGGTTGAACCTAATAATATTTAGTCTGTATTCCACATATGGGTTTGAGTAATGCCTGAGGGCCAACTGAGAGTCACCCCACACGAGACGTGGTATATACCGGAAGGGGTGTGGGGAAGCCATGGGTTGAAACCCAGTGGCGGAGCCAACAGACCTTGGTAAAGAAACATTTGGTGTGGAGGTCATGTGCGGCTATGATGGGAATGCCATTGAGGCCCTAACTCTGGTCTCTGAAGGCAAAGAAGTTCCTATTCTACACACAGACACTCAAGGGTAACGTAGATACATCTTAGGTATTTGTATTCAATGCTTTGTAACTTGTAACGATGTTAAGTTTATGAACCTTATGAAGATTGTAAAATAATTATCTTTGTCTATATCAGAAAGGTGAATAAGTATTACAGTATCTAGATTCGTAAGATAAAAAAGTAAAGGACCTAAGGTCTGCACCCAGACACTCACGTGAATTCATAGATCTGTTATCTTGTCACTATGAAATATATTTTTTCTCTAACCTGTCATATTTCGTACATAAATGGCGGAGCCTGGCCAGATTTCTGATGTCTTTCCGCTTGCAAGAGGGGGAATCTCCACTAATGGTGTTTTTTCAAGCTCAAGACAAGTCAGAATTGACCCTGGTAGTTGATCGTATTCAGATCTGGAAAAGCTCAGCGAGTTTCATTAGGACGATTTCAAGCTGAGGAGACCCTGAGTAGAAAATGGAATTTATTGAAGTTTATACTGATTAGAGCAGTATACATTGAAACCTTTGCCAGTGATAAACAGTCAGATCATAAGACTGCATGGATGGCTTTGTATAATGATTTGTAATCATCAATAAGGAGGTCGATGCAAAGCGCATTTTTTTCAGGCAAAGAAAGACAGAAAACTATAAACATTTTACATTTGTAAAAATGTTTCATAAATATGTCATGGATCGATCTCAATATTCAATCTATAAGTCCCCAATGTTGATAAGGAAAGACAGAGCCAGAGAAAAACACACAATGCTGTGATTTCTTCTGATCGATAAAATAGTCACAGACCGAAATAATAACATCAAACTAGATATGTTTTTACACAAAATAGTGAAACGGAAACAAACACAAAAACAATACTAAATGGAAAGATTTATTCAGAAGCAACCAGTGAAGTCAAAGTGGCAATATGGAAAGTTTAAGAATGCAGAGACATTTGTCAGAAATATGTAATATATCCCCGCATAAACAATAATCTGCATGTTTGTAGAAATTCATAATTATTTGAGAACTATGTGGATAGATATAATTTGAGCATTGAGGAAAAAAATAGAGTGGTTTCTTCATTGGAATTCCTTCAAATTTCTCCAGGATATTATCCTTAAAATAATTTTTTGAATAACAGCTCAACAGATAGTGGACAGATAAGGACTTTACTTTTGCATTTATTGAGATATACCGACATATAACTTCTAAATCAATTCAAATTGGAAGAGAAGAGTGTACCTTTCTTTCATGTCCCATTTTTTGAAAGGACTATCTAGCATTATTGATAATTTGAAACCAACTTTTGATGATAAAACAATTTATCACTAAATTAGTAAGTTCATGCCGCCTCCATCTGTGTTATGCATCAGAAAAATCATCAGTTACTAGACGCTGCTCAATTCTAGAATAGTTTTAGGAGAGCCCAAACCAAATCATCTTGTTTTTAACCAAAAATATTTCAGGGAAAAGTAAAATGGCCGTACAGCCCGAATAACAGATTAGGTGTCGATTCATATAAAAATGTCAATCTTTTCCTAAAAAGAGAATTTAAATGATATAATTTTATGATCAGCGAATAAAGGAATTTGCATGTTAGACAAATTCCTTATACCGTATTTTTCCGACTATAAGGGCCACATAAAAGCCTATGATTTTTCTCAGAAAATCGAAAAGTGCGCCATATAGGTCGCATGCGCCTTATTATAAGAACATTCTTCACTTGGGTTTTTAGGGTTTGTTCAGAACGTTATTAGGTACAGCTAATTTAGTGACACGATGATTTGTAACTGATTTGTAACTGATTTGCAACTGAGTTTGCACTGATTTACATAGTAAATACGTTACCGAAATCAGTTACAAATCAGTGCAAATAGAGTGTCACTGAAGTCTATTGTTTCACGCAGCTGATTTCAGAACTGGTGATTCACGTCGATTTCCAATGTAAATACGTTTCCGAATCAGTTGCAAATCATTGCAAATAAGCTTCACTAAGTGTGACACGTATTTTGCGATACTGCGAAACGGAAAAATGTACAAGTATTGCATTTGTTACAAGTTTTACAAGTATGAGAGTTGGTTGTGAAAGTGTTTGAATGAAGCTTGGCTTGCGGTCTGAGCTTTGTTTCATTTATTGCCGCCCATATAATCCAGTGCGCCTTATATATGAACCAAGAAGACGTAACAGGCGCTCATTGATAATGCGGCCTTATAATCCGGTGCGCCCTTATAGTCCGAAAAAATACGGAAAATTTATCATCAAAATCATAGATAAATTATCAACAGGTACATAAATTCATCTTTCTGGAGTAAATTAAGATCCATCAGGAATCTATAACATTCCACACATCAAAAGAACATAAAATAAAAGAAAATTGAGTCAGTAGATTAGATGAGGAATCAATTGACCTTCCTAAGTGGTATTTTAGGTCCAATTAGTAAAGATAAGTGATGTCAAATCAAATTTCCTCGCAGTGAAATTAAAAATTGATAGGAATATTAAAATAATTCAGATCGACTTCTTGGAAAAGGAATAAACGGCTTTGAAAATCGTAATGGCTTAGCACAGACCCTTTAGTGTAGAAAATTTGAAAAGTTATGTGACATATCTAAAAGTAGAATGTGAGCAGTAATTCTAATTGTATCTATATATTCTATCTCATCTAAAATATATCTTAAAGGTATGTGTATAGGTACATACTAATGTTAAATGATCTATGAATAGTTTTAATGAGTATATGTAATTACATATGTGTTTATTAGCACTGAGTGTAATATATAATATAAAAGTATATATATATAAATATATATATATATATGAGATAGATAAATAATATATGTGTGTATGTGGGTGTCTATGTATATACATATATAGAATCTCCACTATGAGGTCTAAGATGGCTGATTATGTCCAAGGCCATATATGTGGATATGGAGAGTATAGATATTGGGGATTTTGGGGGAGGAGGGGGAAGGGGGGGATTATGAGATAGATAGATAAATAGAAAGCAAGATAAAGTAACAATGTTATGAGTGAGAGTACGTGAAAGTTACAATAGGATATGAGAGAAGAATTTGTGGTTTTTAAGTAAATTAATAAGTCTTTATGAGTAAAATAACATTTTTTAATCTTTTATATATATCATATCTCTGCAAGATTTGCCTATAAAACTTGTGACTACTGTATATCTCTTCAACCGAAGATCATTTGCCTTTTCAGCAAACATGTCCCTATATGTTTAACAGCTAATACGTTTCATTTTTTTTCCAGAGAGGCTGTTTTCTTGAAGACATTGCCACAATATTTAAAATTTTTTCGTATTAAGTTAAAGTTTATTTAATTCTATATTGCATGTTTGTGATAAACAATTATTAATATTAATGAATTTGAAAACCTGTTTAAGTTGAATTAATTAAATAATAAAGTACTCCAATTGTGGAGAGCAGGAACCATGTCTGATGACCAGTAAGTATCCATTTTGGATGTAAGAAGTAAGATAGCACTATGTCCACAGTGTAGCACAAGTGATTTGGTGGTTGAGTGACAAGAACACACAAATGGGTCATACTTCTTTCCCAAGAGGACAGAGAGGAAAGTTTTTTGTTCTTTTACCCAGGTTCGGATACTTTATACTATCAAAATTTTTGGAGTCCTCAGTAAAAAAAAAAAAAAAAAAGTGTCCTTTTATTTTTTTTAAAAATACTTAAGTAATAGAATGCGCATTTTTATTCTTAAGTAAGAGAATATTTATAAAAGCAATCTATAGGATTAACAGGTTAACTAATTAGCAGAATGACAGTAGATTAAATGATTGACAGCTGCAGCTGGCTTGACTGAGGTGTGAGTGAATGGGGGCAGTTGCAAAGGAGACTAATTAAAATCACCGGAGATGCTTTCAAAGAGAGACTTAGACTTTATTTTATTTTTTTATTCAATGTTTTTTCTTTTACGATAAAATAATAAGGGCACCCTAATATCTATTACCTATTATCGATTACCTAGTTTATTGATATTTTTTGAATATACTTTATTGTTTATTTTTCTTATAGTTTGTTTTTTTTTTTAATATTTCTTTCCTATTTTGCATTTGTTTCAAGGGATTAATAATCAAACACTTATTTTTGGGGGTTACAGATCATAAAATGTATAAAGTGTTACATAAAATAATTTTGTGTTTTAAATTTGACATGTGGGTATCAAATGATTAAAGCATTCACATGGTATATTTATACACCAAATTACCAATTGAAATTTATACATATTTACATATTCATGCACATTACATTATTAGAAAAGAAAACATTTTTAGATGAAATGGTGGTATAAAAGTCGTAACTTTTGGATTCAATCCATAAGTTAATTTATTTGTTAATGCATGAATATACATATCTAACTTGACAATAAATCTGATTTAATGACTCAGCGACTGTTTAGAACAGAAGAAAGAGCAATTTGTGCTGACCGCTCTTTCAAGTGACTGTTCTGTTAGAGGAAAATAAATTGCTTACCAGCAATTCCCACAAACAGAACAAGTTTATGTCTGAAGCTGAGAGAACAAAGAAACAGATTATACTTGTCAAATAAATCAGAGCAGTTGAAAAAGATGAATATATAAATAAATATATATTTATTTATTTATATACAAAAATATATATATATTTTTTATTTTTTATATTTTTTTAATTTTTTTTGTATTCGTCAGACTAATTAAAAGTCAAGCTGAATTTTGCATTAACAAATAAGGAAGTCAATGATTATTATAACAAATTGGTAAAGACAAAACAAAAGTTGTACACTACAGACTGATGTGTACAATTGTTCATGATGTATTAATTGGGAATATGGTATCATTATTCTCATTTGGACATGAATATCACATTTTCACATATTGGGTTTGGATAAATGTGATATATATAATATCACAAATGTTTTACAAATACAAATGGTTTAATACACAATAAACACACTTGTCCAACAAAAAGGTCAATAAAGGTTATTATTTTACACTTCAGGGGTTTCAAAGGAAATAAGGGTGAGTCCAATCTCATTAAAATAAATATTTTTCAAACAAAAAGTGTTCAATCTAATAAAAAATAATAAATATGTTGTCATATTATTAAAGATTTGGGTCACACAAGTAAATATTTGGAACATCTCATATGAAAACTATAAAGGGTTGAATAAGTATATTGTTTTAAGGTTTACATAATAAAGTAGTGACTCTAACTAAAGTTTGAATAGGAAAATAAATAACATTACATATATTATGGTTAATGTTATAAGTTAGGTTTCAAATAAAGAAACAGGATGTGCAATATATATATAATTATGTTGAAAAGCATCAATTTATAAGTTCATTAACAGATGTTTTCCAATGTGACAAAGCAATATAACTTTTGTAAATGGATATATTTGGTGATGTGATAATCAGAGATCAAAAAGTTATCAAATATTTTTAGGGAAGAGATCTTCAATCAAGATATTAAAGTCAATAAAGTTTTATTAAATAAATAAAAGTTACAAAGTTCCAAGAAAAAGAAAAAAGTACCTGATAATCAAGAGTTAAATGAACTGTTGCTCTTTATCAATGATATCAAAGAACGTGCTTTATCAATAATATTCAAATAATGAACTGTGTTTTTATCAATGATCTTATCATCGCATTTTCAAGAAAGATTTGGAATTGGTGGGTTCAGTATATTGACATGGACTGAGTTTGCAACCCCCATATCCCTATTATTATTAATCTATGCAATTAGAAGAGACTGTCATGAGAGCAACTTACGCATCCAGCATAGATGCACCGTGACGTCGACAGGTTGTTGAAAGGTGACGGGTGTTTATTTTCTCACAGTGACAAGCCAGGAAATCAATAAAGTTTGTTCCAATTATCAGAGAAGCCCAGTGGGATATGAAATAACTCCCATTAAGGACACTGATTGTTTCATCTTTTTAACAGATGGATTTTCATGGGACGTGTATATAGACTGTTATGGACTGTTATCTCAAGAAAATGAAGAAGATTTATTTTATAGAAGACAGTGTTCATGTTTTGTTGCTACCAGTCAAAAGAAGATGTCGATGAAAGATAGGGTCCCAGAAAACTATCCATTATCATGGTCTACCATAACATTCATTATTAATATTCTAAATTGTGTATGAAACTGAAAAATTTCCATATAGCATATTGATAGAATATGTTGAGGGTTCAATGATAATCACCCTCAAGATGTGGAAATGATAAACAGCTATTTCCGTAAGAATGTACAGAAATTATAATATGTGATAATATGATAAATATACACAGGCCCCACAGCACACAGACATAGGTAAAAATACATTTAGCTGGCATTGCTATTTTGAAGGTGTGGTGAAGAGCCTGGACCAAACCAGTTTGTATACATTAGCCAATGACATCAGAAGGTGGAATGTAAGAGGAGGGTTGAACCTAATATATATTAGCTGTATTCCACAGATGGTTTGTAGTAAATGCCTGAGCGAACTGAGAGTCACACCCACACGAGACGTGTATATAAGAAGGGGTGAGGGAAGCCAGGGGTGGAACCCACGGGGAGTGATACCACTACAGACCTTGGAAAGAGACAGTGGGTGTGGAGGTCATTGGCGGTGCTATGAGGTAAGCCATAGAGGCTAACTCGTCGTCTGAAGGAAAGAAGGGTTCCTATTTCTACACACTGACAACTCATGGTTTCGGGGGGTGTGGGTAGTGATAGATAGGGGGGGGGGGAGTGGTGGGGGTATTGGTATTCTATGCTTTTGGTAACTTTGTAACAATGTTATGTTCTGGATCGCTTTGGAAGATTTGGTGAAAATAAAGTTTATTTTTTCTGTATGTAGGGGGGGGGGGAGAGGAATGGTGTATAAGTATTACTGAATCCTAGATTCGTTAAAGATAAAAAAGTAAGGACCTAAGGTCTGCACCCAGTCACTCACGGTGATCATTAGATCGTTTACTTGTCACAATGATATAATTTTTTCTTCTAACCGTTTATATTTCCTGTACAGTTAATTTATAACAGGTGTGAGAGATAAAGATATCAGGGGAGTGGGGGAGGAGGGAGTGAGAGAGGAGGGTGGCGGGGTAGAAAATCACATTGTATAAATGATATAAATTGATTTGCATTTTACAGTGAGAAATAAGTATTTGATCCCTCTTGCAAACAAGTCTTAATACTTGGTGGAAAAATCCTTGTTGGCAAGCGAAGCAGTCAGATATTTTTTGTAATTGATGATGAAGTTTGCGCACATGTCAGGAGTAATTTTGATCCACTCCTCTTTGCAGATCATCTCTAAATCATTAAGATTTTGAGGCTGCCGCTCGGCAACTCGGTGTTTCAACTCCCTCCATAAATTTTCTATGGGATTAAGGTCTGGAGACTGGCTTGGCCACCCCATGACCTTAATGTGCTTCTTTTTGAGCCACTCCTTTGTTGCCTTGGCTGTATGTTTTGGGTCATTGTTTTACTGGAAGACCCAACCACAGCCCATTTGTGTCCTGGCGGAGGGAAGGAGGTTGTCACTCAGAATTTTACAGTACATGGCTTCTTCCATTCTCCCATTGATGTGGTGAAGTAGTCCTTTGCCCTTAACAGAGAAACACTCGCAAAACATAATGTTTCCAGCTCCATGATTGACAGTGGGGATGGTGTTCCTTGGGTCATAGGCAGCATTTCTCTTCCTCCAAACACTGCGAATTGAGTTAATGTCAAAGAGCTTAATTTTTATCTCATCTGACCACAGCACCTTCTCCCAACCACTCACAGAATCATCCAGGTGTTCATTGGCAAGCTTCAGATGGGCCTGCACATGTGCCTTCTTGAGCAGAGGGACCTTGCAGGCACTGCAGGATTTTAAACCATTACGGCGTAAAGTGTTACCAATGGTTTTCTTGGTGTCTCAGCTGCCATGAGATCATTGTAGTTTTAGGCTAATCTCTCACCTTCCTCATGATCAAGGGCACCCCACGAGGGGAAATTTTACATGGTGCCCCAGAACGATGTCAATTGACAGCAATTTCCTCCATTTTCTTACTATTGCGCCAACAGTTGTCTCCTTCTCACCTAGCGTCTTACTTATGGTTTTGTAGCCCATTTCAACTTTGTGCAGGTCTATGATCTTGTCCCTGACATCCTTAGAAAGCTCTTTGGTCTTGCTCATGTTGTAGAGGTTAGCGTCTGACTGATTAATGGAATCTGTGGACAGGAGTCTTTTATAAAGGTTACTATTTAAGGCAGCTGTCTTTAATGCAGGTAACAAGTTGATTAGGAGCGTCTAACTGGTCTGTAGGAGCAAGGACTCTTAATGGTTGGTCAAATACCTATTTCTCTCAGCAAAATGCAAATAAATTTATATAATTTATACAATGTGATTTTCTGGATTTTATTTTGGATATTCTATCTCTCAATGTTAAAATTAACCCACCCTCAAAATTAGAGACTTTGTCAGTGGTCAAAATATATATACATATACACACATATATACAGTGGGTAAGGAAAGTATTCAGACCCCTTTAAGTTTTTCACTCTGTCTTTCATTGCAGCCATTTGGTAAAATCCAAAAAGTTAATTTTTTTGCTGATTAATGTACACTCTGCACTCCATCTTGAGAGGAAAAAACAGAAATGTATATATATTTGCAAATTTATTAAACAAGAAAAACTGAAATATTACATGGTCTTAAGTAGTGATGAGCGATTTAATCGAGAAAAGTTGAAATCGCGCCGATTTTCACTTTTATACATGAAAAAACTTTGAGACTCTTGGTTCACATATTTTGATCAAAAGATGTTTAAGCTGCCCACGACTTTCAACGTGATCTCAAAATCGGCAGTCCTATCCTATCTTTACCTCTCAATCGAGCCAATCAGGCCTCTCGCTGGGTCAACCGACCTCCATTATTCAGAGAGAAAAAATAAAAAACACCCAACCTGCAAAGCTGCCCTCTTATGACAGCCTGTGAGAGTGGGCGGGGACAGAAACCCAAAATGGAAGCACCCCTTACTTCCCATATAGGTTAAAATCAATGTACACCAAGTATAACGTATGTTTCTGCACACAAAAACATTTCTGAAAAAACGTATGCAAACCTGGGTGCCACTGGCAGGGCTGCGGCACACATGTAATTATACATGTACACACACAGACCGCCGCCAGCGGCACATTTCTGCAAAAAGGGCAATACACTACGTGGAAATCCCTAAAGAAGCATTTATGCTATCTATCATACATGAAAAAACTTTGAGACTCTCGGTTCACATATTTTGATCAAAAGATGTTTAAGCTGCCCACGACTTTCAACGTGATCTCAAAATCGGGCAGTCCTATCCTATCTTTACCTCGACCCAGCGAGAGGCCTGATTGGCTCGATTGAGAGGTAAAGATAGGATAGGACTGCCCGATTTTGAGATCACGTTGAAAGTCGTGGGCAGCTTAAACATCTTTTGATCAAAATATGTGAACCGAGAGTCTCAAAGTTTTTTCATGTATGATAGATAGCATAAATGCTTCTTTAGGGATTTCCACGTAGTGTATTGCCCTTTTTGCAGAAATGTGCCGCTGGCGGCGGTCTGTGTGTGTACATGTATAATTACATGTGTGCCGCAGCCCTGCCAGTGGCACCCAGGTTTGCATACGTTTTTTCAGAAATGTTTTTGTGTGCAGAAACATACGTTATACTTGGTGTACATTGATTTTAACCTATATGGGAAGGAAGGGGTGCTTCCATTTTGGGTTTCTGTCCCCGCCCACTCTCACAGGCTGTCATAAGAAGGGCAGCTTTGCAGGTTGGGTGTTTTTTATTTTTTCTCTCTGAATAATGGAGGTCGGTTGACCCAGCGAGGGCCTGATTGGCTCGATTGAGAGGTAAAGATAGGATAGGACTGCCCGATTTTGAGATCACGTTGAAATTCGTGGGCAGCTTAAACATCTTTTGATCAAAATATGTGAACCGAGAGTCTCAAAGTTTTTTCATGTATGATAGATAGCATAAATGCTTCTTTAGGGATTTCCACGTAGTGTATTGCCCGATTTTCACTTTTATCTCGATTCAATTTGATCTTTTCCCTTAAAATCTTATCAACAATCGTGATTGTGGATTCAGATCGTGCCAGAGCACAGAGGGGGGTAAAGAACGTCACCAGTGGGGCGTGCAGGGATCTCATTGGCTGCTAAAATCACATGGCCCTGTTTCATCTATCCTGCTGGATGCCATTAGTTTCCACACTGTGAACAGAATGGATCGTAGTCTCTCTGCTCAGCCTTTTTCAAAGTTAGCCGACACTGTTTCCCAGTGATTTCCCCCTGGAAAGGCTGCTAGATAGAGTAGTTAGAATAGGGTACAGCAAGAGTCGGCAGTTCTAGACAGTATGAGTCAGAGAGTTGGATACAGCTGCTTTGCCCTAATCTTCCTCGGTTCCGGTTCGGAGGGGGGGGGAGCTTCGTTCATGGGGCAGCTTCTGCATCAGACACAACTATGTTAATCTCTCATATCAAATCATTGTGAGATAGAAGCATATTTTATTTCTGCATTACCCTAAACTTCCTGGCAGCAGTTTCTGAGGAGGGGAGGCCGCTTGGTTGTGGGGGAAGCTTCTTCATCAGACACAGCTACGTTAATTTCTCATAAGAAATCACTGTTCTATAGAGTTTTATTTTGGAAAATGTAATTGTTTGGCCACAACGTCTATGCTGCAGTGTAATATGGACAGCCAGTGTACAGGACACTTAGGAAATCAGCCCTAAACAGAAATAGCTTTGATACACAGCTTTTTGGCAGAAAACTTCATTCCATTCCCTTTATTTGCATGCTGCAGTTTTTTTTTGTTTTGTTTTTTTGGGTGGGTGGGTGGGGGGGGCAGCTGTTGTAAAAGACCCCATTTTTCTATAAGACCCAATTTCCAAGATATTCCATAGAAAAAAATCCTGTTTCTAATCCTTAATGCTTGTTGCATAAAACCACATTGCTTGGCTATTACGTAGAAAAACAGTCAATTGCTAGTCCTACTTGTCAGTTTTAAATTACAAGGACTGAAAGAAGAACACTGTTGGTTGGTTGTCAGAGTTGTTCCACAACACCTAATTTCATAGATATTCCATAGAAAAAAATTCTATTTCTACCCCTGGTTGTCAGTTGTCAGAAAAGACCGCATTTCTTAGATAATCCATAGAAAAATATTCTATTTGTACTCCTGGTTGTCAGTTGTGGGAAAAGACCACATTTCAGAGATATTGCATAGAAAAAACATTCTATTTCTACTCCTGGTATGGTTGTCCTCCTCCTCCGCCACTTCCAAGACCAAGCATTTCTCTGCTGCCCATGTCCCGGAGCGGCATGAGCAAGCATCAGCCCCAGTGCCACACACTGTCGCCCGATTACCACCACCACCACCAGAGACACAGCCTACCCCTTCTCCTTCCACCAGTTTGACCTGCACGCCGTACAGCGGCCAGTCTAGCAGCCAGCCTTCTGTGTACCAGGTGTGGGAGCAGAAGAAACGCTTTCACCCCAACCATCCTAAAGCCAAAAGCCTGAATGTCGGCATTGCCAGGCTCTTGGCCTTGGAAATGTTGCCTTTCCGACTGGTGGACACAGATGGGTTCCGCCACGTCATGGCCCTTGCCTGCCCCCAATACCAGATGCTGAGTAGGCATTTCTTTTCCCAAAAAGCCGTCCTTGCTCTGGCCAGCCACATGTCAGAAAAATCTCCAGCGCGTTGTCTACATCTGTGTCCAGCAAAGTCCATCTGACCACAGATACATGGACTAGAAAGCACAGTCAAGAGCGCTAAATCTCAGTGACAGCTCACTGGGTGAGTTGGGTGGATGTGGATGTCTCTGGTGATGATAGTGGGCCTCAGGCTCTTCCACACTGCTGGGATGGTGCAGGTTTCAGATCCCCAAGTTCCACGGGTAGCATCACTTGCCAAGAGAAACCAGGCCGTGTTGAAATTAATGTGTCTTGGAGACGTCAACACATAGTTCAAGAGCTGTGGGCAGCTCTGCGCAATGAGACCGAGCAGTAGCGGGGTGAAAAGAACCTGGCGCCAGGCAATGTGGTGTGCGACAACTGGAAAAATGTCCTTGCTGCCTTTAAGATCGGTAGGCTCACGCACATCCCTTGCCTGGCACACATCATGAACCTGGTAGTGCAGAAATTTCTAAAGCACTATCTGGGTCTTGACTGCCTGCTGAGGAAGGCTCGAGGTCTGAGCTCAAACTTCCGGCGTTCGCACCCTGCTTCGGCTCAACTGGCTGCGTTGCAGTGACATCTTGGCCCCCCCATCAACCGTCTCATTGTTGACGTGGCAACAAGCTAGAATTCCACCTTCCACATACTCCAGCGATTGTAGCGGCAGTGTAATGCCATTACGCAGTATGAAGTGGCGAATGCCTGACTTGCAGTGGTGCAGACCTTGGGGTGTTGAGCCATAGAGAGTGGAGGCAGGTGATAGATCTCTGCACCATCCTTGCCAGTTTTGAAGATGCCACCAAAATGGTCAGTCAGGACAATGCCCTTGTCAGCATGACCACTGTAGTGATATTTGTTCTGGAACAAGTGTTGGACACTCTGAAACAGCAGGTCCCAGGTGGACACAGATGCGGACACAGAGCCTTACTCGCCAGAGGATCTAGAATGCCGGACAGTTTCCCAACTTTATAGGTCTTCATTAGGCGGTGGTTCGGGGTCCAGGGCTGGTGCAGGGCGGCACTTCAGCTCTCAGAGTACAGCGTATGAGGCTAGCCAGGGCTGTGTTGATGCTGAGGATGAGGAAGCGGAGGAGGAGGATGAGGCATGGCTGGACACCGACGGTACCGATGTCCCTACGGTGGAAGGAGGTTGGCACAGATTTGAGGCGGAGGAGGAAGACGAGGAAGATCTGTTTAGTGCCCCTCGACCCCGAGGCTTGGGAAATCCTGGCTGCATCTCTCACATGAGTGCTTGGATGCTCCATTACCTGCAACATGATCCACGCATCAAGGCAATCAAAATGAACAGCAGTTACTGGGTGGCCACCCTCCTTGATCCACGTTACAAATCAAAAGTCAGCAATTTCCTTCCACCCACACAAATTGACAGTAGAATGCAGGAATTTGAAACCGTGCTCATTGATCATCTTGAGACATCTGTTGCGTCTTCTTCACGTTCTAATGTCATGGTGGTACAACGTCAGCAATGTTACAGCAGTAGAATGGCAAGCAGCCATAGCAGCAGCAGCAGCACTGGAAAAAATCTTGTTTGAAATAGTCAATTTCTTAGTGCGAATTTTTACTCTGATGGTCAATAAGGGAATCTGTGCTGGTTTTGTGGTCATGCTGCAGTAAGAGACAGTAATAGTCAATGTCCTCTTCACTAAAATATTGGTTCAAATACTTATTTCTTCTTGAAAATTTTATTCTGAGGGTCCATAAGGGCATCTGTGCTGGTTTTGTGGTCATGCTGTGGTAAAAGACAGCAATAGTCAATGTCCTATTTACTAAAACATTGGTTCAAATACTTATTTCTTCTTGCAAATTTTATTCTGAGGGTCTATAAGGGAATCTGTGCTGGTTTTCGGGTCCTGCTGCTGTAAAGGACAGCGATAGTCTATGTCCTATTCACTAAAATATTGGTTTAAATACTTATTTCTTCTTGAAATTTTATTCTGAGGGTCCATAAGGGCATCTGTGCTTGTTTTGGGGTCAGGCTACTGTAAAAGGGATGCCAGGGGTGCCAGTAGAGCAGTACTCCTGTCAGGGGCCCTAATAAAAAAAGGGCCCAGTGATATGTTAAAAATAGGAAGTTGTAATGGGTGGGCGCCCCATTTGATTTAACTGCATGTGGCCATGAAACGGTTAACAGATGACTGATGGCAGCCCTGGCTCCCGCCGCACTGACTACGGCCCTGCAAGCTGAACCTCCGTGTTCCCCGTTGGGATGTTCTTGCTGCCACCACATATATGACATGTTCTTGGTCCCTGGTGAAAAAAGTGATAGGGGTCTCCTGCCAGTTACCATGTACCCATTTCCAATACCGATATCTTCTTATGTGTCACGGGGGGCCCGTAGCAGCTGCTACCGCTGTAAATGCTGTGGCAATGCTGTGGCTATTCTGTACTCATCTTTTCAGTTAGCCATTGAAAGGAATGAATTATTTTGGCCTTGTGAATTTTTTTCTGTGACTCTTAGATCCTAATTGTCTTGACTAAGATGTATCACGTATTCAGTTTACTGTTGTGGATGGTAATTCCAGCTTCTCCTCACCTGTTTGGGTATCAAAATTAGCCTGGTCATCTTCTCCCATTGACTTTAATGGGAATCGGCGATTGATCGAAATTGTATATCGTAAATCGGCGCAATATTTTTCAAAATCGGCAATTGTCTAGATCACGATTTTTTTTACAGATCGCTCATCACTAGTCTTAAGTATTCAAACCCTTTGCTTAGTATTGAGTAGAAGCACCCTTTTGAGCCAGTACAGCCCCGAGTCTTCTTGGAAATGATGCAACAAGTTTTTCACACCTGGATTTGGGGATCTTCTGCCATTCTTCCTTGCAGATCCTCTCCAGTTCCCTCAGGTTGAATGGTGAACGTTGGTAGACAGCCATTTTTAAGTCTCTCCAGAGATGCTCAATTGGGTTTAGGTCAGGGCTCTGGCTGGGCCAGTCAAGAATGTAACAACAGCAGTGATCCTAAATATCAGGTCAAAGTCCTCACAATCAAGAAAGAAACAAATCCCTAACTAAGGAGAGGACGAGTAAAATATAACTTTTAATAATATTATATTAAAAATATGGCACCGTTAACTGAACAATAACTCTAAAACCACTTTCAAAACTGTCAAGAATGGGCACAGAATTGTTCTGAAGCCACTGCTTTTTTATTTTAACTGTGTGCTTAGGGTCATTGTCTTGATGGAAGAAGAACCTTCGGGCCAGTCTGAGGTCCAGAGCACTCTGGAAGAGGTTTTCATCCAGGATATCTCTGTACTCAGCCGCATTCATCTTTCCTTCAATTGCAAGTCGTCCTGTCCCTGCAGCTGAAAAACACCCCCATAGCATGATAAAGCCACCACCCTGTTTCACTGTTGGGAGTGTATTAGGCAGGTGATGAGCAGTGCCTGGTTTTCTCCACACATACCGCTTAGAATTAACACGAAAAAGTTCAATCTTCTCATCAGACAACTGATTCTTATTTCTCATAGTCTGGGAGTCCTTCATGTGTTTTTTTGCAAACTGTATGAGGGCTTTCATATGTCTTGCACTGAGGAGAGGCTTCCGTTGGCACACTCTGCCATAAAGCCCCGACTGGTGGAGGGCTGCAGTGATAGATGACTTTGTGGAACTTTCTCCCATATCCCTACTGGATCTTTGGAGATCAGCCACAGTGATCTTCGGGTTTTTCTTTACCTCTCTCAACAAGCCTCATCTCCCATAATTGATTAGTTTGGCTGGATGGCCAGGTCAAGGAAGAGTTATGGCTGTCCCAAACTTCTTCCATTTAAGGATTATGGAGGCCACTCTGCTCTTAGGAACCTTGAGTCCTGCAGAAATTCTTTTGTAATCTTGGCCAGATCTGTGCCTTGCCACAATTCTGTCTCTGAGCTATTTGGGCAGTTCACAAGACCTCATGATTCTCATGTGCTCTGACATGCACTGTGAGCAGTGAGGTCTTATATAGACAGGTGTGTGGTTTAATAATCAAGTCCAATCAGTTTAATTAAACACAGCTAGACTCCAGTGAAGGAGTAGAACCATCTCAAGGAGGATCAGAAGGAAATGGACAGCCTGTGCGTTAAATATGAGTGTCACAGCACAGGGTCTGAATACTTATGACCATGTGATAGTTCAGTTTTTCTTGTTTAGTAAATGTGCAAAAATATCTACATTTCTGTTTTTTTTTCTTTCAAGATGTGGTGCAGCGTGCACATTAATGAGCACAAAAATTAACTTTTTGGATCTTACCAAATGGCTGCAATGAAATAAAGAGTGAAAAACTTAATGGGGTCTGAATACTTTATATATATATATATATTCATATATTATATTTATATATTTAATATACCTGCCCTGACCTCGGTTAATTTGCTGTATAATTATTTGGTTGTTCTTATTTAACTGCTTACCCTGTTGGATTTTGATTTATGAATAATTTCATTTTTATCCTGTCTATAGGTTTTCTGTGTAAAACATTTGTTACCATATACAATCTTTAAAATATTATACTGAGTTTTATTATGACATTACATCCACAGGGTTTTTCCTTTCATGAGTGCTGGAGGATGACTGTGCGTGAGTTGGGGGTTTTTGGAGCTTGACTCGTATGGAAAAAATAAAAAAAGATTGTGCTCTATAGTGCAGAGATTTCTAAATTTAGGAGGTTTTTTTTGGAGGTTGGTCTGATTTTAGTTTGAAATTTCATTCTCAGGCCGCAGAAAAAAAATTAAAAACAAAATCAATTTATGTCATATCAATCTATGGTGTTGCGGTTGGGGAGTCAGGTGGAAGTGACGGCAAAGTTATGGTGGACAAGTTCTAGCTAATAAAAGTTGTTAAAGTTGATTGTGGGGAACAGGCTGAGTTTTGGAGGCCAGCCTGACAGATATGGTAATGGTAACCATAGTGCAGGGGTGGCTTGGCTGTGCAGTGAGGATATTTAGTAGGGTCATTGGTGTGCTGGAGGTGAACCAACTAGAAGGTAAAGCCAGAACATGGTGCCCTTTGATTTCTGGTTGATCAGTTACTGTAGGTCAGGCAGCTGGTGGATCTCATGGTATTTCAAATCCAAATATATAGCTTCCTTTTATTGCATCTGACTCCTAGCTAAAACTGTAGCCATTTAACACCAAAATAATATGTTGTGTATTTATTTGGATCACATACTGTATTTACTGTAATTTGGGTCATTTTGCTAGTCAGGGTCCATCCTATATCCACAAGTCATATTTATAACATTGAGTTTATGCTGATGATGTTCCTCCAGTAAATAATTTTAATAAAAACCCCAGTCATTACATAATGTTGCAAATCCTTAAAAGACCTCAGGGATGATCAGATTTTCTAACTGCAGAATGGTAAGTCAGTTTTGGAGTGAAACCAAAACTTTCCTAGGACAACCCATCCAGATCATTGCACCTGGCAATCCCACCCGAGGTGGTTCATATAGCTGGACATTTGTGAATACGGCCTTAAAGTTACTGGTACTGTCCAACTTTTGTTTATCTGCTCTCTTTGAACAGATGCTATTTTTTTCTCTCTAGCATGTATTTTTTCATAGCAATCAAATAAGAACAGTGCAGCTCAGCAGGTATCCTCTTCCTGTAGGAGATGTCAGCCCACACAACACTTTGCTTGGAGACCTGTTGGGGCATGGATGGAAAATAAGAGCAATAGCAGCAACCAGGGCACGGTCAGAATTAGCTCTACCTGGCCTAATTTGTCTTTTATTGCTCAGAGGAATGCCCAGGAACTAGTGAAGAATATTGCTTTAGCTGAACTCCTTCCCATCACTCTACCTGAGTGGCAGCATGGCCATGCAGTTTAGCAGCCATCACTGCTAAGAGAAAGCCTGCCCCCGTTCAGACTCAGACCTCCTCTTTAATGGTTTATCTCACAAAAAAATATTTATTGTTCAACCACAGAATAAGAGAAAAAATGCAATATTGCTGGGTTCCCACTGCTGTGCCCCTCACCGATCGCTAGAACAAGGGTCCTAAGCTTTAAATTCCAGAGGAGTTTTAAGGGAAAGATAGCCAGAAGTGCTAGTTTTGAATTTTAATTTTTTATTTTTTCATCCCCGCCTTCTGAGAGTTATAACATTTTATTATTTTCCATTAAAATCACCATATGAAGACTTGTTTTTTTAAAGAAAAGTTGTATTTTTTAATAGTACCATTTAAATCATCATAGAGCATATTGGGAAGCCAAAATTAATTAAAAACAAAGCAATTGTACTTTTTTTTATTTAATTTGTTCTTACAGATATCAATGTTTGGTATAAATAACATACTATCCTTATTCTTTGAGTCAGTATGATTTTGATGAAACCCAATTTATATTTTCATTATATTTTACTAGTTTAAAAAAAATAAACTTTAAAAAAAATAAAATAAAAAAAGCTTATTTCATTTGCTTTCATCGCCATTTTCTGAAACCAATACACTTTTTATATTTCTATTTTTGGAGCTCTTTGATGGCTCAGGTTTTGCAGGCAGTAGTTTTGATTTGCATTAGTTTGGGGATATGTGACTTCCTGATTACTTTTTATTCCATTTTATCTGGGAGACGGAGTGACCAAAAAAACCATAATTCTGAATCTTTATTTTTCTTAATAGACCATTGACTGTGCGAGATAAATAACATGATATTGCATTAGTTTGATATTCTATTGGTGTGATGATACTAATTATGTAAATTTTATTTATTGTGTTTATTTGATAAATGCAAAAAGATTTTTTTTTTATTTTTAATTTTGTAATAAATTTTCAATACTTTTTTTACTGTAATCTTAAATTCCCCTCAGGGACTTAGGATCTAAATTGTTCTGAAATATGTTTCAAGTAAGTTATCAATTACTGTGTTTGAAGTCTTGCAGTTTAGGGTATATTCACACAGCATATTGCAAGTGTATTTCAGTGCGTATTGTGTGCGCCGCAGTACGCCTGTTGCCTCAGAAGTACGTACTGGCCAGCATGTACTTCTGAAGTGCAGGTATTCATAGCACTCAATGAGAGCTATGAATGACCATATTTGTAGGGCATGATTCACACAGCTTGAATTGCTGCATATTTTGGCGTGCATTTTGCCGCATATTGCGCATTGCGACATATCTCCGACATATGCAAAAATGTAGTGTGTACCCACCCTCAGATGTTGATCAACTATATGCAGGGCCATCTTAACAGCATTGTATGCAACCAACACAAGCACTCACAGGAATAAACATATACATTATCGATAACATATAACCTCTCCATCATCTGGTCAGCCAGCCTATGCCCTCAGGCCACACAGCAACTTACATACCAACTTCATGTGGTCAGTCAGCCACCCTGACCTGTGTCACTGTTCCCAGAGCCTCTCATTTGTGGGCCACATGGCAGTTGCTATATCATAAGAGAGGCTCTGGGGGAAAGTGACACAGGTCAGAAAAGCTGACTGACCACATGAAGTTGGTATACCCTTTTCTTTACCATTTTGCTATATGACGTATGCAATACTGTAGCGTGAATCCACTTCAACTCTTTACAGACTTTTTAACATGCAGCATTCACAGCTGCACACGCCAGCTTTGGGTAGCAGACAGCCTCTTTATTGAGCCCTGCCTTCTTGGTAATGGTATATTCAGCACTCAACAAGTGCTCTATATACAGTGTAGCACCTTACTTGAACCTGGACGCCATCTTAGACCGTCCTGGGGGTTTCTTCAGCTCACAGATCGCAACTTTCATAGCAGAATGGCAGTCAGACATAGGGTTCCGTTTAACACTGGCCTCAGCCAGCTTTATTGTTCAGGCACAGCATACAAACAACAAAACATAAATAAAATCCTCGGCCGTCTAGCCACTAAATATACCTTAAGTGAGTCCCTCACTAACGTGGTCTATGCCTACTGCACAGCACCATCAACAACAGTATTCTTACTGTACTATAGGCTTCCCTCAAGCCTCTGTGGCCAGAGCCTCGCCTCTGCTGCTCCACACTCAGGTAGCAGACCACACCCCCTGATCCCCTGCAAGCACAGGCCTTTTATAGGCCTCCAGAGACCTGCACAAAATGTGTTCTGGAATGTGGGAACAGCCACCCACCCATCTGCAGCTGTTCTGGGAAAGCATATATATATATCGATATATATATATATATATATACTTACATACATACAGTGTGTTATATATATATATATATATTATATATAATAACATATATATTATATTAATATATATATATATATATATATATATATATATATATATATATATATATATAATGTGTGTGTGTTTAAATGTGTCAAGTGTAAGTATAAGGATATGTTCACATGGCACATTTGTGGTCAGTACTTTAGGGCATAATTGTGCTGTAAAACGCCCCGAAGTATGGACTGTAACTACAATAATTCATAGCTCTCATTGAGAGATATGATTAACTTCCATTTTCCCCGACATGTACTGCACGCCTACAAAGAATTATTTTAGGCATTTTACGCACTAACAGCTCTAAAGGATAGGAGGCAGAAATCTGCCTCTGGCAGTCATGGTTCGTTTGCTCGTTGGAATTCTGCTATTTCATGCATCGAATTTCCAACGAGCACAAGGCACTGTCAGTGCCGAAAAACTGTTATGTGAACTTGCCCTAAGTGTTTAGTGTGTCAGTGTTCAATATATGTATATACACACACAATTTCTGTGGTAGTTTGTAGTTTGTAGTTTGTCTCAGTGTGGTACAGTGTGTAATACAATAATCTCTGGGCATGGTGTGATATAATCTCTGTTGTACAGTGTGTAATATAATCTCTGGGATACGGTGTGTAATGTAATCTCCGGGGTACAGTGAGTAATGTAATCTCTGGGCTATGGTGTGTAATGTAATCTCCGGGGGTATGGTGTAAGGTAATCTTTGGAGTACAGTGAGTAATGGAATTCATTTCTACGGTTCAGTGTGTAATATAATACACTTTTGGGGTATAGTGAATTATATTATTTCTTGTGTACAATGTGCAATTCATTTCTAAGGTGCAGTTAGTAATGTAATTTCTCTGGTTACCATGTGTAATATAATTATATTTTGGGGTGCAGTGAGTGATGTCATTTCTGGTGTATGGTATGCAATAAAATAAATTTTGGGGTACAGTATGTGACATAAGTGATTCCTAAGGGCACACTGAGATTGCATTATTTTATTTTCCTCATTCTGTTGTATGTATTACAAATTTAATGGAATAGGGACAGAGGAATGGAGGGGATAAGTGAAATTTGCTGCATTGCACAACGTTTTTTATTTCCATGTACAGGGGGAAATATTGTAGGTGGGTTGGTTCGGCATCATTGCCAGGTCTGCTTTTTATTCCAAGCCCACCCCTTAACTTCAATAATTATCAAACTCTAGTATTAAGTTAACGACAGTGACAACAAAATATTATCAGTGATGTTAAAATAGCATAGATGTGTATAATTTAATATCCTATTTATTAGAATCACCATAGAATGTAGCGGTGCCTGTATTAGGTAAATCTAAATATGCGTCTGACGTTCACTTCTATTGAATTCCTACTTAACTATGACAGTTTTAACCATGCAGGGAATCGTAAAACATAATGTCACGAGAGCCACTTATAACCTTACGGATTGCACCAAAATGTTTGGCATACGGGCTCTGCCCTGAACCTGCCGGGGGAGCTCACGCCGCTCTCCCAGACCTCCAAGTAGGGTTAGAAGGGGCCACTGCACTGCAGGGAGAGGACGGGAGAGGAGAGAAGGGGAGAGGAGGGGAGGAGGTAAGGAAGCGAGGGAAGGGAAAATTCGTCCCCCCCACTTGGGATGAGCGAATCAATTCTAGCTAAGTGGAATTTGTTTAGAATTTTAGGAAAAATTTGATTCTGAACAAAGCTGAAGTTCATGGCGATTCGTGGTAATGAATCTAAAATGGCCGCAAGCACATGGCGTGACATGGGGCAAAGAGCTATGGGAGGAAGAAAGGAACATCCTCAATGACATGTGCTGACATGAAGCCAATCAGCACCCAGCCAGCTTCTGTGATGTCACAACCCTATAAATAGGGCAGCCATGTTAAATTCTGCTACTTATCACTGTGTCTCCTCACCTACCCTTGGCCGCCACCGCAGGCAAGTCCCGCCAGTGGAAGCGACCTGGTAGATTCCCGCCGCAGCAAGTACATCCCGCTTTGCAGCGGGCTCTGGTTAATACCAGGACCCACTTAGATTCTGCTCCCTGGCGTGGGCTTCCACCATCACTTGCGGTGGTCCAGCGGATCCACTACCAGACCGTTACAGTAAGATGCGGCCATGGATCCCGCCAAGGTGCCATTACCCAGCCTGACGCGCTAACGACCGTTGTTGCCCGCCAGTCACAGCAACTAGGTCAACAGGCACTGCAACTGGACAAGCTGTCCACCATGTTGCAGCAACTCATCACCGCCCAGCAGCAGCAACCTTCGCCATCTCCCGTGGTTGTTCCTGCCTCAGCGGTTCCTGTGGCTCTGGGGGGCCGACCAAGTATGACGGAGACCCGAAACTCTGCAGGGGGTTCATCACCCAATGTTCTATGCACGTGGAGCTGATGGCCGACCAGTTTCTGTCCGAATGTGCGAAAGTGGCTTTCGTGGTCAGCCTGCTCTTCGGGAAGGCCCTGGCATGGGCTACACCTCTGTGGGACAGGAACGATCCGGTGACAGCGGACCTACAGTCGTTCCTCAGTGAGTTCCGCAGTGTGTTTGAGGAACCAGCTCGTGCATCCTCCGCCGAGACAGCCCTCCTAAACCTACGCCAGGGGGATTTGTCCGTGGGAGACTACGTGGTGCAATTCCGCACCTTAGCCTCAGAACTGTCATGGAACAAGGCCGCTCTGTGTGCCACCTTCAAGAAAGGGCTCTCAAGTCGAGTACAGGATGTCTTGGCTGCAAGAGACATCCCATCTTCCCTCAGTGACTTGATCCGGTTAGCTAACCGCATTGATGTACACTTCATTGAACGGGAGGAGGAACTTCGGCAAGAGTCTCAGCTAGCCCAACCTCGCCGGTTTCCTCGCCTGGCACCGGTGTTCCAGAGGCCTCCGGCACCACAGTTGCTAACACCCACTGAGGAGCCCATGCAGATTGATCGGGCTCGTCTCACTGAGCAAGAGTTGGCCCAGCGTCGGCAAAGGAACTTGTGCCTCCACTGTGGCAGCCCAAAACATTTCCGGAGGAGTTGTCCCAAGCGTCCCAGGCATGCGGGAAACTCCCGCACCTAGGTTCTGTGGGAGAGGCATTCCTAGATGCAAACTCCTCCTCTCCTCACCTGCTGATGTCAGTACAGGTCGTGTCTGAAGCTGGAATCTCGTTCCAAGTCCCGGCATTTCTGGATTCGGGCTCAGCCGGGAACTTTATCCATCAGCCTCTGGTGAAACAGTATCGTCTTCTGGTGGTCCGCCTGGAGAAACCGCTCGTTATCTCATCTGTCAGGGGGAGCTGCTAAGCGACACCATCCAGTTTGTCACCAAGCCACTGTCCCTCCACGTGGGGGCGCTACATAAGGAAGAGATCTCCTTCTACGTGTTACCTCGCTCCTCGTCGGCGGTCCTCCTCGGGCTTCCATGGCTGCGGCTCCATTCTCCTACGCTGGACTGGACGTCTGGAGAAGTAACTCGTTGGGGTCCCACCTGTTGGCAGTGTTGTTTGGTGGTACCTCGCCTGGTGCTTTCCTGCTCCCGCTCGACCCTTCGTAAGCCGCTGCCCGGTCTGCCGCCCGAGTATCTGGAGTATGCTGATGTGTTCTCTGAGAAACAGGCCGAGAGTCTTCCTCCTCATCGTCCATACGACTGCCCGATTGACTTACTGCCTGGTACCAGTCCTTCTCGGGGCAGAGTCTACCCCTTATCTGTTCCAGAGACACAAGTCATAGAGTACATCCGTGAGAATCTCCAGAAGGGGTTCATTCGAAAGTCCTCTTCTCCCGCAGGTTCGGGGTTCTTTTTCGTAGAAAAGAAGGACGGTTCCTTACGGCCCTGTATCGACTGCCGGGGTCTGAACAAGATCACGGTGAAGAACTGGTACCTTCTGCCGTTGATCATGGAGCTATTTAACCATCTGCGGGGTCCAAGGATCTTCTCCAAGCTGGATTTGAGAGGGGCCTATAATTTCGTCCGAATCTGCAAGGGCGATGAATGGAAGACGGCCTTCAACACCAGAGACGGGCACTTCGAGTATCTGGTCATGCCATTCGGACTGTGTAATGCCCCTGCAGTCTTCCAGGAGCTCATGAATGACATCTTCAGAGATCTCCTCTACACCTGCGTAGTGGTTTACCTAGATGATATCTTGGTGTACTCTCCTGACCTCGAAACCCACCGCAGCCATGTCCGTCAGGTGCTGAGGCATCTCTGAGATAACCATCTGTATGCCAAGCTGGGGAAGTGACTCTTCCACCAAACCAGCCTTCCGTTTCTGGGGTACATCATCTCTGACCAAGGCCTACGAATGGATCCAGCGAAGCTGTCGGCCGTGTTGCAGTGGCCACGCCCAGTTGGCCCGCGAGCCATACAGCGTTTCCTGGGGTTCTGCAACTACTATCGCCAATTTATTCCCTAATTTTCTATGCTAGTGGCGCTTACGAAGAAACACGATAACCCGCGTAGCTGGCCCTCCAAAGCTGAGGAGGCATTCTCTAAGCTCAAGTCTGCTTTTGCCACTGCATCTATCCTATCGTGGCCGGACCCCACGAAACCCTTCACGTTGGAAGTGGATGCCTCATCTGTGGAGGTCGGAGCAGTTCTCACGCAAAAAGGGCCCACGGGCAAGACAGTAAGGTGTGGCTTCTTTTCCAAGACGTTCTCCCCGGCCGAGAGGAACTACACGATTGGCAACCGGGAGCTACTAGCTATCAAGCTGGCTTTGGAGGAATGGCGTTATCTGCTGGAAGGTGCTCGCCATCCCATCTGCATCTATTCGGATCACAAAAACCTCCAATACCTCCAGACGGCTCAGCGACTTAACCCACGCCAGGCTAGGTGGTCGTTCTTCTTCTGGTTCGAATTCCAGATCCACTTCCGGCCCGCGGAAAAGAACGTGAAGGCCGACGCTCTCTCCCGTGCCTCCAACGTGGTGGGTGAAGAGACTACTCCGGAGCACATAATTCCCCCAGAACGTCTTATCTCGGCTGCTCCAGTTGACCTCCGGAAGGTTCCCCTGGGGAAGACCTATGTAAGCCCTGCTCTCCGCAGACGTATCTTGAAATGGGGACATTGCTCCTTGGTGGCCGGTCATCCCGGCGCCCGAAAAACATTCCTCCTGATATCCCGGTTCTATTGGTGGCCAGAGCTCATTAAGGATGTCAAGGACTTTATTGAGTCTTGTAACTCCTGTGCCCGCAACAAGACGCCTCGTCACAAGCCGGCAGGCCTACTACATCCACTACCCATCCCTACTCAACCATGGACCCATATAGCGATGGACTTTGTAACCGATCTCCCTCCTTCGGCTGGCAACACCATTGTCTGGGTGATCACAGATCGGTTTTCCAAGATGGCGCATTTTGTTCCGCTGCCTAGCCGGCCATCAGCCCCTCGCCTGGCAGAGCTATTCTTTCATCATGATTTTCGTCTGCATGGGCTCCCTCAGCAAATCGTTTCGGATCGAGGGGTCCAGTTTGTTTCCAAGTTTTGGCGGGCTCTGTGTTCCCAACTCCAGGTGAAGCTTGACTTCTCTTCCGCCTACCACCCTCATACGAATGGCCAGGTGGAGAGGGTCAACCAGGTTTTGGGGTGTTACCTACGCCACTTCGTCTCTGCACGCAAAGATGACTGGTCCAACTTGATGCCGTGGGTGGAATTCTCTTATAACTCCCTAGATTGAGTCCGCGGGGGACTCACCCTTCTACATCGTATACGGTCTGCATCCCCACCCACCTCTCCCTCTGGCATCCCCATCCGAGGTTCCGGCGGCGGACGCATTGGTCCAGGACATGAAGACCATCTGGTCCCAGACCCGCCAGTCCGAGCGCACGAAGGCTTAAGCTGATAAAAGAACAAGTCTTCCTCCTGTCTTCTCACTGGGGTGACAAGGTGTGGCTGTCGGCCAAATATGTCCACCTTAAGATGCCTTCCTACAAACTGGGACCCTGCTTTCTGGGACCCTTTGAGGTTCTTAGTCGCATTAACCCGGTCTCCTACAAACTCCGGCTCCCTCCTACCATGCAAATTCCCAACTCATTCCATGTCTCACTACTTAAGCCTCTGGTCATGAATCGTTTCTCGCGGAAGACAGTACCTCCTTCGTCTATGGCGGATGCCTCCAATGTCTTCATGATCAAGGAAATCCTAGGTATTAGAAGGACTAGAGGGAAACGTTTCTTTGTCGTGGACTGGAAGGGATTTGGCCCCAGAAGTGAGGTCTTGGGAGCCAGAGCAGAATATCCTGGACCGCAGCGTTATTCAGAAATTCCTTCATTCCTAATAGAAAGGGGGGCCAAAAGGGGGGGGGTACTGTCACGGAGGCTCTCGGCCCGGGTCACGGGCGCGTCCGTGCCCCGCCTCCGAGCGGCGCCCCGTCCCGCACCTCGGGTCCTGGGTCCGCTCATCCCTCTGCCCGCGCCACCAGTCACTTACCTGGCCACGCTCCTGACCCGTCCGTCTCTGCCCCTCGGTGCACGCGGCGCCGCCAGTGTGAAATTTAATTGGTCATTACCTGGCACTGCTCCTATTTAAGTCTGGCCTCTTCCTGGCAGCCTTGCCGGATCTTTAGTGCTCATGCCTTTAGAGAAAGCGTTCCAGAAAGTCTCATCTTGTCTACCGTGTACCGAACCCTCCGCTTACGTTTACCGACCACGAATCTCTGCTGCCTGCCCTGACCTTCCTGCCTGTCTCTGACTACGAGCCTGCCTAACGTATCTGTACCTTGCCTACCCTTGGCCACCACCGCAGGCAAGTCCCGCCAGTGGAAGCGACCTGGTAGATTCCAGCCGCAGCAAGTCCATCCCGCTTTGCGGCGGGCTCTGTTGAATACCGGGACCTACTTAGATTCCACTCCCTGGCGTGGGCTTCCACCATCGCCTGCGGTGGTCCAGCGGATCCACTACCAGACCGTTACAAAGGGGACGTCACAGCAGGGGTCATCAAGCGGCCATGTGTTGACCACCAAGTCAATGGTTCTTGAATGGTTACCTAGGTCATCCACTTCCTCCCAGATGACATCTGACAACCCCAACCAAGAGTGGGTGGGTTCATCAGACATAACCCTTAGATGGCATGGCCCGGGAGCAGGTCAGGGGCCCTCACTTGTCCTCAACCCACCTCTGTCCCGTTCGGTTCCCTCAGCCAGAGAACTACTATATGCTGTGGGCTCTGCGCCACTATACAGCGAGGACGAACAATTTGAGGAAAGTAAGCAGCTACTTGACAGCAAAGAGGTGGAGCACACATCCGCTGCTTCTTGCAGTAGGCTGCCAAGTAGTGATGTGGAGAGTGGCATGGGAGGTTATGTTGTGAGTGGTCACGCTCTGTACACTGAGACCATTGAGGAGGACAGCAGTGACGGGCAAACACTAATCGATGACAATGTAGCCGATCGCACTTGGGAGCCGGGTGAAGCAAGGGCTTCACCATCATCATCGGGAGAAGAGGGTGGCAGCTTACACATCAGAGAGTGACGCAGCAAGCAAGTCGGTAATGTGGCCGGGAGTCAGCATTGTGGCAGCAGTACGAGGTCGGGAGTCAAGCTGCCATTGGGTATACCACCCGTTTCGCAGGTCCCTTCTGGCCCAGAAGTTAGCGGTGCAGGGGCCCTCACCAAAAGGCAGAGCAGTGCTCAGTAGTGCGGGTTTGGGGGTAAAATCATTTTCAGCGGTGGGCAGTTTTTCCCAAGACACGGGGGGCAACGGGCCAATGAGAATCTGGGGGAAAAGTGAAGTGTGGCAGGGACCTAACGTTAAACAATGCCATACCTCCAGGGCCTGGGCAAACTGTTTAGATGGGGTTTTCCATCCTGTGCGCAAACGCAGAGCACCTAGTGGCCCCATCCCATTTCAGGTGTAAAGGTCCCTACTTGCCGAAGGGTCAGATGCTCCTACTCCTCACCACTATTCCAACATTTCGTTCCCCGAGGCCCCAATTGCCAAGGACAGCAGATGAACCAGCCTCCTAAGGCGCAGAAGTGACCGGCTCCTGCAAGTTGGTGGTACGCAATTTTTTTTTCAAGGGTTTTGGGACTCTGAAAATGTTCGGGGAACTGGAGACTTGTGGGAGGGCCGAGGGGGAGATCCCAGGCGAATTGTTTTCTAACAAAGGGTTTTCTTTGAATTTTCAGAAAAATTGATTTAAAACGAGTCGAAGTTTGGGTGATTTCGGAACAAGCTTTGTTTTTTTAATTGAAAAAAGGTGCAACAAATGGCTTTAAAAATGGGTAAAGACTCTGGGGGGAAAGAAAGGTGTAAACCAAAATGAATGGTGCAAAATGAAGCCAATCAGGACCGGCGGAATTTTGAGTCACCCGCACTATATAAGTCCGGGGACGCTGGCATTAAAAAATTTTCTCTCTTTGCGTGTTTTAGCTGCTCACTACAGTTTTTTGAGTTTCTCACAAAAAGAAAGGCCTTTAACGCATTTTTGGGGGGGTTTTTGTCACAGCTTTTCAAGAATTGCTTCTTTTACGTTTAATTTTTGGATTTTGTGATGTATTGGAAATTTTTTAAGTCCAAAGTGCGCGTCCAATTCACTATCTGCTATTTTTGGAGCCTTTTTGAATATAAAGGGTTTATCTAAGTGTTTTTGCTTTGTATTCATTTAAAGAAAAAACGTTTTTTACAATCCAAATATAAATTTTAAAATTTTTGGATGCTTTTTCTTTTGTGCAATTTATATCAAGGTTAATTAAGTTTTTTTGCTGTTGGCAGTAAAAAAACTGGTTTTTTAACCCAAAGGGAAATTTTGCCTTAGCTAATTTTAAAACCCAAAAGGTTAAATTAATTTTTTTTGCGTTGTGTCAGAAAATACACGTCGTTTTAACCCCCAAATAGGGGAAATTTTTGGCACTCATTTTTTGCAAAATTTTATATCCAAGCTTAATTGAGCGTTTTTTGTTTTGGAAACGTAAAAAAAAAACTGTGTTTTAAACCCCAAAAAGAAATTTTCCCTGTAGCAAAATTATACCCGAATTTTAATTTTTTTCTGCTTTGTGGTCAGTAAAATACAGTGTTTTAAACACCTAATAGCTGGTAATTTTTGGCAGCTCATTTTTTTCCAATTTAGACCCAAAGGGTTAAAAAAGTGTTTTTCTGCTTTGTGGTCAGAAAAAATACAGCATTTAAACCGACATAGTGGTAACTTTTGGCAGTATTTTTTTGGCAATTTGATCCAAGGTTAATTAAGTTTTTTCTGCTGTTTGGGCTTTTAAATACAATTGTTTTAACACGTACATAGGGGTAATTTTTGAGTCATTTTTTTTGTGAAATTTTAGGCCAAAGGTTAATTAAGTGTTTTTTGCTGTTGTGGTCAGAAAAAATAACGTCATTTTAACACAATACTGGAAATTTTTTGGCAGCTCATTTTTTTTGCGCATTTAGATCCGGGGGTTTTAAAAAAGGTTTTTTCTGCTGTTTGGTCAGAAAAATAACGTCATTTAAACCCAATGTGTAATTTTGGGCGTCTTTTTTTTTTGTGCAATTTGATAAAAGGGTTTAAATTTAAAGTGTTTTTCTGTTTTTGTGGTCAGAAAATACACATTGTTTTTAACCGCTACATAGTGGTTTTTTTGGCACTATTCTTTTTGCAATTGGGCCCAAAGGTTAATTAAGTTTTTTTCTGTGTTGTGGTCATTAAAATAACGTCATTTTAACACCTAATAGCTGGAAATTTTTTGGCAGCTCTTTTTTTTTGACAATTTAACCCGGGGGTTTAAATTTTAAGTGTTTTTCTGCCGTTGTGTCAGTAAAATACACGCTTTTTAAACCCGCTACATAGTGGAAATTTTTGGCAGGTCTTTCTTTTGAACAATTTATATCAAGTTTTAAATTTAAAGTGTGTTTTACTGTTGTAGTCAGTAAAAAAAGGTTTTTTTAAACGGAAAAGAAAAATATTCCCTGTAGCATAATTATACCAAAGGTTAATTAAGGCTTTCCTTTTGCAGTCAGAAAATACATGTTTTAAACCCAAAAAGGGGGTTTTTTTTGGCAGTCATTTCTTTTGCGCAATTTTACCCAAGGGGTTTTTTAAAGTTTTCTCTGTTGTAGCAGTAATAAAAAGTTTTTTTTAAGGCCAAGGAAAAAAATTTGACTGTGAAAATTTCAATCCGAAGGTTTTAATTTAACCCTGTTTTTGCTTTTATTTTCGTAAAATACACAGTTTTTTTAAACGGCACATAAAAGTTTTTTTTTCCCCCCCATTTGTGGGTGAAATTATACCCAGGGTACCAATTTGTTCGGGTTTCTTTGGGCAAATACGGGGTGGTATTTTATATACAGTATTTTCATAAACAGAGTCTGAAAATATTTGAACAAACAATGTCAGAAAAAAGGGAGGTCTTACATGCGGGGGGCAATGCCAAACTTCCCTGAGCGGGCACCGTCCGTCAGAAAAGGGGAAGTCTTAGAGGGGGGGACTCGTGAAAGAATCCCGGTGTATGTAGTGCCGTGGTTATCAGAACCCCAAGGGTTTTGATTGGTTGAGTAGGTCTTTCAATTTCACCCCAATGAATTAAACCCCTAGCGGGGGGTTTCGTAGTTTCAACTCTTGGGGCAGGGCCGGGAACGATCAGGGTCTCACCTGTCCTAACCCCCCCTTGTCCCATTGGGCCCCTCAGCCAGAAAACTATATGTGGTTTGGGTCAGTGCCAATCAGCGGGAGACAATTTGGGGCAGTAAATATTGGAACGAAGAGGTGGGGCAGACCCCCCTGTTCTTGCAGTTTTGATGGGGGAAAGTGGCATGGGGGGGTTTTTTGGCGAGCGGTCGCCTTGATACAAGCGTTGAGGGGACAAACTATGAATTATAACGGGTTGAATGCAGTTTCTGGTTACACTAGTTTGTTCAAAGGGCCCCGTTGGAATTGAATGAAGGAGCCCATAATACGGGGAATTTTTTTAGGGTTTTTTTAAATTTTCTGTGCCATTGTTGATTAAATTCGAAAAAAAACTGGAATGGGACAGAACAAAAAGAAGAAAAAGCAAATGCTGCAAAATGGTTTTGGATGAACTTTTTCATTGAGAATGTAATGTAGTCCAATTTTCGAAAGAAAAAAACAAAGTCCTTCGGGGAGGCCTCCCTTTTTCCCGGGGGAAAAATTCATCCAAAAGTTTAAATGGTTTAAAAAAGAAAGTTGATAAACGTTTTTTGATCATGAAAGATAAAAATGGAAAAAGGGAAAATTTTGCTGAACTTTTATCTGGGTGTCAGTTTGAAAAGTGGGGAAAATTCTTTAGCTGATTTGAATAAAAAAGGGCTCCTACACAAACCCCCAAGCTATAAAAAATAATAATCTTTAGGCCCTTTTGAGAAAGCGTTTTTTTTCAGCCTGTTTTTCCCTTCCCTTATCGTACCTCTTCCCCGTCTCTTGACCACAAAAATTGCCCCCTTTCCGACCTTTCCCCCTGTCCCCCCTGCGAGTTTGTTTCAATGCGTACCCGTACACCCCAGTGCCCCCACAAGAAATCACATCAGGGTAGCGACCCGGTATCTCCCCGGCGCAAGTCCCTCCCGCTTTGCGGCAGGTCTGGTGAAAATGGGGGTACTTGACCCCCCCCCTGGCGTGGTATTCCATCCTTGGGGGGTCCAGTGGTCCTTCCGCTGTCCCTGACAAATGAAGCATGGAAAAGAGTTATTTTTTCCCTAGTCCCGGCGACTGAAAATAACGTTCCGCTGAAAGGCCCGAGCAAAAAGAGTTATGCATGAGTGCCCCTGGGTGCATTTAAAATTACACAGGGGTGTACTCCCGTTTCTTGGTCCTCAAAAAATCATTTTAAATTTCCCCTTTCTTGTTTATAGAGTCGTTCCCAAAATATGGAGGTGGAATTCCAATGTTTTGGGAAAAGTCACTATCACCCATGTGGGGGGGCGGTCGCCCCTCAGCTTAAGGAGGGGTGGCTTTTGGGGGTGTAAGAACCTTTAAATGCATGCAAAATTTCTAGCCATTTTTAAATGTCTTGCAAAAGGGGTGTAAAACTTGAACAACCAATTGAAACATGTTGCCAAGCAGGGGGGCCGCAACACCATGTTCTTTTACATTGTCCAAAGGTTCTAATTTTCAGTTGTGGGAGAAAGCCACAAATCGATGACAACTTGTGACCGGAGCATTTTTCTCCGTTTGTGACTCGTTCTCCCCGGGGAATATCCGTCCCAAATTGGGTCATCAAAAAACGTTAAGGCCTTTCTTGTTTATCAAATTTCCCCCCGTTATAAATTTTTTCCCCCCTGTTTTTAAATTTCCCTTGTTAATATATTTATTTTGTTCATCAATTTTCCCCCCTTTTAATAATTTCCCGTTATATATTTATTCCGTTATCAAATTTCCCCCCTTTTTCGTTTCCCGCGCCCCTGTACCGACCTTTCTGCTACATTACCTGACTTGAATCTCCACCGCCCGCCTACTGTTGGCCCGACCCTTTGACTCGGTTTCGTCTTTTCGATTCGGGGACCCTGCTGCATCGGCTGCACCACAAGCTAGTCGGCCCGGGGATAGGACCTGGTAGGACTTACGCCCCAGAAAGCCCCTCCCGCCCTTGCGGCGGGGTCTGGTGAAAACCGGGGCCCATTTTAACCCGTTCCGGCGTGGCCCCCTGCCACCTCTTTCGGTGGGCCCAAAGGGGCCACTTCCCATATCGTTACAAAGGCAAAAAGTGAATGCCAAATTTTCCCGCCAGTTTTTTTGAAATGGTGCAGAGTCCACCCTTGAAAAGGGGGTATGCAGTACCCCCACTGGACAGGGGCCCCGGGCACTTTTTCACTTTGGGGTGGCAAGCGTACTGCTGTCTCTTGGCAATGTCTGGGAAGACTTGGCACAATGAGTGCCGAGGGGCAACAGGGGGTTGATTTGCGAGGTGGGGAACCTTGACACTGATGATGTTTATGAAAGGCCCTGGGGGCCGTTAGGGCCCCGGTCCGCTTTACTTTGGCCCCCAAAATTCGACATATGCCTTTTTTCTTCTGGTGTTTGCAAAAAACTGCCAAACCCCGAGTGGGGATTTTTTCCACCAAGCTCTGCACTGACTGATGTTATGCCCCTGACCCTGAGCCCCTGTGCCCCTATTTTGGACCTGCAAAGTGGGTGGTTAAATCGTGGCCATTTGGCTCCCAAAACCCCACGCTGTCTTTTGACTCCCGGCCCCTACCGACTTAAGGGGTGCGCCACTGCCCGACACGCAAGCTCCCCTCTCTTTCCCCCAAAGATAATGATGAAGCCCTTTTACACTGTTGGTTGGGTCATTTATAGCTCACATGGCTTTAAAACACCGTATGATGATGACACCCAATTTACATTCCCGGGCCCCCACATTACTTTACTGTCCAAAAATTTCCAGATTGGTTTTAAATCCTCCCTTTTTCCCCCGCTCCCCAAAACTTAATGAGAGAAAATGGAATGCTTCAGGGCCGGGGCAATGGGTAGTCGGGGTAGGGGACCGTTAGGGCCCTTCATCCCGGGAGAAAAGGGGGGACAAAAAGGGATGGTGGGTGAATTTTCATTTGGGGGGCACTTTAGGGTTGTTTAACTAGGGCACCAGAATACCCTTTTCCCAGCCCTTTCTTGCTTAACCCCGGGTCCCCCAAGTGTGATCGGGACATCGATTTGTGTTTTCTGCACCCCCGTCCCCTCAACGGTGTCGCTTTACAAAGCCTGACCGCTTGCAACATAATCCCCCATTGCAACTCTCCTCAACACTATTTGCCAGCTTCTGCAAGAACTATCCTATAAACAATGTATCCGGGATACCAAAACACTGAAAAAGATAAAACGCACAAAAAGGGGTTTAAACCCCCAACTTCAGCTTAACCAACAAAAGAGAAACCATTTAAAAAAATTTTCAAAATCTTTATTAATACTGTTTTAATCACAAAAAATTACACACAAAAATTATACAAACCAAAAAAAAAAATTATAAACAACAAAAAAGTAACCTCACCCCCGATAAAACAATAAATTTAGGAGGGTTGGGGCACATCCAAAAATGATCAAAGGCATATGTGAACAACCCCCTCCCAAAGATAAATAAGAACGACCCACTGGCCTGTCCCAAAAAAAAACCTACCCAAAGGGGGAGGGGTCCCCCAATTAAAAAAGTGATGATGCCAAAGATTTTGACAGCTGGACCCCCTGCCACCCCCCGCGGTTTCGTGAAAGCTTTTCAAGGGGTGAGGTATACTTTTGTTTTTATATATATTTTTTTTTTTGGTTGTTATATTTTTTTTTGGTTCATTTTTTGTGATTATGCGTATTAATAAAGATTTTGATATATTTTTAAATGGGTTTCTCTTTTGTTGGTTAAGCCGCTTCTGCAAGAAGCAGCGGATCTCTTCCCCACCTCTTTGCTGCCCACTGTACTCAAATATTTTGTCCCATGTATAGTGGGGAGGCCCAGACTAGTAGTTTCTGGTGTGGGAAGCGAACGGACAGAGGTGGGTTTTAGGGGGCAGGGAGAGCCCCCCCTGTCCCCGGGGCCCTGTAACTGGGGTGTGTGTGACAAATCCCCCCGACCTTGGTGGGGTTGTCAGATGTCATCGGGAGAAAGTATATGACCCAGTGTGGGTCAACACTGGCCCGGGAGATGACCCGGATGCTGGGCCTGCAAGGTGACTCCCGTGTGACTCCCCCACTGGCGTGATTGGCGGCTCCGTTAACCTTTACGCTATGGGAGGTTTTTAGCCCCTCAGGGAAATTTTTAGATTTGAAGGATTCTAAGAGCGGCAACAGTATGTGCGTGCTACTAAAACCGCTTGTTGAAGACCCCCCAAAATCCCCCCTGCATATTTAAGCAGGCAAAAAGTTCTACAGCACCCTACGGCTCTGTGCGCCAGGAAAAATTTTTTTTTAATGCATTTCCCCCCAATAATTCGGACCGAAAAGGATTTTTTTCAGAAATTCGGCGAAGTAGGGAACCGAATTTTTGGAAATGCGCCCTTTTTTAGTCCCCAACCTCATTTTTTTTGAAAAAGGCCCTTTCAAAAATGTAGAAGAGAGGGGGGCATCCTTGAGCCTGCGTGTCTTTCCAAAATGCCGGCAGCATGGACATGTAGGCTGTAACACGGGCAGGGCCCATTTGGGGGGGAAAGTTTTTTTCCTTCCCGCCACCCAGCAACTTGGACAGGAGACGCCTTTTTCCTCCATGTTTTCAAACTGTGATCCCGCGCCCAAAGACTGCCTCCCCACCCCCAGCCTCCCCAAAATCTTTTGCTCTCTAATACCACATGTGCAGGGCACGGAGGTGTCACGCAGTTCTACGCCTGGTTTGCCTGGACAAACAAAGTCACACAGGGGAGGAAATGCTCCGCGTCATGAAAGATTAAATCGATTTGTGGCTTTCTCTGTGACAACTGAAAATCAGAACCATGGTGATGGACAAAGGGAGGACAATGGGAGGAACATGGTGTCCGTGCTGCACCGAGGGGGGCTGAGCTATGCGCCCTGCATGGCGCACATGTCAATCTCGTTGACAAACGGTTCCTCAAATCTTCCACCCCTCTGCAAGACATTCTAAAAATGGCCAGGAAACTGTGTATGCACTTCATCCATTCCTACAAAGCAAAGCACACCCTCCTTGAGCGGCAGCGGCAGAAGGCCTCTCCCAACATCGGCTGATATGTGATGTTTGCACCCGTTGGAATTCCAGCCTCCATATGTTGGACCGACTCTATGAACAGAGAAAGGCCGTTAATGATTTCTTGATAATCCAAGCAGACAAGAGTACTCCCCTGTGTCATTTTCATGTCAGCCAGTGGCAGCTCATGCACGACACCTGCTGTTTGCGCAGGCCCTTTGAGGAGGCCACGTTATTTGTCAGTCGCCAGGACTACAGGATGAACCACGTCATTCCACTGCTTCATGTCCTGGAACAGATGCTGCAAAATCTATCTGGTCAGGGAACTCGAGACGTGGCGACTACATTTCATGGCCACAAGAGTCCTGTGGGGGGATGAACTGGAGGAGGAGGAGGACATTGGAGCACAAGCAATGTCTGGCAAAATGAGTGGTTTTTCTACCCAGGTGACAGAAGAGAAAGAGCAGGAGCAGCTGGAGGAGAGAGGGATGAGGAAGACGAGGCAGAAGACCCAGACACCCTGTGGCAGTATACAGTGGAGATGGAGGCAGGGAGTCCCTTAGAGTCACTTGCACAGATGGCCACTGCATGTTGATTTGCCTGTGTAGTGACAGCCAAATAGTCACCATCCGGCAGAGGGATGAATTCTCAACCTCTTGGACCCTCGCTACCGGTCCAAAATGGGGACCTTTTATTCACCTGCCAAGAGAGAGGACAAACTCAAGTTCTATAGAAACATTCTATGTAGTAAGTTGGCAGCTGCCTAACCGTGCCATCGTCCATCCACTGGCAGGTCTGACCGCGCGATACCTCATTGCTCACGTACTGCTGCCACGGCTGCTGTGGGGTTTGGGGGGGGGGGGTAGGAGCAGTAACAGCTCCATCAGCAGCAATCTGAGTCTGGAGTCGTTGATGAGCAGTTTTCTTCACCTGCCTAGTGGGACAGGTACTCACCAGCAGCAGCACCAACACCTGGAGCAGAACCTGAACCAGCAGGTGGTGGCCTACTTGGACAGCACTCTGCCACCTCACATAGAAGATCTGCTGGACTACTGGGCAGCCAAACTAAATTTGTGGCCGCAACTTGCCGAGTTTGCACTTGAGAAGCTGTCCTGCCTGGCCAGTAGTGTGGCATCAGAGCGGGTGTTCAGTGAGGCAGAGGCCCTAGTTATCCCAAGGAGAACTCGCTTGTCCACCCGAAATGTGGAGAGACTGACCTTTGTCAAGATGAATCAGGCGTGGATCAACCAGGATTTACACACACCTATACCTTCTGCTTCTGATTAGATCTGCCATGACGCCTCACCAAATCTTTGACTAATGAGCCTGGATTCTTCTGGCTTCCTGCCTCGGCTACTATTCTGATGCTGCCACCCGCCTGATGCCTCACATCTGCTGCCAGCTGCTCCTTCTACCACCCACCATCTTTATCAGGGACGGGTATTGCCACCCACCTCCCCACTCTTCACTGGGCCATTATGTCGACGTTTGATACTGCCGCCACCTCCACAATTGTCATTGTGCCACTCTGTGACCTATTCATGCTGCTGTCCCCTCCTCAAACTGTCATTTGCCACTGTGTTGCCTACTCATGTTGCTGCCACCTCTACCATCTGTTATTGTGCCAATCTGTGGCCTACTCATGCTGCTGCCACCTCCTCAATCTGTCATTTGCTACTCTTTGGCCTACACATGATACTGCCACCTCCTCAATCTGTAATTTGCTACCCTGTAGCCTAGTCATGTTGCTGCCACTTCCTCAATCTGTCATTGTACCACTCTGGGGCCTACTCATGTTGCTGCCACCTCAATCTGTCATTTGCCACTCTGTGGCCTACTCATGTTGCTGCCACCTCCACCATCTGTCATTGTGCCACTTTGTGGCCTACTCATGCTGCTGCCAACTGACCACTCTCTCACTCGACCACCCTGTGGTTTCCTAATGCTGCTTCCATACTTTTATTTAATATTTGAAGACCTGCGCCGTGATCACTGGAAAGGATTACTCCGGTCTGTAGTCAAACTGTAATGCTAGTGAAATATGTGACTATTTGATGTCATAATTTTCCTTTCTTGCATATTAAACTAATTATAATTTCCAGTGTTGTATCACAAGTTATAATCACACAGGCTTGCATATCTCTGTTTAGCTCTCAAGCCTACAGACTTCAGTTAATTTACGATCTGAGGGGGCACTGCATCGTCTGGTTTCAGAGTGATTCTGGTATTCTTTATCTTAGTCTCAGGGGTGGCCCCTCCATGATACAAAGATGAGGTAATACAAAAGAACTTTTTATTCTAAGTGGACACAATACGTAGGTTGTGTCTGCCAGTTTTTTTGTTTAAGACATATAAGAGCCAGAGAGGCTTTGGTGAAATTAGAAGCTGGTACCCAGTGCTGAGGACGCTCTCGCTGATGTTGAGTCCCTCCTGGAGTTCCCTGTTTTTGCCATTTAGCTTCTCATGGTTGAAGTCATAAAAACAGGTGATGTTGTTATAAGCTCCGAACGGGTGAAGTTTGTTTTGTAAAAAATTTAAACCTTTGTAAATATATATTTAGCAAAACTGCCCCCAATGCCCACACTATTTTCTGTAACCATTTTTATTCTTACTTTATATGTTATATTCTATGTTAAATAAAATGCGTTGTACCCTGACTGATTTGGGCCCTTCTTTAAAGCTGTACCTAAAACCTGTATTGAAAAACTTGGCAAAACATAATTTGCCGCTGTGAGAAGGGTACAACAGTAGGCTTAACAGTCCATTTTAGCAAAATTCTGACCTCAAAATTAAATTTTTTGCAAAATTCCAATAATCCAGAATTTTAAGATCTCTGTCCAATAATCCAGAAAATAGTGTGAAATTGTGTAAAACATGTCTGTTGTTGGGAATTGTTTGTTGTAGCTGCTCTAGAGGGACAGGTTTGGGTGCTGTGCCATAGCTTTGTTTCCAGTTAGACTGATCAGGAGTGTAGCTAGGACATAATGTTTTGCTTGCAAATCTAGGAGACCCTACAGCAGGAGACTTGTGTACAGTGCTTGTTGGAAGCTACAGTGCTTGCCTTGTGGACCTGCTTTAGTGATGTTGAAAACATTTAATTGAGTGATCAAATTTCCAAGTATTTAGTCCGTGCTGTAGGAGCAGACACACGGAGAGCACATCTAGATGAAAGAAGATTGGAATGGGATGCAGCAAGAGTGTTGTCAGAACCATCCTCAGGAACAAAGAGGTGTTTTAAAGATACAGGACAGATCGCTATAACAGTGTTATTTTAAGAAAATTACAATCCTGCAAATAAGGGACCCTGTAATAGCTCAGACCCAGGTCTCTTTATCTGGCAGGATAGATCTAGAGAAACACATGAGAAGTGAGTTTATGGGAACAATGGACCATTCACAGATGAGCAGTGTGAAAGTTTTATTGCCTCTAAATTGATGTATAGAGTCTGATGTCTGCGATCTCTGGAGTAAATATCTTAGATGGGTTCAGATCTGTGTTCAAAGTTGAATATTGCCATAAGTTTGTATTTCCCAAAACCATCTGTATCTCCAGGGTTTGAAAAGGCCCTTTTTAAATTTTTTCATTTACTGTGTTTTGTGTTGCAAAAAAGTTTTAAGCCCACAGGAAAATTTGTAGTTTCTGATTGTGCAGGTACACAACACTTGGTGAACAGAATTTAAATGCCTTCAGGATCATTTAGTCCTGTGTGTGGAGAAAATTTTTGTTCTGTCTTTGCTCATTATATGAGAACAGTTTGCAGCTCATAACCCTACAGGTATATGTAGTTATAGAAAGGATGTTAATATCTGGAGATGTTAGGTGGCCGAATATTGTGCATGATCTGAGCTGACTATTTACTATAAGAAATATTAGTTCTTATAATTAGGGACATGTTTGTGTTTTTTTTTTCCCAGGCAAATGTTCCTGATATATTTGATTTAAAATTGAACTGCTTGTTCCTAAAGTTATGACACATGACTGTTATATGTTACAGGCTTTTTTCTGGCAATAAGAATAAGATTTTGTCATAGACGTCCTTTTAAATTGGGTTAAAAAAGAAAAAAAAAGGTTTCTAGCCTCACTGTGACTTTTTGTTCTTCAGCAGCATTCCCAGAAAGGAGGTGAGAGGGGGCTTTGACGCTGCATTCTCTGTGTTATTTTAAGTCACCTTCCCTCCCTGCATTCCTCTGCTTAGACAAAGGACCAATTTGGTCTTTATTGAAGGAAAATGTTTGTTTGTTTGCTAGTAACTGACCTGCTTTTTTTTATTTTACAGGTAACTTTTTGTAGACAATGTATGGTACCATACAGAATATACTTGTGCGTGCATTGTAAGCATATACAATGCATGTCATATCTGGTTAAAAGTGACCTATAAGTGAGATATAAAGGATATCCTCTTAAATTGGTTTTTGTTAAAGATAATTCCACATGGTATTTACTGAGCTCATTTTGATATCTTGCATTGTGCACACATTTTAGGTTTGAAAAAGTTTTTCTTTTGTTATAATGTTGTTTTATTGACACCTCTTGCTAATTTTTTTCCCTTCCCTGAATGTTTAACCATCTGGGGGATGTGATTACATGTCTGTTTACTTTCAGGAGTGAAGAATTTTTTTCTAGTGATCCGAGAGCTAATGAAAGACATCAGTGATATCACTTGTTGAAATTAAGCCCCGGGGCATATAAAAGTTAACCCTCAGTTTATTTGGTAGTACTACTGTAATTGTTTTGGTAAAAATTTTATTTTTAGTTCAATGTGTTCCCAAACTGAACACAAATGTGCATTCCTAATTGGATAATTTTTTTTTGTTTGGAGCTCTAGTTCATAAAGGGTTAACCAAGAATTTGTGTGCATTAAAGGGAAAACACCACTGTTTCCCTGTGAGTGTGATTTGATGGGCCCTGTGTCTGTGATGTGATGGGCCCTGTGTTTGTGATGTGTTGGGCCCTATGTCAGTGATGTGATGGGCCCTGTGATTTGTCTCTATGTTGTTTGTTTTATGTTTTTTGTGGTTATGTCTATTGCGCATCGCGACTAACTTGTTGATATTTTTGAATACTACATTGTCAATGTTATATTGCATGATAAGTTGTCTTTTCTTTGTTGCATGTTAATCTGTCTCTATATAAGAAAAAGGCCTGAGTAAAGATTTAAAAATATTCTAGGGCTAGTATCAATAATTGATTGTTTAGATAATTGTCAAACAAGATGCCTCGAGGTAGTGAGGATTTATGGTATAGAAAGCAATGTCGTGATGTAGTGAGGATTTCTGACATAGAAGGTATTAAAGGTTTTATTCGAATATCCCGTGAAAGAATATTTGGAGAGGGCAGTTTCTATATCTTTTGGTTTTTTAAAAAAGTAAAAGGGTTGTTTGTGTGTTCGACCCACACAGATGGGTGGGGGATTATTTACTTCATGTTATGAGAAGGTAAATGCTGAAGAAAAATCATGATCTGCTGTGCAATCCAGTATGAGGAGAAAAAGGTTTTGGTATTTTTGTGCTGATATTAGTTTAAACGCTAATGATAAAGTCTTCTAGTGACCTTATCTACAAAGTAGTTATATTATCCGGTGACAAGAAGGTTGATTGTGGAACAGAAAGAAGAAATGTGTTTTTTTTTTTTTCCTTTTCCCTTTGGGAAATGCCCAGGAAACTCCCAAAGGCCAATATAGGCGGGGTTTTTTTTTTTTATGAGTTGGAGTGACAAACCCAGTGTGAAAACTTTTTTGCTATGAAACTTTCTTTTATTGAAAAGGGTGGAGGGGAAAAACGGGGAAGTAATTTAACCCAAGATGGAAAATGTTTCCCCGGGCCCCCTTACGCCCTTATGTGCCCTGAGACTAGAGGGGCTGCTACGTCCCCCCCCAACCGATTTGTAAAGCCCCCCCCACACACCGCTTCCCCTATATGTGAAAAATGAAATTTGAAATGGAGCCCATTGTTGATTACCCAGAAAAGATTCAAGTTTTTTTTAAATTTTTCCCCATTTTTTCAGAAATGTGAAAGTTTTTCAAAAGACCCGGGGAAAAGAAACGGGGGATGGTGGGGTTTCCCCCAAAGTGCCAAGAAATGCCCAAAACCCAAAACCCAGAAAACTGCTATAGCCCCCAAAGGGGAAGCTAAAGAAAAACCCAAAGCTTTAAAAAAAATGCTGAAATTTTCTGCCCACAAAGGGGCTTTTAATTTGACTGCACCGCCATTTCTACCGCTAAAGGGGCTCTAATGTGTAAACCTCCTGTCCTTTATAACACCCAAAAGATGGAAAACAGATCTTTTTTGTTATATTGTTAAAACCAGGGTGGGGTTTAATCAGGAAAACTTTTAATCCCTGCTTCAAAGATTTTTGTTACTTTCCCGGGTTTTAAGTTGACCAGAGGGGCAGGATTTTTAAGAAAAAAGAGGATTTTTCCCCATCACTTTGATTGTCAAACCCCACGAACAATTTTTTTTTGTTTTTTACAATTCCCTTGTTTTCAGCCTATATCAGGGCCCAATGTGGTTTTCTGCAAAAAGCAAAAAGGAAAAAGGGTAAGGGTTTTTTTCATTTTCTTTGTTTTTTTCCCCGGGAAATTTTCCCAGTGTATGATTCAAATATTCAAAGGCGGATTGTAACTAGGGATGGGCGGGGGTTTTCTAAAAAATTCGTTTTCGGTGATTTTCGCCAAATTTTTTTCCAAAAAAATTAGTTTCAGGCCCCGAATTCCCTTGGGGGACGTTTCGGGGTTAAAAAAAGCTTTTTTCCGGGCTGCACAGACCCCTGCGGGGGGCTGTAAAAAGTTGTGCCATGATTAAATTTTCAGAGGGGAGTTGGGTTTGGGTCCTTCATACAATTTTGGGGTTGTTTTTTAGTATGAAACGCAAAAGGGCTGTCGCCGTTCTTGGGAATCGTTTTCATTTAAAATTTTTCCCCGGGGCCTTAAGGGGAAAAACTGCCCAAAAAAAACTCAAGGGGAATGTACCTGATAAAGTCAGGGCAGGACAGCGGGAAAAAAAACAAGCTGTGGGCCAGATGGAAACATCAGTGACAGAGTGTGGAGGTGACGGCAGCAACCACAGCAGGCATGAGGTCAGTGAGTGGCAACAATGTACATTCTGGAGGTGGAAAAAAAGAGTAGGTCAAGGTGGCCAATAACCAGTGTGGAGGTTGGGGCAGCAGCCACGCAGCAGCATGGGTCAGACAGTGTTAAAATTGAATTCTAAGGTGGCAAAAAAACAGGAGTAGGCCACAGAGGGCACAATGACAGAGTGTGGGGGGGCAGCTGGGTCAGACAGTGGCACAATGACATTTGGGGTGGCAAAAAAAGGGTAGGCCACAGAGTGGACAATAAAAAGGTGGGGTTACGGCAGCAGCCACAGAGCAGATGAGGTCAGACAGTGGCACAATGACTTTTGGGGGGTGGCCAAAAAGGAGTGGGCCAAGAGTGGCAAAATGGAGTGTGTGGGGCCGGCAGCAGCAAAGCGCAGCATGAGGTCAGACAGGGGCCAAAGACAGAGTTTTGTAGGTACGGCGCACCCACAGCACAGCATGAGGTTGCAGTGGCACAAAGACGGTGGTAGGTCCGGCGGGCCCCACGCAGCGCATGGGTCAGAGAGTGGCAAAATGACAGGTGTGGGTTAGGGGCTCAAAACGCAGCAGCAGCATGAGGTCGGGGAGGGGGCACAAGACTTTGGAGGTGGAAAAAACGTAGTTGGTAAGAGGGGCAAAATGAAAGAGTATGGAGGCTGAGTCATAGGTGGACAATCATTTGGAGGTGGAAAAAAACGGGGAGTGGGCCACAGACTGGCACAATGAAGAGTGTGTAGGTATGGCGCAGCCAAGCAGCAGCATGGGTCTTTTCAGTGGTAAAATTACACGTGTGGAGGGCACGGCAGCGCCACAGCGCAGATGGGTCAGGGTGGCCACAATGACAAATTCTGGAGGTGGAAAAACCGTAGTAGGCCGTAGAGTGGCACTTGACAGAGTTTGGGGTCTGGGGCAGCCACAGCAGCAGCATGGGTCGACTGGGGCACAAAGACAGAGTGTGTGGTCATGGCGGCAGCCAAGCGCAGCTGAGGTCAGAGAGTGGCACAATGACCAGTTTTGGAGGTGACGGCATAAACAGCAGCAGCAGATGAGGTGCAGAGAGTGGCAAATGACATTTTGAGGTGGCAAAAACAGGTTTTAGGCACAGAGTGGCACAATGACAGTGTGTGGAGGCAGCGCTTGAGGTCAGACAGTGGCAAATGACATACTGAAGGTGGCAAAACCAGTATTTAGGCCACAGAGTGGCACAATGACAGAGTGTGGAGCAGCATGAGGTCAGACAGTGGCACAATGACATTCTGGAGGTGGCAAAAACAGGAGTAGGCCACAGACTGGCACAATGACAGAGTGTGGAGGTCATGGCAGCAGTACGCAGCAGCGATGGAGGTCAGACAGTGGTAAAAGGACTCAGTGTGGATGGCACGGCAGCAGCCACAGCAGCAGCAGGAGGTCAGGCAGTGGCACAATGACAAATTCAGGAGGTGGCAAAACCGGAGTAGGCCACAGAGTGGCACAATGACAGAGTTTGGAGGTCATGGCAGCAGCCACAGCAGCAGCATGAGGTCAGACAGTGGTTAATTGACCAGTGTGGAGGGCACGGCCCGCAGCACAGCAGCAGCATGAGGTCAGCCCAGTGGCACAAAGGGACAGTTGTGTAGGTCACGGCAGCAGCCACAGCAGCAGCATGAGGTCAGGCAGTGGCACAATGACAAATTCCGGAGGTGGCAAAACAGTCGTAGGCCACAGATTGGCACAATGACAGAGTTTGGAGTTCATGGCAGCAGCCACAGCAGCAGCACGAGGTCAGACAGTGATAAAATGACACAGTGTGGAGGGCACGGCAGCAGCCACAGCAGCAGCATGAGGTCAGACAGTGGCACAAAGACAGAGTGAGTAGGTAACAGCAGCAGCCACAGCAGCAGCATGAGGTAAGAGAGTGGCACAATGACACAGTGTGGAGTTGACAGCCTCAACAGCAGCAGCAGCAAGAGGTCAGAGAGTGGCATAATGACATTCTGGAGGTGGCAAAAACAGTATTAGGCCACAGAGTGGCACAATGTCAGAGTGTGGAGCAGCATGAGGTCAGACAGTGGCACAATGACATTCTGGAGGTGGCAAAAACAGGAGTAGGCCACAGAGTGGCACAATGACAGAGTGTGGAGGTCATGGCAACAGCCACAGCAGCAGCATGAGGTCAGACAGTGGTAAAATGACACTGTGTGGAGGGCACGGCAGCCACAGCAGCAGCATGAGGTCAGTCAGTGGCACAATGACAAATTCTGGAGGTGGCAAAAACGTAGTAGGCCACAGAGTGGCACTATGACAGAGTTTGGAGGTCATTGCAGCAGCCACAGCAGCATCATGAGGTCAGACAGTGGTAAAATGACATTCTGAAGGTGGCAAAAACAGGAGTAGGCCACAGAGTGGCACAATGACAGAGTGTGGAGCAGCATGAGGTCAGAGAGTGGCACAATGACATTCTGGAGGTGGCAAAAACATTGTTATCCTTGCAAGCTACCTTTCGTGTGATGTACACTTTCTCGTGTCTGGATTAATAAAGCTTTTTCTTATTTTTTCTAACCCAGTGCGGATCTGTCTTCATTGATAAATAAAATGACACAGTGTGGAGGGCACGGCAGCAGCCACAGCAGCAGCATGAGGTCAGGCAGTGGCACAATGACAAATTCTGGAGGTGGCAAAACAGTAGAAGGCCACAGAGTGGCACAATGAGAGTGGAGGTGACGGCAGCATCAGCATGAGGTCAGAGAGTGGCACAATGACACAGTGTGGATGCACAGCACCAGCAAACAGCAGCAGCAGCATGAGGTCAAAGAGTGGCACAATGTGTGGAGGTGGGTGGCAATACCAGTCCCTGGTAAAGATGGTGGTAGGCACATGGAGAAACTGTCAGCAGATGTGTGGCATCAGGCGGGTGGCGGCATCAGAATAGTGGCTGAGGCAGGTAGTTTGAACCCAGACTCATTTCTCAAAGTTTGGCAGATGCGTCATGGCTGATGTAATCTGACGCCTAAGGCATTGGTGTGTGGAAATCCTGGCCGATCCACGCCTGATTCATCTTGACAAAGGTCAGTCGTTCCACATTTCCCGTGGACAAGCGGGTTCTCCTTGGGGTAACGATGGCCCCCGCTGCACTGAACACCCGCTCTGATGCCACACTACTGGCCAGGCAGGACAGCTTCTCCACTGCAAACTCGGCAAGTTGCGGCCACACATCCAGTTTGACTGCCCAGTAGTCCAGCGGACCTTCTAACTGGGGTGGCAGAGTGCATCTGGACCGAGAGATGATGGCAAAGAGAAACAACTCCCTTCTGCAGAGGTGGTGGAGCCTTGACTGGCTGCAATGGCATGCGTGCCACTGGGCGCTGCTGCTGCTGTTGCTGCGGCAGCTGGATGGACCACCACATCTGAGCCACGTTTCTCCCAGGCCATCGGATGGTGGACTGAATGTGTTGACGCAGGGCCGTGGTGCCAACGTTAGCTCCCTGGCCACGCTTCACTTTCTGCCCACAGATTCTACATATACCAGTATTCGGCTCCTCCAGTGTCTTACCAAAGAACTGCCACACCGCCGAGTAGCTAATTTTACCGCCAACGCTCCGCACTGAGTGACTACTGCTGCTGCTGCCTCGCTGAGCCCCGCTACTTTCTTGGACCTGCGAAGCGGGTTTTCTACCCCGTGGCCGCTTGGCTCCTGACCTCACACTGCTACTATCCTGCTGACTCACAGCCACACAACCCACTTGCTGGCTGCGCTGCTGCCTGCCGCGCAAGCTGACGCCCTCTTTTCCTGACGATGAAGAAGCCCTTGCTTCACCCGGCTCCCAAGTGCGGTCAGCTACATCATCATCGATTTGTGTTTCATCGTCACTGCTGTCCTCCTCACCGGTCTTGGTATGCAGAGGCTGACCCCGCACAACATGAACTCCCATGCTACTCTCCACATCTATACTTTGCCTCCTACTGCAAGAAGCAGGGGATATTGGCCCCATTTCTTCGCTGCCAAGTAGCTGCTGACTGTCCTCCTTATCCTTGCTGTATAGTGACACTGAGCCCAGACCACATAGTAGATCTCTGGCTGAGGGAACCGAATGGGACAGAGGCGGGTTGAGGACAGGTGAGGGCCACTGACCCACTCTCGGGCGAAGCCAACTAAGGGTTCTGTCTTACCTTCGCACCGACTCTTGGCTGGGGTTGTCAGATGTCATCTGGCAGGAAGTGGATGACCTAGTCAACCAATCAAGAACCCTTGGGTTGCTGGTCAACACACGGCCGCTAGATGACACCGGCAGTTCTGGCCTCACCGAGTCACCCCTGCTGCGATGTCCCCTTACTGTGCTGCGACCTTTGCCTGCTCCAGGAACGTTTGTGCCACTGCCACTCGCATGTGAAGGGCCTGCCACCTCTCTGTCTGACATACTGTTTTATCAAAAAATTTAATTAAGCCTTGGATATGAAATACCGTATAGAACAACCAGATGTAAATTAGGCGTATAGAGGACAATAAAGTAAAGACAACCTGTATTTTTGTCCAAATTACCACACAATCAAGAAGTTAAATTAAGCCTTGTGTATGAAATATCCTACAGAAAAACCAGATGTAAATTATGCGTATAGAGGACAATAAAGTAAAGACACCCTGTATTTATGTCCAAATTACTACACAATCAAGAAGTTAAATTAAGCCTTGTGTATGAAATATCGTACAGAAAAACCAGATGTAAATTAGGCATAGACAGTAGAGGACAATAAAGTAAAGACACCCTGTATTTTTGTCCCAATTACCGCACCATCAAGAAGTTATATTAAGCCTTGTGTATGAAATATCATACAGAAATATCAGATGTAAATTAGGCGTATAGAGGACCAAAAAGTAAAGACACCCTGTATTTTTTTCCAAATTACCACACAATCAAGAGGTTAAATTAAGCCTTGGGTATTAAATACACTACAGAACAACCAGATGTGAATTAGGCATATATGGGACAGAAGTACACCCACCCTGGACCTTCAGGAGAATACTCCACAAACTACAAGAAAATAATAACTCTGGTTAAATAACAAGTGTGCAAATGACACACACTTGTTATGGTTTTCGTCCCAGTCGCTGATAAAACGAGTTTGTTTTATAATGAGTGCAATATAGTGCAGCAACAGCTAGATGCTTATGCCAGGGCAGACAGTGACAAGTGTGAGAATTTAAGATGGCTTCCGTATTTAGGGCTGTGATGTCACAGAAACCCGCTGGTCGCTGATTGGCTTCATGTCTGCACATGTCATCGAGGGTGTTCTTTTCTTCCTCCCATAGTTCTTTGCCCCATGTAACGCCATGTGCTTGCGGCCATTTTGCCAATAAAAAAGACGCTTCGTTCCCGTGAATCACCCTAAACTTCGGCTTCGCACAGAACCGAAGTTTTTCTGAAATACTAAATGAATTCCACTTCGTTAGAATCGATTCGCCCATCTCTATCCAAGAGTTACTCCCATCCTGACTCATATTTTTAATCCCTTGGTGAATTGATTGTTCAATGTCATTTTGTGGGAGTTCTTGCTGTCCTTTATCCCATTTTCCGTTGCCTGCCCTGTCCATTCTCCAGTGGCCATTTTACATCCAGTTGAGGGTCAGTGACATTTAACTTAGCCGCAGCTATATTTGCTGTTTGCTCCTTATTTGTCCTAATGTGATGCAGTCTATCGCTTGTCAAGTGTGAAGTACAGAAAACATTTCTACATTTCATACAAATAAAATGTAATATAATAGTGAAATAAACATGGAAACAAGATTCATTAAATGTGCCATATGCAACAAAGTTATTTCAGAGGTTTTTCAGGTTTTTTTTTTTTAAACTCTCAAGACTATTTTTAGCAATAAATGAGGAAACATTGTGTAGTGTTGTTCCTGGAAACTATAAATGAAAGTTTGGCAAAAGAGTTATTATAAATGGAGAAAAACAGCATTCTAGACAGATCAGTGAATCATGGTCTCCCTCAGGGTCACCAACTTTTTTTTTTTGCACATTCCAGTCTGGAAATCCAAGATTTTTTTTTTTACCAACAAATGGAAAAACCCTTAATTATTAAGACAGATTATTATAGTAATATATATATATATATATATATATATATATATATATATATATATATATATATATATATAATATATATATAATATAATATATATATATATATATCATACGTATTTTCATTGTAAAAAAATCAAAACAGAAGCACAATGGGATCAAACAGAAGCTACAGAATGTGGTGCACATTTCTCAGAGATCAGATTCAAAACCCTCAAATGTGAAACCAAAAGTGGGTCAACCCCGCACATTTAAAAAAAAATTGTATTATATCTTTTCATGGGACAACACTAAAGATATGATACTTTGATACAATGTAAAGTAGTCAGTGTTCAGCTTCTATAACAGTGTAAATTTGGTGTCCCCTTAAAATAACTCAACACACAACCATTAATGTCTAAACCACTGGCAACAAAAGTGTATACACCCCTAAGTGAAAATGGACAAATTTGCCATTTTTCATCCACAGTGTCATGTGACTCATTACTGTTACAAGATCTTAGGTATGAATGAAAGAAAAAGGTGTTAAATTTGGTGTTATTACTCTCGCACCCTCTCATACTGTTCACTGGAAGTTCAGCATGGTACCTCACGGCAAAGAACTGTCTGAAGATCTGAAAATTTTTTTTTTGCTCTATACAAAGATAGCCTAGGCATGTATATTGCAAACAACACGTGTAAATTGAGTAGATGGTGGCCCAAGACCACACAGAGGTTTACTAAGACAAGCTCCAGAACAGGTCTCGCCGTGGTTGACCAAAGAAGTTGACTGCACGTGCTTAGTGTCATATCCAGAGATTGTCTTTTCAACACAGGCATATGAGTGCTGCCAGAATTGCTTCAGAGGTTAATGGAATGGGGAGGGAGGGTCAGGCTGTCAGTGCTCAGACCATGCACCACACATTGCATCAAATTGGTCTGCATGGCTGTCGTCCTAGAAGGAAGCCTCTTTTAAGGATGATGCACAAAAAAGCCCGCTAACAGTTTGCTGAAGACAAGAAAACTTATGACATGAATTACTGGAACCATGTCCTGTGGTCTGATAAGACCCAGATAAACTTATATGGTTCACATGGTCTCAAGCGTGTTTGGTAACAAGCAGGTGAGGAGTACAAAAACAAGTGTGCCTTGCCTACAGTCAAGCATGGTGGTGGGAGTGTCATGGTTTGGGGCTGCATGAGTGTTGCCAACTGTTGGGAGCTTCAGTTCATTGAGGGAACCATGAATGCCAACATGTACTGTGACATATCGAAGCAGAGCATGATCCTCTTCCTTCAGAAACTGGGCAGCAGGGCAGTATTCCAACATAATAATGACCCCAAAGACACCTCTAAGACAACCACTGCTTTGCTAAAGAAAATAAAGGTAAAGGTGATGGGCTGGTCAAGCATGTCTCTAGACCTAAACACTATTGATCATGTGTGGGCATTCTCAAACGGAAGGTGGAGGAGAGCACGGTCTCTATCAGTCACCAGCTCCGTGATGTCGTCATGGAAGAGTGGAAGAGGATTCTTTGGCTGCAACCTGTGAAGCTCTAGTGAACTCCATGCCCAGGAGAGTTAAAGCAGTGCTGGAAAATAATGGTGGCCTCACAAAATATTAACACTTTGGGCACAATTTGTCTCTTTTCACTTAGGGGTGTACTTACTTTTGTTACATTGATGGCTGTCTGTTGAGATATTGAGGGCACACCAAATTTACACTGTTATACAAGATGTACGCTGACTACTTTGCATTGAACCAAATTGTCATATCTTCAGTGTTGTCCCATGAAGAGATATAATACAAAATCATTCAAAAATGTGCAGGGTGGACCCACTTTTTTCAGTAGAAATACTCGCAAATGTGTACAATTATATATATATATATATATATATATATATATATATATAAATATATATATATAAAAACAAATGCAATTGTAATAGTTCACTAAGTGGAATAAATGGCAAGCTATCTTTATTTAACACATTTGTATGGTTCCAACGATATACAATTTACATAGTTTTCTTTGTGTTTGCTTTCTTTTAAAAAGATAATAAACTTTTTTTTATTTTTCGCCATTGGAGTTGTATGATGTCTCATTTGTTTGTGGGCTGAGTTAATTTTTTTTATTGGTACTAATTTGGGGTGTATGTTACATTTTGACCATTTTTTATTTCATAAAAAAAAACTGCAAATCTGGAGTTCAGTATTTTGTGTTTTTATCACTGTGTTTACTTTGTGGCCTAAATAACATGATATTTTTCTAGTTCTTGTTTTTATGGATGCAGCGATACCAATTATGTTTTTTATGTTTATTTTTTGATAAGATGAATGAGAAAATGGGGTTTGAAATTCTAATTTTGCTATTTTAATTATCTTTTTTTAACTGTTAATTTTACTTTTCTAGGCGACTTAAACATGCTATTGCTTCATTGCACTTACATAAAGCCGTATGCTTTTTAGGCCTCTGGCTGCTCTGATAGCTAAATGGCACTCCAACCTTATTGCAGGGGAGCAATCAGGAGGCAAAAGGTGGCTCAGCACTCCTTCAAAATGGCTTGTTTGTCTCCTGTGCAGTTACCTCAATGGTCATTTTATTTACTTATCACAACATTTTAGTTGTCATAGGAAAAAAGCTTTGGACAGATTGCAATAGGTATAAAATGTTCTTTGGTTCCATTTTTACTCCAGACACTGTCAACTATTTTTACTCAAATAACTGACAATGCTTATACAGTACTAGTATATCTAGGTGTGCTAAGCATGCTTGCATACCTATGCCATGCACTTTTTACTGTAAAAGTTATTAATAACGCTATTAAAATCCACATAAAAAGTTTCATTTACTTTTTTTGTTGCATCGGATTGTATACATAGACATTCAATGTATGAATGGGAAAGAATTCTATGCATACAGGACTCATTAGTAAAGTAGTCCCCATCAAATCCAAAAAACTATGACACCACCCTATCAAATTGCTTTCATCATGTAAAAATATTATAGGTCCCAACTACCTTATTGACTAAAGTGGTTGTCTGGTTAGAAAATCTTTTATCAAACCTCCTTTTTTGGGCTTACATGGTTAGAAGGCTAAAAAATACACAGGTCTTTCAAATCCAACCTATAACCTTACAGTGTTGATACAGAGAAAGGCAAAAAACATTGTGAGTCAGATGCCAATTGCCTATGAGAGAGAAAAATTCCTGCCTGCAATTATGAGAGTAAGTATGCAAGTAAGAATTGGAGAACGTAGTTAGGCAAGAAATGACAAGGTTTGGGAACCAGAGGTTAACTGGTCAGTTGGTAGGAGTGGAGAAAATGGGGGTGGAGGTCATAGTCAGGCTGTGACAGGGTGGGTGTAGTGTGGTATGGTAGAGCTAGTATGGGTTGTATATGGAGGATTAATGAGGGCAGCTATTTTATGGCTAGAAAAATTTCGAGTGGTTAGGACATTTCTGCCAATTGTAGCTGCTTGTCTGAGATGTCTGATTTGGAGTTGCTTTTGGGTCACATTAGGGCCCAGGCTGAACAGCAGGGTCCATCCTGGGTACAGGAGCAATTAACCACCCTGGGACTACCACCCCAGGGAGACCCATAAAATCTTGTTGATCCTGTCCTCCAGAAAGACTGAGCCCCTTTTGTTCCTCTGTCTCCCATCAGATGAGGCGTAGTGCCTCTCTTCCCCGACCCAATGCTGACGGTGCAGAAGACAGAGCAAAAATGCGGTCCAGAAAATGGCAATCCAGTTGTGTGATGCGGGTTGCCAACATGGTGGCAGCCCCGGATAATGCTGGGGAGATGGAGGCGGCAGTGCATTCCTTCCCAGCACGCCAATGCAGAACACGTACAGAAATGGCTGGTAGCAGTGGTCGGGTACAGCAGTCCATGGAGGTGAGAAGGCCACAATCCAGGGAGCAGCGCGGTGCACCTGGTTCGACTGGGAAGTGCATCAGGCCCCTGCTTCGGGAGTGGGATGGCAGCTAGGGATCCAATTCATCGTGTCATGGTTTTCTCCCCTGACTATGTGGTAGGCCAGAACCTAATGGCTGCCAGGGATGATGTAACTAATGTGTCAGGAGCTCCCTCTGCTTGTCTGGACACGGGTGCTGGCGGGAGGGAGGGATCTCTACAGTGACACCTAGTGGCGTTACTGTTGCCTGCAGCAGTGAGCTTTCTGTGAGTGGTGCTACAGGGCCACCTGCTTTTGGGTAGTGCAGTGGGGTTTCGTCTGTTTTTTTTCAATTGCGACGGGCACTTAGTGTGTCTAGAATTTCTGGCTGTTGGATGCTGGGTGGGCGGTGCCACTTCTGGGTCATGGTGGCAAGCCAGCTGGTGAGCCCTGCTTTTCACACACACAAGCATCGGTGGGTGGGTTAGCTGTGAGTAGTAGTTTTGGCTCACAGTCGGGTGATTTGTTGGGTGGTTTTCTGGCTGGAGTGAAGCAATTGATCATTTCAGTTGAGGGGTCTTCTGGGTCACAGCATGTGGAGCCTTTAGAGGCATGGATGTATGCAGCAGGTAGTCAGGGTTTGAGGGCTTCACAAGAAGAGGTAAGTGAGCCCAATCTTGGATTCTCAGAAGTGGGAGTTCAGATTGAGTCATCTGAGGCCAGGAATCATTCTTTGCTGGTATCTGATTTGGCTAAAGGCAGCACTTATGTTTGTTCTGGGGGTCCTCTTGGGGCTCATATGAAGCCAGAAGTGAGGGAAAAGATTTGGAAATGTGAACATCTGGACATTTTTACCTTGCTCGCACTACAGCGCTTTAGTATTGAGAGGTAGGAAAAAGGAACACAGGAGCACAGGAAAGAAGAGGATAAGAAGAAGAGGCGGTACAGGCTTATTCTCTGTACTTTGGGGAATTGGCTACAGGCCTTCGCAATTTTGGGGAGTGTCATCGGGGAAAGGAACTCAGAGCATTGTTCCAGTTTATTCTGTTATCTGGAAGCCATTTGGAAGGCGTATCGAGTCTATAGGGGTACTGCCTGGTTGTGAAGGAATCAATCATCACATTATCCGATGTTTCAAGCGGGGAAAAGGGGCCACTAGCAAGCCAACAGATGTTGTTGTAAAAGAGGCTGAGCCCAGTGAAGGTAGGAGCCATGATGCCTTGGCTAAAAAGGAACCCAAATAGTGATAAGGTGGAGCTGTTAATTTCGGGGTTTCAGGAGGGGTTTAGATTTCTATTTAGACCCGAGGGCAGGGGGTTGTTTTTCAAAAAGTTTCAAGAAGAGTGTTCTCTTCAGGTAATGAACTCTTCTCGAAACGCGTCTGCCATTTATCTATTTTATTGTTTATACTATGAGGATATATCATGAAGATATCATGTTTTAACAAGATGGAATAAAGTTTTCAAGTTTTATATCTACATGTGGTGCTGGACTTCAATGCTCATTGATGATTGTCTAGCATTTCTTACACATCTTTTGATGTAGCAACACTTTTGCTATGGCAGGCTGGTAGGGGTGCGTTGATGGTGGACATTGAGTCTGCTTTTCAACTGCTACCAGTGCATCTGGATTAGGAAAAAGAAGGAGGTGCGCGATCCAGCAATTCACAATCACTCGTTGTATCTTCTAAATAAAAACTTGTAGTTTATTTAATCCATTTAAAAAGCCTGGGAAAGGCAACAAGTAGTGAAACACAGATATCACACCGACGCGTTTCGTTTCAGGAACGTTTTCCCTTAATCACACCATGTCTGAGGGGACCTCAAAGATTGAGCTGCAATTGTACACTGACATTGCAGGGTCGGTTTGGTACGTAGCTTTCTTTCAAGGGCATTGGAGTGTAGGATCCTGGCCAGAGGTGTGGTAGGCTTTTTTTTACAACCAATTTATGCCTACTGGAGCTTTTTCCTATGCTTGTGGCTCTTGAGCTGTGTGGGAGAGATGGCTAATCAGTCAATCTGTTAAGGCGTCTGGTATTGTTGTGCTTGCGGCTTAACATCTTGTTTAGGGCTAAACATGTTCCTGGGGTGTCTAATGAAATCACTGATGCACTTTCTCATTTGCAGCTTGACAGATTTCGGCTTTTGGCCCCAGAGGCGAATCAGAGTCTGGTTCCATGCCCAGATGTGTTGTGGCAAGTGAAGGTTCATGGGTTCTGAGATAGGTGAAGAGGCCGTTGGCACCAGCAACTGGGTCAGCTTATACTCGGATTTGGAAATCCAGTGGTTTTTGTTGGAAAAGTCTTATAGACAGGAGTGGGGTGCTTGAAGTTGTTTGAATGTTATGTTTTTTTTTATGTACATTATCTTTTCTTTTTCAGTTACTTAGTGAGGAAGAGGTTACATGGTTTTTTGTGGGGGTTGGGGGGCCCAACCTGGGGGTTTCAAAAGGGGGGTATTTGGTTTAATGAGTTTGGGGCCCAGTGGCCTTTTTCCCTTTTTAAAAATTTTTGGGGAGGCCTTGTTTTTCCCTAAGCCTTCTAGGGGCATTTAGGGTGGGGGAATTGGTTAGTCTAGGGGCCCTAAAGGGGGTGGTTTGCTTTTTTCCCGATGGGGGGGGCCAGAGAATGCCCATTTTTTATCTGATGCTTAAATAAATTCCAAAAACGGGATAAAAAGGGTAAGGGTTTTTAGGATTCAGCTTGGGGGGGGGGGGGCCCCAGAAGGCGCATCTTGGGGGGGGGGCCGGGTTTTAAACCCTATTTTAAGGGTTAGGCCTTGGGGTCTAGGGTTTTTTTGCTGGTGCTTTGCGGCCTCCTTTAAAATTTTAACCCGTTCATCCCCGTTTTTGAAAAGGGGGGAAATTAGGGCTTTGGGGGTTGTCACCCAGATGCATACGGGACCCTTTTTTCCCATATTGGAGCTGGACAAAAAGGCTGAAATGTGGTTTTGGATGATGCAGTGGTCCCCCGGGTTTGGGGCGTTGGGGTTTTCAGGCCTTTTTAAAAATTTTGTACGTTTGTCCTCATTTGTAAGGGTTAGGGAAATAAAATTTTGGGAACTCTCCCCCGGGTTTGGCCCCCCATCTTGGCCCAGTTTTGGGGGGGTTTTGGGCTCAAAGGATCGCCGTTTTTTGTAAAGGGTTTATTGGCCCATCCACAAAAAGAGGCACCCCCGACGGGCGGCTTTGGGTTCCCTCCCTAACCAGTTTTTGTGAGCAAGCAGGTTACAGGAACTACACTTTTTAACTCAAAACCTAGGCTGTCGGCCCTCTTCAAAACACGGTATAGCCCCCCTCTAAAAGCGGCCCTAGATAACGTCCGCACCAAAAACCCCCACAGTAGTACACCCCCCAAAATTTGTGGGGGTTTTCCCTCGACCCTGGGGGTAAGGGGCCTCTTCCTTGGCTCAGGGTTGCTCCAATTTTCGGGGCACCAAAAACCACCCCCCCCGATCCCCCAAGAGTAGGAGGTTTTTAAAATAGGCTCCAGGAAAAAATAAAATACGGGGCGGGAACCGGGGACCGGGAAAAGCGGGGGCCCGCCCCCCACCCAAACCCATCCAAACACATAGCTGCCCCGAAAGGGGCCACCCAAAACATAGCTGTTTGCGCTATTTTAGCCGCAACGAACGGGGTTCAGTAATAATAATTACGGGACACAATATAGGGGTTTTCCCCCACCGAGCCCAGGTCCTCAGTGGTTGCTTTTGCAAAAGGGACTAAAAACTGAAAGACCCTCTGTGGCGGGCCATGGGGACTTACCAGGGGGCCCCCTTTCTGCCAAATATAAAAACCCCCCCTTGAAAAAGGCCGTAGGGTTTTTCTCACTTTCCCCGGGGCTCCCCCCGGGGGGTCAAAGTTTCCTACTTTGGGGGCAAAAATTTTTCCCTATTCCCCCCGGGGCAGAAATGACATTGGTCACATACATAGCTGGGGGAAATCAGCCCATAAAATTCCCCCTAAAAAAGGGGCCCAAAACAGACGGGGACCTTAGCCCTTTTTAAAAGGGTGACAAAAACCCATGAATGCTCTGCAACAAGGATGCCCACCCCAACCCAACAGCCCGATGCCACAGTTCACGGGGTTACTAATGAAAAACCCCCAAATTACCAGCGCTTTTTCAGACCTTGTAGATTCCCTACACACACGGGGCCCTTTTTGGCTTTGTCCCCACTGGGCAGATTTTTTCATTTTTTTGGGGGCTCAAAATAAGAAAGGGACCCCCCTTTGGTTTGTCCCAGAAACCCATTCTAGGGTTACCAGAAGCTGAAAGGGACAGCCATTCTCAGGTCTCTATCCACCATGGCCACTTGGGGCGCACCTGAGCCCAAAACCTTTTCTACCTCTTTTTCTGCAGGAAAAACAATATGACCTAAAAAATTTCTATTTCCCAAACCTCGGTCCTCCCGCCTTTTTGAGCCAGCTACATCTTTTAATTTCTCTGGGCCCCTTTAAAACTCCCTTAAATTTTTCTGCGACATATGGACTTTCTTAGTGACCCCTCAGTGAAAAAACTTCCTTGGACCTACTGTAGGGCCCCCTAACATGCATGCCCAGAAATTGCAGTTTTCCCCCCTTTCTATCCTCGAAAAAAAGACCACATTAAATTTGGGATTTTTAATAGTGCAGAGGACAAAATTCCCCCGTTCACACCCCTTTTCTTTCCAACGTGTCCCAGCAGCAACCCCTTTTGCCCGCAACTTTTGGAGATGTTTCCTTTTACATTTCCCCGTACCCCTCTCAAAGGGGGAAAAATTTCAACCCCTATCAGGGTCACTCCTATATCTTGCTCACCCGGGGGGGGGGGCAAATTCCATTGTGGCCTGAAGTCAAAGGCGCACATTTTAAAAAAGGGAACAACTTCCCCAGCCGCCGGACTCTTTTATGGCTCCAACTTTTACCCAAAATTTTCTGTGTTTTACCTTAGGCCCAACCCCAATGGGCACTTTTTAAACCAGTTTTGCCCCTAGTGGATATTTGGGTGTAAATGGCCCCACCGGTTTTGGTTTCCCCCCCAAAAACCCCAGGAAAAACCCCCCTCTATTTATACGTTACATTTTTCCCCCCCAAAAACCTCTGGGGAAAATGTATCGTTGCCCCTTCAAAACCAGGCACTTCTTTACCATTTGAATATTCAGTACGCTCACCGGGTCTCCACTAGCGCCTGAGCAAACCCTCTTTTTGGGTCTAGCAGCTCACTTTTTCCCTCACTATCACTGCAGTCTTTGACCACTGCAGTGAAAACTACTGGAACTACAGCAATCACGGGAAAATGTGATCCCAGGGGGACTAAAGGTCACAGCACGACCCTTCCTCTTCCACCCTCTATAGTGTCACAATCTGGATTTCCATCACAGATGCACTGCTCAGGGCTGCACACAGAGTCTGCCTCAGCACATGTCTTCTTTACAAACATATTCTCATCACTCTCTGAGGCCTCATTCATGCAGACATACACGGCAATAGGGTCTGGACTCACCCTCATTAAACTAGTCTCCTCACACATTGTAGGAGAGCAATCATTCCCAGGATTCAATCCCTGGGCACGCAATCAGGGCCGGGACAAGGCATTTTGGTGCCCTAGGCAAAAACAGCCAATGGCGCCCCCTTCGCTCCCAAAAAAATGGCAACCCCCCCCCCCCACTAATTCCTCTCACCCCTGCACCAGGTCCTGTCACAAATTTTCTGCATATTCCACATAGCTCCAGTCCATCTCCTCAGCAGTCACTGCACAATGAAAATCAGCCCTGACAAATTTGCGTTTTCAAAATCGCTCACCTCTGTATGACAGTGAAATACCTTACAAATAACAATCAACAAATAATCCACCGATACATGGAGCAAATCTACCAGACGAATGAATGTTACTAAAAAACCTCCTACAAAACCAAGACCCAAAACTATTACTACGTAAGGATCAAATAATCCTGCCTGACCCTGATGGAATGCGACCCCCACATGTGACTATCAGTTGCACACAGGCTCTGATTACATATACCACCATACAGAGACCATATAGTGGTAGATACTAGCTGTATATAGGCTCTGCAGTTACAAGGGATTACACTGCAGTTACATTTAGTGACTCATAGACGACGTCTTTTCTGATCAGCGTCGTTCACTTTCCCTTTGCTTCTCCCATCCGGTTCACACCTTCATGCTGATCGCTCCTGGCCAATACTCGTCCCTGCAGATTTGGACACAAATATATTAGAATCCTCACATTTCCAGCAACTCCTTAATTATAGGTATATAAGCCCCCTCAGTCAGGCAGGAATATGTATATATGTCTCCTCAGTCAAGCAGGTATATAGATGTTGTCCCCTTAGACAGGTATGTATATAAATATAGGGGCACTCAGGCAGGTGTATAGATATAAGGTCACTCTCAGGCAGGTATATAGACATAGGGGCACTCTCAGGCAGGTATATAGACATAGGGTCACTCTCAGGCAGGTATATAGATATAGGGGCACTCAGGCAGGTATATAGACATAGGGTCACTCTCAGGCAGGTATATTGATATAGCGGCACTCAGGCAGGTATATAGAGGCACTCGGGCAGGTATATAGAGTCACTCAGGCAGATATATAGCTATAGGGACATTCAGGCAGGTATATAGGGGCACACAGGCAGGTATATACCTATAAGGGCTCAGGAAGGTATAGAGGGGCACACAGTCAAGTATATAGGGGCACACAGGCAGGTATATAGCTATAGGGGCTCAGGCAGGTATATAGGGGCACACAGGCAGGTATATAGGGGCACACAGGCAGGTATATAGCTATAGGGGCTCAGGCAGGTATATAGGGGCTCAGGCAGGTATATAGGGGTACTAAGGCAGGTATATGGGGGCTCAGGCAGGTATATGGCGGCTCAGGCAGGTATATGGTGGCTCAGGCAGGTAAATAGGGGCTCAGGCAAGTATATAGGGGCTCAGGCAGGTATATGGCAGCTCAGACAGGTATATGGCGGCTCAGGCAGGTATATAGGAGCTCAGGCAGGTATATGGCGGCTCAGGATGGTATATAGGGGTTCAGGCAGGTATATGGCAGCTCAGGCAGGTATATGGTGGCTCAGGCAGGTATATGGCAGCTCAGGCAGGTATATAGGGGCTCAGGCAGGTATATGGTGGCTAAGGCAGGCATATAGGAGCTCAGGCAGGTATATGGCGGCTCAGGCAGGTATATAGGGGCTCAGGCAGGTATATGGCGGCTCAGGCAGGTATATAGGGGCTCAGGCAGGTATATGGCGGCTCAGGCAGGTATATGGAGGCTCAGGCAGGTGGCACTAAGGCAGGTAAAAATAACAACATTAATACTCACCTTACCTGCTTCCCGGCCGCACGCTCCTCTTCTGTCCTCTTCTTTACCAGCCGCGTGCTCCTCTTCAGTCCGACACTGGAGACGTGATGATGTCATCATGCCTTCAGCGCCGGGATGCTCCTCCGGCAGCTCCTCGGGCGCACGGCCTATGACGGGCTGTGCGTCTGAGGAGAGGCAGCGTCGCGATGACCTCACTTCATCGCGACACTGCCCAGCCGAGCTGCAGGGGGCCGCGGCGGATCCTCAGCGCTATAAGGACCCGGCGGCCCCGCTGTGTCAGCCCTGTGGCTTACCGGAGGATCCAGCGATCCTCCGGTAAGCCGCAGGGCCGACACTGTCTGCGGAGCAGGGAGCGCTCTCTCTCTGCTCCGCATAAGCCCAGTCAGCTGTATGTGCGTCCAGCTGACGCACATACAGCTAAAGAGGCCGACGGCGCTCCAGGCCCATGGCAGCGGCCTAGAGCCCGGGAGGTGCGGGGCCCCTGCCTGCGCCCCTTAGGGACAGGCAGAGGTAAGCGCCCTAGGCGATCGCCTACCTCTGCCTACCCATCGTCCCGGCCTGCACGCAATACCTGCTACTTGCAGGCTACCATCAGGTACACACAGTGCGCTGGGGTCACTGGTAGACACATTAATCAACTGGACTGTGGTGGCAGCACATTTCTCTGGATGGCCACCCAGCATGGAACCCACATCCTCTGTGATACTCTCAGCATTGTTGATCACCACCTCTAGGGGAGCACTTGAGCTTGTTTGCTCTATAGCGGGGGCTGTCAGTTCTTTATAAGCTAGTTCACACTTATTAATTTCACACCCAGCCCAGACAGCCAGGTGCAGACCAGAGCTGCTCTCACCTATGGCTATCTCTGCAGCCGCTAGTTTAGACTTGGCAATCCCCTGTGTTATACTGGGAGCTGCACTCGGACCAGTCTGCAGGTGGCTATAACCCATTGGACTCATACCAACTGTCTTATCTCCAGCCTGGATTTGTAGAGGCCCACCTGAGCTAATCCCCTCTACTATTTTGGCATCCATTTCTATATCACCCTGTTCAGACAAAGAATTTTTCTCACAAACATTTTCAATGGGTAACACAGCATGTAATATACTGAGTCCTTTAGACTTTACCAATCCATCTTCCACAGTCCTGCAACTGCTCTTGGGACTTTTCTAGCCCGCCAGCATTTCTTGAGCTCTATCAAGCCCAGCCAAGTCCTCACGCAATTTATGTGTACGTTTAACAGTCTGAGTGTCATTAGTATCAGGAGCACCTCCCACTGCTGTGTGGCACCTCCAAATGGGCTCCCTCTGCTGGTGAAGCTAGTTGCCCCTGGCAACGGCAGAATGCAGGTCTCCTAGAGACTCCGTTTTACTCGGGCATACGTTTGTCACACCCTGGACCACATTCAGACTGTCCGACAGCAAGTCTCCACCCACCATCATGCCAGGGACTTCCACAGCTGACAATTCTGACTCTTCCCTCATTGGCAGTGGCACAGCACTGTCTGCAGGGGGTGCGTCCCAGGAAAAACCACCTGCTCCATCTGGTACACTCTCTGCCCCCCACAACTGCCAGAAATAGGGAAAGTCTCTGCCCAGTATAAACTCCACTCGGAGGTCCTCACATACCTCCAGTACATGGTTGGCAGACCCACAACAGGTGTCAAAATGCAGTGCCACAGTCTTACCCAGTTCTGGTCGGACCTTAACAAGTGGGATAATGTCCGGGTGCACTCTGGAGACCTTTTGTTGATAATCCAGCTCGACCCACAGTGGGATTCCACCCACTCGCAACTCCAGAGTTTTTACTGTCAGCGCCTCACGCTGGACTGCAGTGGTCATTTTCTGTGGTAGATCTGGGTCGCCCCTGGTAACAACAGAATCCAGGCCTATTAGAGACTTGGTTTTGCCCCATTTGGACTTTTTCTTGAAGGGATGGACTGCCTTTTTGGCTTTCAGACCTTCCCCCCAGCCAAAGTCTTGTACACATTCCCACCAGGGCTTTGGTGGGTTATGGTTATCGGGTACTGCTAGCTGGGGGGTCATAAGGCGCACCAGCTCGAAAATGTCCTCCATAGCAGAAAATTTTTCAAGCAGCAACAGTCTCTACACTGGGGTGTTTCTCCTGTCTCTCCAGAGACAGTCTTTCTCCACTGAGCCAGTCTTTCTCTACACAAAAGGCTACTTCAGGTGTGTCACCCTTCAGACAATACTTACTCAACAGAGCTAACTGGCAGGAGTCCCACGTAAATTATAGCAGTCCTATGCAAACTGCAGCATTTTTCTGCAAACCTTTGTGCACACATCAGCTAGTGCCCAACTTATGTACTGCGCCACTCTTGTGCCAATAATGCCCAGGTTGTGCCAATTATGCCCGCATCCTCCACCATATGTTAACTCTCACTCACGGTTGGCTGCCATCTTGGACCAGCTTATGGGGTCGTTGCTCACAGGATCGCCGTCTTTTGTAGATCGGTTGGCACATCCAACATAAGGCACTCCGACTGCGGGTTTGGGGTTCATCCCCCAAACCATTTTTTTTGAGCAAGTAGGTTCGAAAGAACAAAACCCATAATCAAACCTGGCCATTGGCCACTAACTCCATTTTTAAATATCCCCCAATGGGGTCGGACCTAATTCCACCCCAGAAAGCCACATAGTACGCCCAACTGTACAGCTTTCCTCGAGCGGGGGGGAGGGGCCTCTTCCTTGGTCAGGGTTGCTCCAATCTTCGGGCGCAAAACCACCCCTGGAATAGAGCTTAATGGGTCTCCCAAGACCTTAAATACCTGGCTAAAACCCATGACCTGGGCAGGACAACCACCCCCCCCAACCTATACTGTCCCGAAAGAGCCCCCCATACATTTTTCCCCCTTACGCATTCTAGCCGCTACTGTACGGTAAGTCCTCGGTGGCGCATCTGCAGAAGGCTCCAACTGTAGACCTCTATGCGGGATCATGAACTCCCATGTCCCTCCCCATATATATAAAAATATTTTTATATTTTATAGTTTGAAAAAAAAGGCCGAAAAAAAGACGAGACTCCACCCCAGTTCAGCTTTGTGCTAAGGTCTGCCCAAGGGAAGGCAAAAAACCCCAATGAGGTAAACCCCAATTGTCCCTTTTTAGGGGAAAAATTCCTTCCCACCCCCAATCTGGCAATCAGAATAAATCCCGGGATCAATGACCCCCTCCAGAACCCTTTAACACTAAACCTTTATATTATTACCTCCAAAAATGCACCAAACCCTTTTTGAACCTGTCATAATTCACCATGACAATTTTTCCCCTGACAGAGAATTCCACTCTCCCCTGCTCTTACTAAAGAAACCTTTTTTATGTTTTTAGAAAATTTCGTTCCTCAAGAGTAGGGATGCCCCCTTTGTTTAGAAAGCCCGGTTAAAAAAAAACTGGGGGGAGATTTTTATTGACCTTTGTGTTTTCTTTTATTATTTCCCCCAAAGGCTTTTTAAAAAAATAACCCCAAAACTTTCTAATCTCTCTGGGGATTTTTAGTCCCCCCGTTTTTTTATTATTTTTTTTGCCCGCCTTTGTACCTGTTCAAGCTCTAAAATGTTTTTCCCTGTGCACTGGTCCCCCAAAAAACTGCCCAAAATACCCTTGGGGGTCTAAACCAGTGATTTGTATAAGGGAGAATAATGTTTCTCATGTGCCTCTATGCCCCTTTTAATGAAACCCATGTCCTATTTCCCCTTGGCAGCTGCTGTCTGACAGGGGGTGCTAAAATTAAAGTTTACTGTCCACCGGGTTTCCCAAGCCCTTCTCCATGCACTTTTACCCAGCCTTTTTCCATTTAACATGTATCAGAAAATGGTTTTTTCCCCCCCTGTCTAACCTTGCATTATCGTTTAAAACCTCATCACCTTTTTCCTGCCCAGGCCCTAAAACTTATTCAGACCCTTTGTAATAAAAATTATCCTTTGTGTTGTTACTTTAAAAGGTTTTAGTATCGTCGCAAAGATCGATATTTACTGTGTAACCCCCTGTGTAAGATCATTAATGAAAATTTTTGAAGAGATAGGCCCAATACGACCTTGTGGTACCCCCATAGTAACGGGATCCATATGGTATGTACGTTAATTACTACCCTTTTGTTTTCTATTTTTGTGCCCCATTCTTACCCCATTGAAACACATTTTCCCCAGTCCAAGCATTCTCATTTTAATTTCCCAAACCTTTTATGTGGCACCGATCAAATCTTTAGAAAAATTTTGATATATGACATCCATGCCTCACCCCGATCCGTCTAGCACTGACTTCCTCTAGAAGTGATGAGATTAGTCTGACAGGCCCATCCTTCATAAAACCCTGCGGAACGGGTTTACATTTATTTTTATGAGATACTCCAGGATAGCATCTCTGAAAAACTTCAAAAAATTTTACCCACAACAGGGTCAAAAAATTACCGGCCTATAGTTTGGGGATCCCTTTTTGACCCTTTTTGAATATTGGGCCCCATTTGCTATCGCCAAACCTTTGGGCATAAAAACCTTATTTGAAATCCAAAATATTTGGATAGGGGCCTTCATGACATCACTTAACTCCTTAGGACCTGGGTGTATGTATCTGGGCCCCCGGGGTTTTTTTTTTTTTAATCTTTCTTTTAGACTAGCTGCACTTCTTTGGGTTTTAGACAAAAAAAATTTTAAGTTGGAGTTTATATCCCTCTGTTCAACGGGGAAGCTATCCTCCTCGGTAAAAAACAGGGAGAAAAACAAGTGTTTAATAGGTTTTCTTTTTTCTCAGCCCTTATGTCTCCCCTCAGTATTTTTCAAAGGGGAACATTTTCTGTTTTAATTTTTTTCTATTTAATAGTTTAAAAAATATTTTGGGGGTTTTTGTTTTACTTTCTATAGCGAAAGTCTTTCCGTCTCCAGCTTTGTTCCTTTATCTTTTTTTTACACACTTTTTTTTTTCTTTTGCTTTTTTAGTGCCTCTTCATACCCTCCTGTTTTTTGGAAACGCTTCTTTTTTTTTTTTTCCCTGTTGATCCACATTTAATTTTTTCCTGTTTCTAATTGTTTTATTACCATAAGGTATGTACCTCTCACCTGAGCTAGCCTAGGATGTTTAGTTAAAAATATCCCATCTTAATTATTTTGTTTCTGCCATATTTAAAACACATTGTCTCCAGTCAATACGTTTAGGGCCTCCCTAAGCAGAATAAAATTAGCCTTCCTAAAATTCAGTGTTTTTTTGTTGCTCCCTGGACAAAATATTTAATATATATACTTATATATATATATTATGAAATATATATATATATATATATATTATACCTTTCGTATTTTTCTTTGCTTTATTGTGTTTTCTTACATTGGATTGCTTTTTCTAGGTGGGTGTAGGTGTGTCATTTGGATCCTGGGACACCCCTACATCTACTGGGCTGATAAGAGGGCTGGCATCCGTCCAGGTGGCAGCTACTTGAGGCTTAGTAGGGACAATGTGGCGATTCATTGGACGCGTTTTCAGGGCCTGACATGGGATAGAAGTTCACTGGTGGGGCGTGCCAGACTTTTTGCTAGTGCATGCAGGATGGAATGATATTGGAATTTGGATATTGTGGAATTTGATTAAGGATATGAAGCGAGATCTCTTGTGTTTTTGGGATACCTATCCTAATCTTTTGGTGATCTGGTCTGAAATTATCCAAAGTCTAAAGTGGAGGGGTGCAGTGTCTCAGAGGGCACTTAATTGGTCCAGGGTAAAGATTAATAAAGCCTTTGTTAGTTTAGTATCGAATAATGTGGGTGTTTGAGGTTCGTATCATTTACTTGAAAAAGGGGGTACTTATTTGAGACCGGATGGTGTCCATCTCACTGATATCGGACTGGATGTTTTTAATTTTGGCCTTTCTGAGGTTGGAGCCTGGCTTTCATGTTTAGGACGTTATGCAGACTTAAGGTGTCAAATCTGCATACCGTGGCGGTTCCTTGATAATCAGCTTATGGAATTAATCAAATTATGAGGGTTAAAGGTTTAAATACAGACTTCGTTTAATGGATACTTGGGAGTGTCTCTAAGGGATGGACCCTGGAAAGCAGGTTACAACCAAAAAGTAAAATATGTTTTATAAGTTTTGTTATACCCCGGTCACACCACTGTATCTTTAACGGTCTATGGCTAGTGGTTTAAAGTGTATTAAGGGCGCTGATTGTCAATGAGTGGATTTAAATAATTTTTTATCATTTTCAATTCTATGTTATCATAAAGTTTTTGTTTTTCCCACAGATTTGATGTTATAAATAAAATCAATTAAGGCTGTGACCATTTACCTTCCAATTAAAATATATTGTTCTGTATTTTTTGAGTTAGTGGGTTGGTAAAAAGGAAATGGTATGCCCTTGTGACGTCATGAGACGAGTAAACCTGCGGTCCAACTAAGATTTGCAGCTGTTATACTGTTATGTGACAGTAGAGACAAATTCAGGTAGCTGGTTGATGCTAAGGGTATGTTCACACTGTATTGCGGTGCGCACAGGTATGAGCCACAATTAGTGATGAGCGATTACGTTGACTATCGTCATCGGGTTAATAGTCGATATCGGCAAATGATCAAGACGATATCCGATAGTCGATAATAAGATTATCACCGTGAGTTACCATTAAAATCAATGGGAGGTGCAACAACACCTGTCATTCTTTCACCCAAAAACAGGGGCTGGAGTAAGCAGAATAACACCACAACAGCAAACTGGATACGGTCTACTCTTAGGCAACACACATAGGTTTTATATAAGCCACAGAAAAAAACTCACAGACCATTCACTATCCCTGACTTGTAACCACCATGTGACCCCTTAAACCTGCATCACCCACAAATTTAAAAAGTGCCAGAAGGCAAGTATGAATTGAACCATCATTTACTTGAACTGGACATTGAATTAATCCCTGTCCCCTTGAACGCAGCATGAGCCCCCAACCTGCATGACCCCCAATTTTAGAAAAGTGCGGAAAAAGGAGTCATTCAACCACCAATTTTAGTTGAGAACTGTACATTACTATATTCTGTCCCTGTACCGCAGGAATGACCATTAAACCTGTCCAGACCCCACAGATTAAAAAGTGCTGGGAAAATGAGTCTTTTTGAACCACCAATTTAGTTTCACTGGACATGACTATACCTGTCCTGGGCCACAGCATGAGCCCCCAAACCTGTCCTGAACCCACAGATTAAAAAGTTCCGGAAAATAGGAAGTCTTCTCAACCACCATTTTTAGTTGAAAACTGGACATGACTATGCCTGTCCTGACCACAGTAAGACCATCACAACCTGTCTGACCCACAGATTAAAAAGTGCCGGAAAAAGGAGTCTTTGAACCACCATTTTAGTTTCACTGGACATAGACTATCCCTGTCCTGGGCCACAGCATGAGACCCAAACCTGCATTACCACCAGATATAAAAAGTGCCGGAAAAAGAAAGTCTTCAACCTCCATTTTAGTTTTCACTGGACAATGACTATTACCTGTTTCCTGTGTACCGCAGAATGACCACTAAACCTGTTTGACCACAGATCACAAAAGTGGCACTATGCTATTTTTGTACAGTGACTGTCATTTAGTATGATTTTTTTTGGTAACTGACAATTGTTTTACAGAATTATTTTAGGGAAGGTTTTATTTATAGTTTTACATTAATATCTTTTTGCTTTTTTTTCAAGTGTGGTAACATACAACATACACCTCTCTGCCTTCAGTTTTTTAAAGGTATTTTTTTACACGTGTAGATGTGTTAATTCGTCCACACACCCATAAGTAAATAAAAATGTCCTTATCATCCCCAAACACTTCTAAGTTAGAAGACATTTGCCCTCCTGGCTTCTAGAGTGAATTCAGGCCAATCAATTCAATGGTTTCATTTTTCCTCCAAATCCTTCTTAAGTGATTAGGACAGACACCCCTGAATCAAATGATGCAACCCCATAGTGACTCCAGCGCCCAGAAAATTTAAGCCTCAATTGTGTGTCAATTTGTTTCCAGCCCTGGAGCCCTTATTGACACAATTTTAACCTCCAGAAATCATCCATTTTTTTTTAAATCTGATTTTTTAGAGAAATTTGAAGCTCTCCCTGCATGCCCCCCAAGCTGTGAGAGCCATTGCTGCCGTCGAGTCCATCTGGTAACATCGGAGGTCCAGCTGCCAGGGCCACTTACAGTGGGTGCGGTTAGAGCCCAGGCTAGCGTCCTGTTCATCTATTAACACGGAGATCCAGCTGCCAGGGCCAGACTTACAGTGGGTGGCGGGAGAGCCCAGGCTATGGCGTCTGTCATCTATTAACACGCAGTTCAGCTGCCAGGGCCGGAGTTTCATGGGTGCGTGAGAGCCCAGGCTGTTCATCCGTCATCTATTAACACGGTTAAAAATGCCCTATATTGACGCAGCAACGAAAACATCGTGCTGAAGCATAGTGTGGAAGCGGAAGTGTGAGGTAAGACCTCCAGCCTTCCTCAGTAAGCACAGTCAAGACCTGGTAGCGCTTGCCTCCTCCGTATGAGTGAGCGTACCCAATTGAGCGTCACTTGGAATACTGTTGTTAACGCTCCCTGTTCCACCAGGGCCCTTTTTCATTGGCATTCCTTATTTTCTCATTTTACTCAACGTGCTGGAGTAAATTGCCTCTGTTTTTCTTGTTTCTCTCTTCCGTAGCTCATACTACATGTCACTGAATAACCTACATTCTGGTCAAGTCTTCCTGTACCTCCCCTGGTACAATCAGAGAATTTTTTACCAGCTATTTTTGTACATGCAATATTTATTTATTAGTTTAATTCTAAAAAACACATTTTAAAAATAGGATGGAATCCCACCAGTGTCCCTTTTGGTTTTCTCTTTTTTTATTGTAATAAATGGGTTGTCTTCAAATTTTTTTATAATAGGGACCTGTAGTATAGCTGCATTTCACAGCAAAATGCCCCCAAAAATTCAAACATGACCCTTGAGCCCACTTTTGACAATTGTGAAGAACAAATGTCCTGTTAGAACAAGCAATTATTTTTTATAATAGGACCTGTAGTATAGCTGCAATGTCACGCAAATGCCCCCAAAAATTCAAAACATGACCCTTGAGCACTTTTGACAATTGTGAAGAACAAATGTCTGTGTTAGAAACAAAGTTTTTTTATAATAGACCTGTAGTAGTGCTGCATTTCAAAGCAGCAATACCCAAAAATTATAAAATGACTTCTCAGCCACTGTTTAAAAATTGTGAGGGAGAAATGCACTTAAAAAGGCCACATTTCTGTCCAAAGGACCATGATTATTGACTGTATCCTCACAGCAACATACCCCCAAAAATTAATAAATATGACTTCTCATCCGACTATTAAAAATCTAGGGAGAAATGCCACTTAGAAGCCACATTTCTGTTTCCAAAGGACCATAATTATACTGAATCTCACAGCACCAAGACCCCAAAACCATTGACAATGCGTAAAATTCTAAAGATAAAGTGAGTAAATGGAATACGTTTTGTCATGAAACCTTGCTGTCTATTTACAGTTCCCTCACAGCAAAACCAGCAAAAATGAAATTTGGGAACTGAGAATGAAAAATTGCCTTAAAAATAATCATTATAAAAAAAAAGTTTTCAAGAGGACTATTTCTGTTTGAAGAGGAATGTAAGTAGACCGGCAACTAATTCGGAGGACCTCGGCAATTTTGGGCCACAACATCATCAGAGATCCATGCCTGATTCCATCTTGATGAAAGTCAATCGATCACATTATCTTTGGAAAGCGAATGCGTTTTGTCTGTAATGAATCCTCCAGCTGTGCTGAAGGTCCATCAGATATGACGCTGGCTGCTGGGCAGGACAACACCTCTATGGTCATGGCGGAGCGAGCTCGGGCCTTTCGTCCTTTTGGATCCCCAAAAAAATTTCTTTTGGGGCCCGGGAACACAAAAAAAAACATCGTTTTGAGACGCAGATAGTCGGCACCATGATCTTAAGCGGGTCTCTGTGTGTTGGATGTGCATTTTGGGTGAGGGGGAAAATAAAGATTCCCAAAAGGTTTTTCCACCCATTAGGTTTCCCCCCTTGCCTGCGCGCCCCCGGGCCAACGGCAAACTTGGCACCTACTGCTGTCACGCGTTTGACTTTTTGTTCCCGGCCCTTTTTTGGGGAAAAACGTGAAGCAGACGCAAAAAAGATGTCCCCAGTTATCAAAAAACAAGGTCTCCTTTTCCCGAAAATTTTACTCCCAAAATTTGGGTGGGGGTGGAAGGAAAATGCTGATTTTTGTTTTTTTTTACCGGGGAACCAGGGGGGTTTTTCCCCCCATAACCCGTTGTTTCATTTTGAGGCCCCTTTAAACGAGTACCCCTGTTTTGGGGAAAAGGGAGCATCCAAGCACTCATGTAGGGGATGGAGCCTTGATTTTTCCCCAAACCCTTTTGGGGGGAGGGGGACTACAAACATTTATCTTCCCATCTTCCCCCTCCCCCTCAAAATTTTCCCCCGTCGGGAAAGTCGGGTCCAGGAAAAACCCCCCCCCGCTTTCCCCCTCACGCTTCAACACAAACCCTGACTTTTCCTCAGATGTTTCACCCTAGAGCTTTATTCATCCGCCCCTTTTTAAAAGCCCTGGACCCCGGGAAACCCCTGCCTAATGAAGACCGTAAAAATAGGAAAAATGTCGGGCCTTGTTTGGAAATTTGAAAGGAGAGAAAAACCCCCAAGTCCGGGTCCCGTTCCGTCTCCTCCTCCCTCGCTGGGGGAACCCTGATGTTTCAAAGTGTCCAACATCCCCTTTTTAAACTAAGATCACCACAATTCCAAGCGACAAGGGCCCTTGTCCGCACGACCCCTTTTTGGGGGCCTTCCATCAAAACTGGCAAGGATGGTGCAGAGCTCTTTTTTCACCCCCCCACCTCGGGCTCAACACCCCAGGTCCCACCGCTTTCTTTCAGGGCCCAGTGTCACTTCGTACTGAAAAAAGGCATTGCGCAGCTGCCACAATCGCTGGAGCAGGGGAGGGTGGAATTCACTTTTTCCCAAATTTCAACAATGAACTTTTAACAGGAGGCCGAGCTGATGCGCAACCAGCCAGGGGGGGACGAAGCGGTGCGAACGGCGGAAGTTCAAAACTCAGACCTCGACCTTCCTCACAGGCATCCAAACCCCGGGGACTCTTTAGAAATTTCGGGACGACAGGTTCTTTACATGGGGCCGGCAAAGGGATGTGTCCAGCCTACTGATCTTAAGGGCCCCCACAATTTCCCCGTTACCACACCACCTTGCCGGGCCCAAAAGGGTTTCTTGTCACCCAGCCGCGTCGGTCTCGTTGCGAAGCCGCCACAGCTCCTACCTGTGTGTGGACGGTCCCCAAGACAATTAATTTAACACGGCCTGGTTTCTCTGGGGCACGTGATGCGACCAGAGGACCTTGGGGGGAAAGAGCCCTCACCCCCCCAGTTTTGAAGACGTGCGCCCACCTGAAAACCACCCCTCACCACCAAGAAATCCACCCAGCTCACCCAGTGACGTCACAGGTATACGGGCCTTGGCCGTGCAAAATAGTCCCTGTTCGGTGGGTTTAAATGGACTTTTCCGGCCCCAATGCAGACACGCCTTGAAATTTTAGATGACACGGGCGGCCAAAGGGCAGGGACGGCTTTTTCTGGCAAAGAAATGCCTGCTCGGCATCTGGTATTGGGGGCAGGCAAGGGCCATGACGTGGCGGAACCCATCGTGTCCACCAGACGGAAACCAACATTTCCAAGGCAAAAGCCTGGCAAAGCCACATTTAGGCTTTTGACTTTGGGATGGTTTGGGTTAAAGTTTTTTCTTCTGCCCCCAAAACCCTGGAAGACAGAAGGCTGGCTGCTAGACTGGCCGCTGTAGGGCGTGCAGGTCGTCAAACTGGCGGGGGGAAAAAGGGGGGTAGGATGTCTCTGGTGGTGCTGCTGGTACTCTCGGGCGACGGTGGGAGGCTGAAGCGGAGCTGATCCCTGATCATGACTCTGAGAAGCATGGGCAGTGAGGGAACGCTTGGTAGTGGGGGGAGGAAGAGCCGGAGACAAGGGTACAGTGGTTTGGAACCCCGGCGTCGGTCTGGCCTTTTTTGGCCAAGTGTTGCCTCCATTCAACTCATGCATTCGCTGCATGTGACTAGACATGTTGGTGGTGGTTAAACACCTAAGATTCTTGCCTCTAATTATGCATTTACGGCAAAGGCGGGAAAATGACATCGCTGGGTGAATCAGAAAGGCTTGCTCAAAGAAGACCCAGGCTTGAGAGGTCCTGGGCCTTTTGACGCATAAGCGAGGAGCGGGTTTCCGCTGCCGTGGCGGCGGAATCATCTCAGCGGACTTCTGCGACCCCCCCCTCTCCCTTTCTGAGGCGGAACCGTATTGACACTACCCCATCGTTCTTTTCCCCCTCGTCCAGTGATGAAGCCTCCGCAAGCAAATTCTGCTGAAAAGACCACGTTTGGGTCCGCAATGTCGTCATCATCATCATCATCATCAACACAGGTGACTTCGTCGTCCTGACATTCTGCATCCAGGAGCTGCGGGCTACAAGCAAGAGGCACTGCAAGGCGTTGCCGACCGCCCGGGATTTTTGCCGATTGACCGGCTTCCTTTTCCTCCTCTGATGGCATCAGTAACTGGGCGTCAGAGCAGACAAAATCATCCTCTTTGGCCTCTTGATCTTTTAACATGCCTTCTGACCCCAACCGCATTTTGTCATCAAAGAGGTCTTCAGAAAATGGATTATCCACAGTGGTGGGTACACGAGTTGACATTTGGGCTGCCTTCGCTTCATGTTGGACGGATGCTGATGATGCTGATGACGACATTTGTGGCCGTGACTGGGAGGACAAGGAGGTAAGACTGCTGGATGCAGGTTGCATTAACCACTGAAGAACAGATTGGCGACGCTGTTCGTTACTGAGATTCACAGGGCCCTGACCCAGCGATGACAGGCCTGACAGTCCTGCAACCGACGATCCGCTGGCATGCGTGTTGTCGCCAGCACTGGAAGGAGCACCTTCTCTCGTACCTCTACCTCCATGTCCTACCCCCCTCTTTGCTCGCTTACCACCTGAATTTCACTCCATGTTCAGAAAGATAAAAATTTGAGAAGGTATGGAAGAGTTTTGGAAAGTCTCTTATTAAAAGACGGCAAATCACAGCTATTCTCAAATCCCTCAAATCAAAACAAAATTGCTGGATTCAAATTTAAGTGCAAGGTACCTCTATCAACAAAGCTTGACTGACCAAAAGTGAAAAAACACCTATCTGAAATGTATACGGATAATAAAAGTGGAGTTTTGCACCTAACAAATAGACCTGCAGTTACTAGAAAAGATGTATCCAATATAAGTCAGGCTGCCCAACATCCAATAAATTCAAGAAAAACTGTTAATAATAAAGCTATTGCAATGCAATGCTACACTAAGTCTGAGTGCATACAATACCAGTTACCTTTAAAGAGATCTTAGTCCTGTGTTCACAGGTGCCCCAACACCACCAGCTCCCTTTGACTTTACAGCGAAAATGCTCATGAACAGAAGTGGCTGTTACACTATGTAAATGAAGTCCATGATGTATCTCTTGTACAGAAAGACTATTTCGCTGAGCTGTTTGGCACAGGTAGAACCCCCCGTCCATCCCTATGAGACTACTGAGAGACACTGATGGCTGAAACAGGAAACGTCTGTTCTATGTAAAACTGAGTCATGTGATTTTTCCAGCCAATCGGAACCAAAAACATACCCGTCATGACCTCGCACACACAGATCACCCTGCACTATTCTGTAATCTGATTTGCTGGCCGCCAAAATTACAGGAAGCGGCGAAAATGGCGCGATCTTAATAGATGATGCACAGATTTTAACCTACATTATCACGTGATCTAAAAAATCTGATCAACATAATAACCGTGCCGATTTCAACTTTGTCGATAATAATCGCTCAGCACTAGCCACAATACTTCAATATATCAAACAACTGAGTCAGCTCACCTCTATGTTGCAGGATTTTTGGTTCCTTGCCTATATTGCACGTTCCCTGCTCCAGTAACGCAGAACTAGCAGCCTGGATTCAAAAAGATTGGACAGCGAAAAGGCTTGCAGTAATTCAAAGTGATAAAATCAGCAATTTATTGGTACCCATAGGTACAGACATAAAAATCTTTTTGAGACAGGGTGACAGAAAACACTCCTGATGCCTAGACACGAAAACTACCGACGCGTTTCAGGCACATCGTTGCCATGATTAAGGGCACGATGTGCCTGAAACGCATCGGTGGTTTTCTGTCACCCTGTCTCACAAAGATTCTTATGTCTGTCCCTATGGGTACTAATAAATTGCTGATTTTATCATTTTGAATTGCCGCAAGCCTTTTCGCTGGTCCAATTTCTTTGAACCCAATGAGCCACAATACGCCTGATGTTGGAAGTACATACTGGCCAACATGTTCTTTCAACAGCGGAATGGCCCTGTCTCCTATTAGTTTGGTATTCCCCAGCACATATGAGCCTAAAAGGAGTGACATGTCACTTCTGTTTACAGGCGCACAGTATGCGCTGGGAAATATGCTTGTTTTACGTACAGTAGCACTCAATGAGTATATCATTTTACTGTATTTATGGGGTGCTCTTTGGTGCAATTATGCGAATATGGCGTAGGAACATATCCTAAGTAGTGTTGAGCGATTATTATCGACAAAGTTGAATATCGGCAACGGGTTTTTATGATGATCGATTTTTCGAGTCACGCGATAAAATAGGTTAAAATCTGTGCATACTCTATAATATCGCGCCATTTTCTGCGCTTCCTGTCCATTTAGGCGGCCAGCACTCAGCTTATGGAAAAGAGGCATGGGATGGAGCTTTGGCGACGTCATGACTGGGATGTGTGTATGGTTGCGATTGGCTGGGAAAAATCACATGACCTCGTTTTACAAGAACAGCCCCTTCCTGTTCATGATCAGTGTGGGTGTCAGTGTCTCATAGGAGTAGTACGTGCGCATCGTTCTCTGTCCAAACAGCTCAGCAACAGCCAGCAACAGCCAGCGAAATAGCTTATTTGTTCACACAGACACTATGCTTTTGCTGTGAAACATTATAAACTTATTAGATTAGAGGGATTTGCAGATTGTAGGTACTTAGGCTGAGAATTTAAAGGAGCAATCTAGCCCTTGTAAGGTCACGGGGGGAGCGGAGGAGCCACGGGCGAACACAGACAACTCTGTTGAAAAATACATTGTATGTTGGGCAGCCCTGAACCTTATATTAGGATACAGATCTTTTCCTAGTACCGCAGGTGTAATGATAGGTTCAAAACACCATTTTTTTTGTATATATCTGTATACAGTTTCAGATAGGTGTTTTTTCACTTTTGGGCAGTTCACTTTGATTGATATTGGCACCTTTGCATTTAAATTTGAATACAACAATCTTGTCGTCACCGCCAAGTGTATTTTTAGGTGCAAAAAAAACGTTTATATTATCCGTAACATTTCAGATAGGTGTTTTTTTCACTTTTAGGCAGTCCAGATTTGTTGATATAGGCACCTTGCACTTAAATTTGAAAACAACAATTTGTCGCACCACAGGTGTATTTTTTAGTGCAAAAAATACCGTTTTAATCCGTATCCATTTCAATAGGTGTTTTTTTCACTTTTTGGGCAGTTCCTAGCTTGTTTATAGAGGCACCATGCACTTAAATTTGAATCCACAATTTTGTCGTCACCGAAGAGTGAATTTTTAGTGCAACAAATACCCGTTTATTATCCTATACATTTCAGATACAGTATTTTTTTTTTCACTTTTGGTCAGTCCAAGCTTTGTTGTTAGAGGTACCTTGCCAGTTTAATTTGAATCCTGCAATTTTGTTGTCACCACAGGTGTATTGATAGATGCCAAAAATACCAATTATTAACCGTATACATTTCCAGATACTGTTTTTTTTCACTTTTGGTCCAAGTCAAAGCATTGTTGATATAGGTACCTTGCACCTAAATTGAATCCAGCAAGTTTTGTAGTCACCACAGGTGTAATTGATAAGGTGCCAAAAATATCTTTTATTTATCCGTATACATTTTCAGATATGTTTTTTTTTTCACTTTGGCGCAGGACAGCTTTGTTCATAGAGCCACCTTCAGTTAAATTTGAATCCAGCAATTTTGCGTAGTCACCACAAGATATTGATAGGTGCCAAAAATTACCTTTTATATCCGTATACATTTCAGATAAGTGTTTTTTCACTTTGGCGCATGCCAGCTAGTTGATAGAGCCACCTTGCCAGTTAAATTTGAAACCAGCAATTTTGTAGTCACCACAGGTTGTGATTGATAGTGCCAAATATACTTTTATTATCCGGTAGTAGATTCAGATAGGTGTTTTTTTCACTTTTGATCAGGCCAGCTTTGTTGATAGAGGCACCTTGCACTTAAATTTGAATCCGAGCAATTTTGTAGTCCACCAAGGTGTATTATAGGTGCCAAAAATAACCTTTATTATCGCGTATACGATTCAGATACTGATTTTTTTCACTTGGGCGCAGGCCAGCAATTGTTGATAGAGCCACCAATGCAGTTTAAATTTGATGATAAGCAATTTTTGTATCACCAAAGGTGCATTGATAGGTGCCAAAAATACCTTTATTATCCGTATACATTTCAGATACGGGGTTTTTTTCCACTTTTGGTCAGTCAAGCTTTGTTGATAAGGTATCTTTGCAGTTAAATTTAGAATCCAGCAATTTTTGTATTCACCACAGGTTATTGATAGTGCCAAAAATCCGTTTTATTATCGCGTATACCATTTTCGATACTTGTTTTTTTCCACGTTTTGTCATCCAAGCTTTGGTATTGATTAGAGGTAACCTTGCAGTTAAATTTGAGAATCCCAGCATTTTTGTAGTCCACCACAGTGTATTTGATAGGTGCCAGAAAAATACCATTATTATCCGTAGACATTTCAATAGTGTTTTTTTCACTTTTGGTCAGTCAAGCTTTGTTGATAGAGGTACCTTGCACATAAATTAGAATACGAGCAATTTTGTCGTCACTGCAGGAGTATTTTTAGGTCAAAAAAATATACCGTTTATTATCCGATATACATTTCGGGGGGTGGGGGAGATACGTGTTTTTCACTTTTGGGCAGTCCAGCTTTGTGATAGAGGGCACCTTGCACTTAAATTTGAATACAACAATTTAGTAGTCACCACAGGTTTATTGGATAGGGTGCCAAAAAATACCATTTATTATCCGAATACATTTCAGATACGTGTTTTTTTCACTTTTGGTCAGTCAAGCTTTGTGATAGAGGTACTGTATTGGCAGTTAAATTTGAATCCAGCAATTTTGTAGTCACCACAGGTGTATTGATAGAGTGGCCCAAAATACCTTTTAATATCCGTATACATTTCAATACGTGTTTTTTCAGTTTGGCGCAGGCCAGCTTTGTACATAGAGCCACCTTGCAGTTAAATTTGAATTCCACAATTTTGTAGTCACCACAGGTTATTGATAGGTGCCAAAAATATCTTTTATTATCCGGTAAACATTACCAGATACTGGTTTTTTCACTTAGGTCAGCCATCAAGCTTGTTTTATAGAGGTACCTGCATTAAATTTTATCCACATTTTGTAGTCACCATTAGGTGTATTGATAGTGCCAAAAATACCATTTATTATCTTGAATACATTTCAGAATAGGTGTTTTTTTCACTTTTGTCCATCAAGCTTTGTTTGATAGAGCACCTTGCCACTAAATTTGAATACAGCAATTTTTTTCGTCACTGCATGTGTATTTTTAGGTTCAAAGAATACCCGTTATTTAACCGTATACATTTCAGATACGTGTTTTTTCACTTGGCAGTCCACTTGTTGATAGAGGCACCATGCAACTAAATTTTAATACAACAATTTTTCATCACGCAGGTTATTTTTAGGTGCAAAAAATAGACCTTTATTATCCGTGTACATTTCAAAATATGTGTTTTTTCACATTTTGCATTCCAGCTTTTTTGCAAGAGGGCACCTTGCACTACAAATTTGAATACAGCAATTTTGTCGTCACCCAGGTGTATTTTTAGGTGTAACAAAACCGTTTATAATCCGTAATACATTGCACATACGTGTTTTTTTCACTTTTTTGGTCAAGACAAGCTTTGTTTTTTTGATAGAGGTACCTTGCAGTTAAATTTGAAATACAGGCAATTGGTAGTCACCACAGGTGTATTATAGTTGCCAAAAATACCATTATTATCCGTATACATTTCAGATAGGTGTTTTTTTCACTTTTGGTCAGTGTCAAAGTTTTGTTGATAGAGGCGACCTTGCCACTTAAATTTGAATACAGCAGTTTTTGTCGTCACTGCAGTGTATTTTTAGGTGCAAAAAATACGTTTATTATTCTATAACATTTCAGATACCGTGTTTTTTCACTTTTGGGCAATCCAGCTTTGTTGATAGAGGCACCGTTGCATTAAATTTGAATACAACAATTTTTGTCGTCACGCGCAGGTGTATTTTTAAGTGGCAAAAAAAACGCCGTTTATAATCCGGGTTCATTCGAATAGTGTTTTTTCACTATGGCTCCAGCTTTGTTGATAAGCACCTTGCAATTAAATTTGAATACAGCAATTTTGTCCGTCACTGCAGGATGTATTTTTTAGGTCATAAAAAACCGCGTTTATTATCACGTGTTCATTTCATGATAGGTGTCTTTTTTCACTTTTGGTCAGTCAAGCTTTGTTGATAGAGCCACCTACAGTTAAATTTGAATCCAGCAATTTTGTTTTTGATTGTGAGGATTTGAGAATAGCATGGATTTTTGCCGTCTTTTAATAAGAGACTATCAAAACTCTTCATACCTTCTCAAATTTTTATACTTTCTGAACATGGACAAATGCAGGTGGTAAGGAGCAAATAGGGGTAGGACATGAGGTAGAGGTACGATATAAGGTGCTCCTTCCATGCTTGGCTATAGCACGCATGCCAGGATCGTCGGTTTTCAGGACCGTCATGCCTTCATCAGCTGGTTCAGTGTCCCTGTGAATCTCAGTAACGAACATCGTCGTCCAATCTGTATCTTCAGGTTGTTAATGCAACAGCATCCAGCATCTTCCTCCTCTCCTTCAGTCCCGGCCACAAATGTCCTCATCTGCATGCATCAGCATCCGTCCAACATGAAGTGAAGGCTGCCCAAATGGTCAACACGTATACCCACCAACTGTGGATATTACATTTTCTGATGACCTCTTTGATGACAAAATGCGGTTGGGGTCAGAAGGCATGTTAAAAGATCAAGAGCCAAAGAGGATGAATTTGTCAGCTCTGACGCCCAGTTACTGATGCCATCAGAGTAGGTGGAAGGAAGCCGGTCAATCGGCAAAAATCCCGGGCTCGGCACGCCTTTGCGCAGTGCCTCTTGCTTGTAGCCCTGCAGCTCCTGGATGCATGAAAGTCAGGACGACCAGAGTCACCTGTGTTGGATGAGTGATGATGATGACGACATTGCGGATCCATTCGCGGTCTTTTCAGCAGAATTAGCGTTGCGAGGCTACACACTGGACGAGGAGGAAGACGATGGGGTAGTGTCAAACGGTCCCGCCTCAAAAAGGGAGAGGGCAGTCGAGCATGAAAGTCCGCTGATATGATTTCGCCATCCACGGTCAGCGTAAACCCCCGCTCCTCGCTTATCGCCATCAAAAAGGTCCAGTGACCTCTCAAGCCGGACTTCTTTGAGCAAGCCTCTTGATTCACAAAAGCACGGGCAAGCATGTCATATGCCCCTTTGCCATAAACGCATAAGTAGAGGCAAGAATCTTAGTGTTTAACCACCACCAACATTTAGTCACATGCAGCGAATGCATGAGTTGAAATGGAGGTGCAACACTGGCCAAAAAAGGCCAGACCGACCGCCGGCATCCAACCACTGTCCCACACCCTCTGTTCTCCGCCTCGCCTCCTCCGCCACCACCAAGCGTTCCTCACTGCCCATGTCTCTCAGAGTCATGATCAGGGATCAGCCCCAGCTTCAGCCTTCCACCTCCGCCCGAGTACAGCATCACCACCAGAGACCATCCTACCCCTTCTCCTTCCGCCAGTTTACGACATGCACGCGCGTACGTGGCCAGTCTAGCAGCCAGCCTTCTGTCTTCCATGTTTGGGATGTCAGAAGAAACACTAACCAAACCATTCACTCAAAGCCAAAAGCTGAATGTTCGCATTTGCCAGGCTTTTGGCCTTGGAAATGTTGCCTTTCCTCTGGTGACACAGATGGTTCCGCCAAGTCATGGCCCTTGCCTGCCCCCAATACCAGATGCCGAGCATGCATTTCTTGCCAGGAAAATCCGTCCCTGCCCTGGCCAGCCACGTTTCATCTAAAATTTCAAGAGCGTTGTCCTGCATCCTGCATTCTCACCACCAACACATGACTATAAGCACGGCCCAAGGCCGCTATATCTGTGACGGCTCACTGGGTGAGCTGGTTGGATGTCTCCTTGGGGTGGACGATGGCTCTCAGCTCGCGCACGCTCTTTAAAACCGCAGGGATGTGCAGGGGCTCTTTCCCCGCAAGGTCCTCTGGAGGCATCACGTGCCCAGAGAAACCAGGCGGTGTTCAAATTAATCTGTCTTGGTGCCCACCCACACCCAGGTCAGGACTGTGACGGCTCCACCGCACGAGACCGACGCGCTGTGGCTGGGTACAAACCTTGTGCCAGGCATGGTGGTGTGCGAATAACGGCGAAATCTTGCTGGCCGCCCTTAAGACGGTAGGCTGGAAGCACATCCCTTGCCTGGCACATGTCATGAACCTCGTCGTCCAGAAATTTCTAAAGAGCTACCCGGGTCTGGACTGCCTGCTGAGAGAAGACTCGAGGTCCGAGTTCGCACTTCCGCCGTTCGCACCCAGCTTAGTCCCCCTTGGCTGAGTTAGCATCTCAGCTGGGGCCTCCCCGTCAACCGACTCATGTTGACGCGTTGCAACACGCTGGAATTCCACCCCGCACAAGCTTCCCGCGATTGTGGGAGCTAAGCGAAATGCTTTACGCAGTACGAAGTGAAACAAGGCCAGACAAGCAGCGGTGCGGACCTCTGGTGTTTGAGCCACCGAGAGTGAGCCAGGTGAAAGAGATTCTGCACCATCCTTGCCATTTTTGAGAAGCCACCAAAATGGTCAGTACAGACAAAGCCCCTTGTCAGCATAGTCATTGTGGCATCTTAGTTCTGGAACGATCGTGGACACTCTGAAACATCAGGTCCGCCCAGCGACGGAGGAGGAGACGGACACGAGAATGCGGTCCTTCAAACATGAAAAAACTTTGAGATTCTCGGTTCACTATTTTGATCAAAAAGATGTTTAAGCTGCCCCCCATTAAATTGGTTAATGGAAATTACACCTTTTAAACCTCCCCAATGAGCCAAACATCCGGGCCCCTTCACTGGTCAACCGACCTTTTACCAGAGGGAAAAAATAAAAAAACCCCTGCAACTGCATTTAAAACCACCAAGATGGCAGTGCAAAAATCAAAATGGAGGCATTTTTTTCCCTTTTCCCATATAGGTTAAAATCAATAAACCAAATATAACTTTTTGTTTCTGCAAAAAAAAACACTTCGAAAAAAAATCAAACCTGGTGCCACGGCAGGCGCGGCACACATAAATAAAATATTTTATTTTAAAAAATTATTATATATATATAAAAAATATAAATTTTAAATATTATATATAAATAAAAACTGTACACACGCACTCCACCCCAGGGCACACTACGAAAAAGGGAAATACTTTACATGGAAATCCCAAAGAAGCATTTATCTGTCTACATAATGAAAAAATTTTGAGATTCTGGGTTCACATATTTTGATAAAAAGATTTTTAAACTCCCACGACTTTCAACGTGATCTCAAATGGGGGCATCCTTACTATCTTTTATCCTCAATAGACCACACCCCGCCTCCAGGGTCAACCACCTCCTTTATCCATGGGAAAGATGCGGACACGGACCCTTTTCCCTTCCGAAAAAATCCACAAGGCCCGACATTTTTCCCCAATTTTTAAGGGGTCTTCATTAGGAAAGGGGTTCGGGATCCAGGCTAGAAAAAAGGGGCCCCTCAGCTCCCCAGGGTGCATCACTAGGAAAATCAGGGCTGGTTAAGCTGTCCGGGGGAAGCGGAGAAGGAGGGGGGGAGGGGGGGAATTCCTAGACCCGGATTTTTACCAACCCCTGCCTTGGAAAGGGTTGGCGCAAATTTGAGGGGGAGGGGGAAAAGATGAAAAATTTCATTTTTCTAGGGCCCCCAACCCAGGGGCGGGGAAATCGGGGGCCCCCTCCCTCACAAGGTTTGGGGATGCTCCATTTCCCCCAAACCCATATCCTCCCCATTAGGCCAAAAAAAAAATGAAACAACATTTTTACTGGGGGGCCCAAACCATCCTGGATCCCCGACAAAACAAACTCAGCATTTTCCCTTTCCCAAAACCCCCCCAAATAAGAGTAAAATCAGGAAAGGGAGATCTTGCTGATTGATCAACGGAGACATTTTGTTGCTTCGCTTCACGTTCTTCAAATTCACGGGAAAAACCGTCAGGGGACTGACGGGCATTAGGTGCCAAGTAGCCCAGCGGCACAGCAGCAAAAATTTGGCAGAAGCCTAAGGGGTGACTTTATTTCCCCCCCCTTCCCACCCCCCAACCATGCAAGGGCAAAACATACAACCACAGAACCCTTAAATCATGGGCACGACAATCGCGTCTCAAAAACAAGTTTTTTTGTATGTGTTCCGGCCCCAAATTTAACCCTTCGGGGAAACCCAAAAAATGGATAAAGGCCCAAAAGGGCCCCCCCTCCACGCCATAGGGTTTTGTCCTCCCTGCACCCAGCGTCATATCTGACGGACCTTCGAAACACTGGAGAGTAAATTCCCGACAAAAAGCAACCGTTTTCCCCACAGAAAATTTGTGGATTTTTTTGACATTCACAAGATGAATCGGGCAGGGAAAACCCCGTAAATTTTTTTCCCCCAAAATTGCCGATTTCCCGTTTAGTTCCCGGTCTATTTTCACATTCCTCTTCAAACAGAAATGGCCCCTTTGAAAACTTTTTTTTAAAATGATCTTTTTCCCTTACTGCAATTTTTTTTCTCATTTCCCCAAACATTCATTTTTGCGGGGTTTTGGGCTTTTGGGGAACTGTAAAAGACCCCCAAAGGTTTTTCATGACAAAACCGTATTCCTTTTAAACTCACTTCATTTTTTAAATTTTTCGCAGGGGCAATGGTTTTGGGGTCAGGGTTGCTGTGAGATAAGCTATAATCAGGGTTCCTTTGGAACAGAAATGTGGCTTTTAAGGGGCATTTCTCCCTCACAATTTTTAACAGTGGCTGTGGATTTTTTTTAAAAATTTTATAAATTTTTTTGGGGGGTTTTTTTCTTTTTTTGGTTTTTTTTGGGTCGGGGAGATACAGCTATAATCATGGTCCTTTGGAACAAAAATTGGGCTTTTAAGGGGCATTTCTCCCTCAAAAATTTTTAAACCAGGTCTGAAAAATTCCATTTTTATAATTTTTTTGGGTCATGGGGGCTTTGAAATCCGCTATACGGTCCTTTTTGGTTTTTTCCTTTTTGGAAAAAGAAAGGGGTGGGCTTTTTTAAGTTTGGCATTTTCCTTTTCCCTTTTTAAAAATTTTTTAAACAGTTTTCTAAGAAGGGTCCAATTTTTTTTAATTTTTGGGGGGGCTTTTTTGCTTAAAATTTAAAGCAAAAACTACAGGTCCTATTAAAAAAAAAGGTTGTTTTCTAACGACATTTGTTCTTCACAATTGCAAAAGGGGCTCAAGGGTCATTTTTAAATTTTTGGGGGCTTTTTTGCTGTGAAATCAGCTAGATACAGGCCCCAAATTTAAAAAAAATTGGGGTTTCAAAACAGACATTTTTTTTTCTTCACAATTGTCAAGAGGGGTTTTAAAGGGGTTTTGGTTTTTAAAAAAGGTTGGGGGGCATTTTTGCCTTTGAAATGCGTTTTTTAAAAGGTCTATTAAAAAAATAGTTTCCCCCTTAATGAAAAAAATTTTTTTAAAATTTTAAAAAGGGAAAAAGGGTTTTGGGGTTTTAAATTTTTTGGGGGGTTTTTTTTTAAATCAGGCCCCATTATTGGTAAAAAATGGGGGGTTTTAAACCCCTTTTTTCTTCCCAATTTGTCAAGATTCCCAAAGGGGGTGTTTGAAAAACAAAATGGTAAATTTGGACCAATCCCCAAAAAAATTTTTTTGCAAAAAAATACCCAAAACCCTTTTTGAAACAACCCCTTTTGAAACCTTAAAAAAAGGAAAAAGAGGGGGTTTTCCATCCTTTAAAAATGTTTTTTAAAAAACCTAAAAAAATTAACGGTGCCCCCTTTTTTGGCCCAAAAAAATTTCCGATTTTGGGCAAGAGAAATGGAAAAACCACAGAAAAAAAGAAAAAGTTTTTCCAATTTTTTAAAAGGGGGAAAAACCCAAAAAAATTGGAAAATTTGGGGGGAAAAAGCCCCCAATTTTTCCGTTCTTGGCCGAAAGGGGGGGGCCCACCCGGCCCTTGGCTTCGGGGGCGGGGTTTACCCCAAAAAATTTTTTTTTCCCTTCCAAATTGCCCCGACTTTTTCGTTAAAGGATGGGCTTTTTTTTTCACCCCGGGGGGCCCCACCCCCCCCTTGGTTGTAACAAATGCTTAAAAAAGTAAAACGTTGCCTTTCGTCACCGCAACCCAGAACTGCCCTTCCCTTTTGACCCCCGGTTAAAAAATTCTTTCCCCAAAAACGGGCCCTCCCCTTGGGGAAGGGGTTTTAAAATTTTTCAAAAATTCTTTAAAAAAAGGGAGGAGGTTTGGTAAAAACCCAGGAAATCAAAAAAATTTTTTTAAAATTTTCGGGGGGGCCCCAGCCCTTTGGGGCCCCAACAACCCAGGGGAGTTTAAACACTAAAAATTTGGAGGAAAAAGAAAAACCCTTGAATTTTATTGGCGAATCACTCTCAGAAGCCAGGAGGGCAAAAGTCTTCTCAACTAAGAATGGTTTTTTTTGGGGTGATTGGCAAATTTTTTTTTTCTTATGGGTTTGGGGGGACGAATTAACACATCTACATTTATAAAAAAAACCTTTAAAAACTGGAAGGAGGGTTTTTAAATTGTTTTTTTATCACACTTGAAAAAAAAACAAAATGAAAATAATTGGGAAAACTTTTAAAAAAAACTTCTTTTAAATAAATTCCCGGGAAACAAATGCATTTTCCCAAAAAAAATAATAAATAACATCCCTGTACAAAATACATATGCCACTTTGTGATCTGAGGGCAAACATTTAGGGGTTACGCTGTGGGACAGGAAAAGGGTTTTCCCATGCCCGTTAAAATAAAATGGTGGTTAAAGACTCCTTTTCTGGCACATGTAAATCTGGGTCCTGGGAGGTTTTTGGTTCATGCGTGGCCCAGGGCAAAGGGTTTGTCAATTTCCAAATGAACTAAAATGGTTTGGTTTAAAGACCTTTCCCTTTTTTCCCGGGACTTTTTAAACTGGGGGTCAGCAGGTTTTTGGGGGCATCTTGGCCCCGACAGGATAGTCAAGGGCCAGTTCAACTAAAAAAGGGTTGAAAGCCCCCTTTTTCCCGGGCCCTTTTTTAATCGTGGGGCAACAAGGTTTTATGGGCATACTGGGGGCCGAACAGGGAAGTTTAATTCCAGTTTTAACTAAAATGGGGGGTTCCAAAAAATCCTTTTTCCGGGACCTTTTTTAAAAAAGGGGCATAAAGGTTTTTTATGGGCCAATGTGGCCCAAAGGGCAGGTATAGTCAATGTCCCCTTCAACTAAAAAAGGGGGTTCAAAGACTCCCTTTTTTCCGGGACTTTTTAATCTTGGGGGGCGGGGCAGGTTTAATGGTCATACTGCGGTACAGGGCAGGATAGTTTTTAAATTTTCCCGTGAAAATAAAAATGGTGGTTGAAAGACTCCTTTTTCCGGGACTTTTTAAACTGGGGGTCATTGCCAAATTTTTTGGGGTCATGCTGTGGCCCAAAGGGCGGAAAGCAATGTCCATTAAAATAAAATGGTTTGGGTTTAAAACTCCCTTTTCCCGGGACTTTTTAATCTTGGGTCAGACAGGTTTTTATTTTCATACTGTGGTCCAGGGCAGGGATAGTCAATTTTCCATTCAACAAAAAGGTGGTTAAAGACCCTTTTTTCCGGGCCTTTTTTAATTTTGGGGGGCAGACAAATTTAATGGTCCCTACTGGGGGTTTCAGGACAAGGGAAAGCAAAAATCCAGTTCAACTAAAATGGGGGTTGAAAAACTCCTTTTTTCCCCCAAATTTTTAAAACCCTTTTGGGGAAAGCAGGGTTTTGGGGCTTTAAAGCTGCGTTCCATACAGGGATACCCCCAAAAGTCCCGTTTTAAAAAAATGATGGGTTTAAATTATACTGCCTTTTGGCAATTTTTTTTTTTAATTTTTGGTCATGCAGGTTTTAAAGGGGCATGCTGTGCTCAAAGGGCAGGGAAGTGAATGGTCGTGAGTTTTTTTTTGTGACTCCCTTTTTGCCTAATTGCCCTTTTCCCCAAAAAAGTAGCACGTATCCCCTTTGACTGTTGGGAGTTTAAAATTTCCCGCTTTCTCCCCCCTGTTTGGGTTGGGAAGAATTTAAGGGGTTTTTTCCTCTCCCATAGACTTTAATGGTCATCAGCGATAATCAAATTAATTTGACATCGGAAATCGGGCTTGATAATTGCCGATATCGACTATCGACCCCCCCGACGATTTGTCAAGTAATCGCTCAAAAAAATAAACCTAAGGGTGAAATTTTTCCTTTCTTGGGAATGTTAAATTTAACCCAAAAGACAAACGCAATTAATGTGTAACAATGATCAAAAAAATGAGTCCTACACTGAGGTCAGGGATTTTGGGAGGCACTTGTCTTCAGTGGCACACCCGTGGGGAGAGAAACCCTCTGTAAAAAAATTTCTTCATTGGTTTACACCAGAGCACTCACACGGCAACACAACTCCCTTTTTCAGGTGAAATTTTTGCCAACAACCTCACACTAGTGTTTCCCCCCATTACTTTAGTTCTCTTAGGCCACAACTCCTGCACTCACTCAAAAATCCCCGCAAATCTAAACTCCTGGACAAAACGCAAACCCTCCCCTGTGGTTTGGGGTTCTATTCACCCCTGCCCGGGGCTGTAATGGAAGCTCTGGCCCCCATAGGTGGAATTGCCCCCTTTTTCACCTTACAGTACGATTTTACTGAAACTGGCCCAGGGTTTTTGGATCAATGATTTTTTTCCAAATCCTAACGCTAGGGTTTACATCATTTTTTTCCCTCCTTTTTTAAGCTTTGTTTTAAGTTTCTTTTTTTCAAACAAGTCAAACCTTAATACGTTTAAATAGGGTTTTGTGGTTAAAATTTCCCCTTTTGTTTTCTTATTTTTCTTTTCTGTTTAAAAGGGGGGATTAGACAAATCAATTTTTTTTACAAAGAAATCGAAAACAGGAAATTCTACAGGATAGGAAAACCCGTTGGTATCACTTTTTCACATGAAAAATGGACAGGATAAAAAAACTCACCGGGAAATTAAAATTTACACATAAATTTTAAATTTCTTTAAGAAAGTCATCCAGGCGTGGGCCCCAAGCTTGTTCAATGAGTCACAAATCATCACAACTTTCCAGTCCCCGAAAACATAGGCCCAAAATTTTGCTCCTAAACAGGGGTTACTGGTACCTCATTAACTGTATTTCATCTTCATATGTTGGGGGAAACCCTTCTCTGGTTTTCAGGGGTTTCATTTTACAGTGGGGGCCCCTTTGGGTGAGAATCCCTTTCCCCCCCCAAAAATATTAATTTTGGGTGCACCCAAAAAAAAGAATGGAGCCAAAAACTTTTTCCAGTTTTTGCTCTGATGCACCAGGGTTTTTACCACAAGACTGACAGATGCACAGACCCTAGAAGCCTGGCACGTGAAGACCCTGGCATCAAGAGGTCTAGGTCCTGTGCTGGAGCTCTGGCAGAGTGTGGCAAAGGAGGTTTTTCACTTGGGGAAATTTTTTTTGGGAATGTGACGGAAAAAACCGGGGTAAAATTGGGGTTATGAACTAACAGACAATGAACTAGGCACTGTGATTGGATAGCATTGTAATAAGTAGGACATAGTGGCTTGCGGCTCTGTCATGAGGGCATGGTTTGGCTATAGGCTTGTTTACATCTGCATTGTCATTCACGTTGTGCTGCTCCATCATAGGAACAGAAAAATTAAAATAATGGTGGTGCTGGATCCATTTCACAATGGAAGGGGGAAAAACCAAACAGATACATCCCTTTATGAGGCCCATAGATTTCAGCCCTAATGCTGTCGTTTTTGGGAAAAAAAATAGCTTATGCTTTTTTTGTCGGGAAAATTTTAAAACAGAACCTGCAGAATAGGGGCTTCTAATGATTCCTCCAACACAGATGTTAACAGAGCTGTTATGCCCACTTGTTATGTGGCCACTGTGGTTCTGGAGTTTGAATTTGGGAAAAGAAAAATATGAATTGAGAGCAGATTGGCGGGCCCACAGGGGAATGGAAAACCCCTGGTGGGCCCTGAGATGATGAATTTAAGTTGTTTTTTAATGCATATTATAGTTTCATATTTCTAAGGGCTGAAAAAGACAGACGTCCATCCAGTTCCCCCTATTTTTTAAAGTGTTTAAAAAGTGTTGATCCAGGGAAAGGCAAAAAATCCCAATGAGGTAGAACCCAATTGTCCTATTAGTGTTGGCGTTATTATCGAAAAATTTGAAATTTGGACGGTTTTCGTTGATCGGTTTTTTAGATCACACGATAATTTGGGTTTAAAAAATCTGGATAATTTTTTTAATATCGCGCTTTTTCGGCGTTTCTGTCATTTTGGCGGCAGAAAATCAGCTTACGAATGAGCGGGGTGGATGTGTGTGCGACGTCATGACTGGGATGTGTTGGGTTGCGTTTGGGCTGGAAAAATTCACATGACCTCGTTTTACTTTAAAACAGCCCTTTTGTTCATGATCATGTTGTCAGGTTCTAGCATTTTAGGAGTGCGCTCTGCCTCTTTTTCCCAAACGCTCAGAAAAACGCTCAGGAATTTTTTATTTCTTCACAGGAAAGCTTATTTTGTGTGACCCTTACAATTTAGTTAGATCAGAGATTTGAAGATTTTATGTAGTTGGGGGTAGAGAATTTTAAAGGAGCATTAGCGAAAAGTCAGGGTGGGGGGGGGGGGGGGGGGGTTTCCCCGGGGGAAACACAGACAGCCTTTAAAGAATATGGATAAGTTCACAAACTTAGTTAGATTGCCTGAAGCTTTATTATTAACAGTTTTTATTAAAATATTTCCTGGATTTTGGGCAGCCTGAATATATTGGTCACATTTTTTAGTAATGAGGTTTTGTTAGGTGAAAAAAACTCCACTTTTATATCAGTATACATTTCGTAGGTGTTCTTTTCATTTGCCCATTCCAGCTTTTTTGATATACCCACCTTGCGTTAAATTAGAACCCAGCAATTTTGTAGTAGCAGGTTGTAGGTGCCAAAAATAATTTTTATCCGAATAATTTCAGATAGTTTTTTTTCCCTTGGGCATTTTGTTTTTTATGGCTACTTTGCATTTTAAATGTGAATACAGAAATTTTTGTAGTCAACAGGTAAAATTGAAAGGTGCCAAAAATACCTTTTTTATGAATAATTTCGTACGTGTTTTTTCATTTTTGACGACTACAGTTTGTTAAATGAGCCCCCTTGCACTTAAATGTAAATACAGCAATTTTGTAGTCACCACAGGTGAATTGAAAGGTCCCAAAAAATACCTTTTATTACCCGAATACATTTTCAGATACGTGTTTTTTCACTTTGACGCATACAGCTTTTTTCATGAGGCACCTTGCATTAAATGTGAATACAGCAATTTGTAGTCACAAGGTGAATTGAAAGGTCCCAAAAATCCTTTTATTACCCGAATACATTTAGTAGGGTTTTTTTTTCTTTTTGGCAGTAAGCTTTGTTGATGATATTTTGCAAAAAAAATTTTAAATAAGCAATTTGTAGTCACCACGGGTTGAATAAAAAAATTTTTTACCAAAATTTTTTTTTACCCCCCTTTTTCCCCTTTTTTTTTTAACCGTTTTATTTTTAAAAAAAAATTTTTTCAACAAAAGGGTTTTTTTATTTTTGGGGTCAGTCAAGCTTTGTTGATAGATCTATTTGCATTTAAAATTTAAATCCGCAATTTAGTGTCACCACAGGTGAATTGATAGGTCCCAAAAAAATCCCTTATTTATCCGTATCCCCTTTAGACGGTTTTTTTTTTTGGTATTTTTTCAAACTTTTGGGTTTTTTTCAGAAAAAAAAAAACCAAAAAACAAACCCAAACAAAAATTTTTTTTTTTCTGCTTTGTTCATAGAGCTATTTTGTTTAAATTTGAAACAGAATTTAGTAGTCCCCACGGTGAATTGATGGGGCCCAAAAAATACCTTTTATTACCCCGTATCATTTAGACAGGTTTTTTTTTTTCCCTTTGGTCAGTAAAGCTTTTTTCCCTTTGAGCTACTTTGTAGTTAAATTTGAATACACAATTTTGTTTTGATTTGAGGGATTTGAAAATAGCTTGATTTGCCGTTTTTTTAAAAACAGTTTTCCCAAAACTTTTCCCATAGCTTCTAAAATTTTTATATTTCTAAACAGGAGCGAAATTCATGGGGGTAACGAGCAAAGAGGGGGTAGGCAGGGAGGTGAGGTACGAGAGAAGGTGCTCCTTCCAGTGTGGCGCAACGCAGCAGCAGATGTCGTTGCAGGCCCTTCGGGCCCTGTCATGCGGGGTCAGGGCCTGTGAATCTCAGTAACAAAACAGCGTCGCCATCTGTCCTTCGTGGTTTTTTGCAACCTGATCCAGCAGTCTTACCCTCATCCCCGTCTACGGCCAAAAAAGTCTCATCAGCTCATCAGCATCGTCCAACATAAGCAGCCCAAATGTCAACTCGTGTACCCCCACTGTGGATAATCCATTTTCTGAAGCCCCTCTTTGATGACAAATGGGGTTTTTGGGTCAAAAAGGCATTTTAAAAAGATCAAGACCAAAGGGTGATTTTCTCTGCTCTGCGCCCCAGTTACTAATGGAGGAGGAGAAGGGAAAGGGGGCCGGGTTTTAAAAAATCAAGGCGGTCGCAAGTTGCACCCCTTTTGTTGTAGCCCGCAGTCCTGGATGCGAATGTCGGAGACCAAGTCACCTGTGTGATGATGATGATGCGACATTGGGGAAAGTGGTTTTTAGCAGTTTTGTTTTGCGGGCTTCTCATGGAAAGGAGGGGGGACGATGGGGTAGTGTCAGTGGGGGTTTCCCGCCTCAAAAAGGGAGGAGGGCGGTCCAGAAGTCGCTGATATGTTTCCCGCCGCCCGGTCAGGAAACCCCGCCCTCGTTATCGCCGTCAAAAGGTCCAGGACCTTAGCTGGGCCCTTTCTTTGAGCAACCCTTGTTTCCCCGCGATGTCATATGCCCCTTTCCCGTAAACGATAATAGGGCAAGAAATCTTAGGTGGTTTAACCAAAAACCCCCAGTTTGTCCAGCGCAAATGCATGGTTAAATGGAGGCAAACTTGGCCAAAAAAGGGCCCAGCCCGACGGGGGGCCTCCAACCCTGTAACCTCTGTCTCCGCCCCCTCCCCCTCCGCCCAATGTCTCTCAGAGTATGATCGGGATCAGCCCCCCGCTTCAGCCCCCACCGTGCCAAGTCCCATCAGCACCACAGGACCACCCTCCCCCTTCCCCTTCCCGGGTTTGACGACCTGCCCCCGTACAGCGGCGTTAGCAGCCACCCTTCTGTCTTCCAGGTTTGGCAGCAGAAGAAACCTTTAACCCAAACCCCCCAAAGCAAAAACCCTGAATGTGGGTTGCCAGGCTTTTGGGCCTTGGAAAATGTTCCCTTTTCCCGTCTGGTGGACACAAGGGGTTCCCCCAGTCATGGCCTTGCTGCCCCCCAATCCGATCCCGAGCAGGTTTTTTTGCCAGAAAAGCCGTCCTGCCGGGCCCAGCCACGTGTCATCTAAATTTCAAGCGCGTTTTTCTGTGGCCGGGAAAAAAGTCCATCTACCACCGCACATGGATAGTAAGCACGGCCAAAGGGTATATCTCTGTGACAGCTCATGGGGGAGTGGGTGGATGTCTTGGGGGGGGGACGGGGCTCTCAGGCTCGGTCCGCTCTTCAAAAAACCCCAGGGATGGTGCAGGGTCTTTCCCCCCCCGGTCCCCTGGTGGATCACGTGCCCCGAGAAACCCGGCCCTGTTGAAATTAATCTGTTTGGAGGGCCCTCCACAACGGTCAGGGCGTTTACGGTCTCCGCAACGAGGCCCAGGCTGGTGGGGGCAAGGCTTGTGCCGGGAAAAGGTGGTGTCGATAAAAGGGCGAAATCTGCTGGCGCCTTAAGATCGGTGGCTGGGCATCCCTGCCTGGCCAAGTCATGAACCTGTCGCCAGAAATTTTAAAAGTACCCGGTTGGACTGCCTTGGGAAGGTGAGGTTGAGTTTGCCCCCCGCCGTTCCACCCTGCTTCGTCCCCCCTGGTGCGTTGCGCGTCAGCTGGCCCCCCTGTCAACCCTTCTTGTTGACTGGCAAAACCTGGGTTCCACCCTCCCCATGCTCCCGCGATTGTGGGAGCCGCAAGCCTTACGCCCCGTACGAAGTGAACATGGCCCGACAACAGCGGGGCGGACCTCGGGGTGTTGAGCACCCCAGAGTGGAGGAGGTGAAAAAAGTTGCAAAATCTTGCCCGTTTTGAAGAAACCACCCAAAATGGTCAGTGGGACGTTTCCTTGTAGAATGAGCATTTTGGGATCTTAGTTTTTGGAACATGTTGGACATTGAAAAAAAGGTCCACAGAGCGGAACACGGAGCCTTTTCTCCATCGAATCACAAGGCCCACTTTCTCAATTTTTTGGTCTTCAAGGCAGTGGTTCGGGGTCCAGGGTGTGCAAGGGCGCGCATCACTTCGGGGGATCATTGAGGCAAAATCCAGGGCTGTGCCGGAGGAAGGGGGGAGGAGGGAGGTATTCCTAGACACGACGTTACCCAGTCCCCGCCTTGGAAAAAGGTTGGCGCAATTTGAGGCGGGGAGGGAAAATGAGGAAGATCAGTTTGCTAGTGCCCCCCGACCCCCAAAAGGTTGGGAAATCAAGGTCCATCCTCAATGAGTGTTGGATGCTCCATTTCCCCCCCAAAATGAATTTTCCTCGCCCCTTTTAAGGTTTGGGCCCCCTCAAAAAAAAAATGAACCCCCCCAAAAAGAGAGTAAAATGCAGGAAATGGGCCTTTCGAGGGTCAACTGGGACATCTGTTGGTCTGCTTCAGTTCTCAAAAGTCCCGGTGGAACAACATCAGGACGTGAAGCAGTAGAGTGCCAAATGCGGGCAGCCAGCAGGAAAAGGGGGAGAAGCCCAAAGGGTGACCCCTTGGAATCTTTATTTACCACTACCAAAGCATGAATGCAGGGAAAAAAACACAAGGACCAGTTGATCATGGTGCCGATATCTGGGCTCAAACCCATTTTTTTTATGTGTTCCGGGCCCCAAAAGACTTCTGGGTATCCAAAATGGCGAATGGCCCCAGCTGCTCGCCCGCCCTGAGGGGGTTTTCTGCCCCCGCAGCCAGCGTCATTTATGGACCTTAGCAGCTGGAGGAGTCATTCAGACAAATGCATGGGGTTTCAAGTAAAGGGATCGTTTGATTTCATCAAGATGAATCAGGCTGGTCTTATGATGTTTTTGGCCCCCTTGCCAGGTCACCGTTAGTTGCCGGTCTACTTCCATTTCCCTTCAAAACAGAAAAAGGGCCTCTTGAAAATTTTTTTAAAAAAGATTTTTTACTGCAATTTTTATTCTCTTTTCCCAACAGTTCATTTTGCTGGTTTTGCTTAGGAGGGCTGTAAAAGACGCAAGGTTTCATGACAACACCCTATTATTTACCACTTTATCTTTTGAAGTTTTGCATTTTCAATGGTTTTTAGGTCTGTTGCTGTGAGATACGCTATAATTTGGTCCCTTTTGGAAAGAAATGGGGGGTTTAAGGGGGCCATTTTTTCTCATCACAATTTTTAAAAAAGGGGGGGGGAAGTCATTTTTTTTATAAATTTTTTGGGGGATGTTGCTGTGAGATACAGCAATAATCTGGTCCTTTGGAACAGAAATGTGGCTTCTAAGGGCATTTTTCCCTCAAAATTTTTTACGTGGCTGAGAAGTCATTTTTAATTTTTTGGTTTTGCTGCTTTGAAATGCAGCATTTTTTTAAGGCTATTCTAAAAATTTTTTTGTTTTTAAAAAAGAACCCTTTGTTCTTAAATTTTCCCAAAATGGTAAAGGGTCATGCTTTGAATTTTTGGGGGGGGGTTTTTTCTGTGACATGCAGCTATATAGGGCCTACTATAAAAAAAATTTGTTTAAACATTTGTTTTCCAATTGTCCAAAGTGGCCAAGGGTACCCTTTGAAATTTTTGGGGGGATTTTTGCTGGACATTTTCAGCTATACTACAGGGTCCATTATAAAAAAAAGTTGTTTTCTAACAGACATTTGTTTCCCAAATTTTCAAAATGGCTTATGGGCGTTTTTAATTTTGGGGGGATTTTGCGTGACATGCAGCTTTATAAAGGTCTTTTATAAAAAATGTTTTTTCTAACCCGGGCATTTGTTCTTCACAATGTAAAAAAGGGGGTCAAGGGTGTGGTGTGTCAGAAAAGGGAAAAGGTAGGACATGTTAATGGACACATTTGCAAAAATGGATTGTTTTTTTCAAAATCTTTAACATAGCTACAATCCCGTATTTAGACAACCCCTTTAAAAAATTAAAAAAGAGAAAAAAGACATGGTTTGGGTTTTTCCCTCCTTTTTAAAAATGTTTTTTTTAGAATTAAACTATAAAAAAACTTTTGTAAAAATAGCTGGGAAAAAAATTTTCCCCTTTAAATTGTAAAGGGAGTAAGGAAAATTTACCCCGAGTAGGTTATTCAGAGGACAGGGGGTATGGGCACGGGAAAAGGGAAAAAAGTACAGAGACATTTCCTCCAGACGTTGAGTAAAATGAGAAAAAGAATGCAAGAAAAGGGAACCTGGGTGGAAAGAGCGTTAACCACCGTATTTCCAAAGGGAAACCAATTGGTCCCCCAATAGGAGGGGGAAGCGACCCCGGTTTATGTTACTGGAAGGTGGAGGTCTTACCTCACATTCCCCTTCCGCATCTGCTTCAGCACGATGTTGAGTTTCGGGTCATAAGGGCATTTTAATGCTTTAAGATGACAGACGCCCGTGGGCTTACGACCCCTTTTAACTCCGCCCCCGTGTGAATGCGTGTTAAAAGATGACAGACGCAGCCTGGGCTTCACCGCACCACTGTAAGTCGTCCCTGGCAGCTGGACCTGCGTTAAAAGTGGGCGATGGAAAATGGGTCTACCGTTAGGTGCCCAAACAGGAGAGCTTCAAAATTTTTTTTAAAAAATCAGATTTTTAAAAGGTGATTTTGTAGGTTAAGTAGGTCAAAAAGGGTCCAGGGCTGGACACAAATTGCACAATTTGGGCTTAAAATTTTTGGGGTGGGGTCCTTGGGTGCATCATTTTTCTCCAGGGGGTCTGTCCCCAATCATGAAGAAGGATTTGGAGGAAAAATGAAACCCTTTTAAATTGATTGGTGGGAAAACTCTCGAAGCCAGGAGGGCAAATGTCTTTCAATAAGAAGTGTTTTGGGGGTGATTAGGCTTTTTATTTCTTATGGGGTGTTGGGACAATTAAACACTTACATGTTAAAAAATACCTTTAAAAACTGGGGGGGTTTGTTGTATGTTATCACACTTGAAAAAAAGCAAATGATAATAAAGTAAAATATAAATAAAACTTTTCCAAAATAAAATTTTGTAAACAAATGTCAGTTTCCAAAAAAAAATACTAAATGACGTCCCTTTTCAAAATGGGATAGTGCCCTTTGTGATCTTGGGGTCAAAAAGTTTAGGGGTCATTGCGGGGGAAGGCAGGTATGGTCAATGTCCAGTGAAAAAAAAAATGGGGTTTAAAGACTCCCTTTTTTCCGGCACTTTTTAAAATTGGGGGGCAGCAGGTTTGGGGCTCATGTGCGTTCAGGACGGATAGTCTATGTCCAGTGAAACTAAAAATGGTGGTTGGGAAAGACTCCTTTTTCCGGCAAATTTTTAATTGGGGGGTCATTGCAGGTTTGGGGGGTCATGCTGGGCCCCGGACAGGTTTGGTAATGTCCAGTGAAACTAAATGGTTTGGGTTTAAAGACTCCTTTTTCCCGGGATTTTTAATCTGTGGGGGCAGACAGGGTTTATGGGCATTCTGGGGCAGGACAGAAAAGTCAATTCCCGTTCAATAAAAAGGTGGTTTTAAAGACTTTTTTCCCGGGACTTTTTTTTCTGGGGTCAGACAGGGTTTTAAAGGTCTTGTGGTACAGGAAGGTTTGTAATGTCCGTTCAACTAAAAAAGGTGGTTGAAAGATCCCTTTTTCCCGGGACTTTTTAATTGGGGGTTTATGGGTTTGGGGTCATGCGATTGGACAGGGATATTCAATGCCCGTTTAAGTAAAATGATGGTTAAATCATACTGTTTGGGACTTTTTAATTTGTGGGTATGAGGTTTAAGGGTAGCTGGGCAAGGGCAGGGATAGTGAGGGTCGTGATTTTTTTTTTGGTTTTAAACTAAGTGTGTTGCCAAAATGTGCATATCATTTGGGGTTGGGATGTTAAATTTCCCGCTTTCCAGCCCCGTTTTGGGGTAGAAAGAAGGGGTTGTTGCTCTCCATAGATTTAAGGCATCGGTGTAAATATTTTTGCTGTCGAATATTTATTGATAATTGGATATCGACTATCACCCATGACGATATCAAAGAATCGTCATCACTAGTCCTCATTTGAGGGGAAAAAATTTTTTCCTGACTCCAACTGGCAAACGTAAAATCCCTGGATCAACGCCCCTTTTCCCGATCTGTACTATAACTTGTTAAAATTATTCACTCCAGAATGCATTAAACCCCTTTTTTAACTTGTTATTGAATTTACCATGACCCTTCTCTGGAGAGGTTCCCCAGTCTCACGCTCTAAAAAGTAAAAATCCCTTTCTTTTTTATGTATAAACTTTCGTTCCTAAGACGTAGGGATGGCCCCCCGTTTGATACAGTCCGGGTATAAATAAATCTTGAGGAGTCTTTATTTACCTTTTTATATTTAAAATTTTATTATGTCCCCCGAAGCGTCTTTTCTCTAAAATAAAAAACCCAAAACTTGCTTTAAACTTTTGGGTATTGCATTCCACCCCAGTCCTTTTATTATTTTTTTTGCCGCTTTGTACTGTTCAAGCTTACAATTCTTTTGTGAATGGTGCCCCTAACGTAAACAAATTTTTCCCTGTGTGGTCTAACCAGTGACCAAATTAAAGGGGGATATGTTTATATGTGCATCATGCCTTTTAAAACCCCTTTTATCCTGTTTGCCTTGGCTGCTGCTGCCTGACACTGGCTGCTACAATTACGTTTACTGTCCACCAGTCCTTCTCCATGTCACTTTTACCCAGCGTTTTTTCCATTTAACATGTAGTCATGTAATGGATTTTTCCTTGCATTTATCTGTGTTAAACCTCATCTGCCACTTCTCTGCCCAGGCCTTCAACTTATCCATATCCCTTTGTAATAACACATTATCCTCAATTGTGTTGATTACTTAAGAGAGCTTAGTATCATCTGCAAAGATCGATATTCTACTGTGCAATCCATGTGTAAGATCATTAATGAAAATATTAAAGATGATAAGGCCCAATACTGAGCCCTGTGGTTCCCCACTAGTAACAGGGATCCAGTCTGAGTATGTACCGTTAATAATCACCCTTTGTTTTCTATCTCTGAGCCAGTTACTTACCCACTTGCACACATTTTTCCCCAGTCCAAGCATTCTCATTTTACTTACCAACCTTTTATGTGGAACAGTATCAAATGCTTTAGCAAAATCTAGATTTATAACATCCAGTGCCTCATTCCGATCCAGTCTAGATCTAAGTTCCTCATAGAAGCTGATGAGATTAGTTTGACAAGACCGATCCTTCATAAACCCATGCTGGAACGGCGTTATATATTTATTTTCAGTGAGATAATCCAGGATAGCTTCTCTAAGAAAACCTTTGAAACATTTTACCAACAACAGAGGTTAAGATTACTGGCCTATAGTTTCCAGGATCCCTTTTTGACCCCTTTTTGAATACTGGCACCACATTTGCTATGCGCCAATCCATTGGGACATACCCCGTTATTAGACAGTCCATAAATATTAAGAATAGGGGCCTATCTATGATATCACTTAACTCCTTTAGGTCATGGGGAATATATCATCAGGACCTGGGGATTTGTCTATTTTAAGCTTCCTAAGGCGGAGCTGCACTTCTTCCTGGGTTAGACAAAAAACACTTAAGTTGGAGTTTACCTCTGTTCATCAACAGGAAGGTCATCCTCCTCGGTAAATACAGTGGAGAAAAAATTGTTTAGTAGGTTTGCCTTTTTCTCGTCGCCCTGTACAGTCTCTCCCGCAATACTTTTTAAGGAGCCAACATTTTCTGTTTTAATCTTTTTACTATTTATATAGTTAAAAAATATTTTGGGGTTACATTCTCAGAAGAAGCAAGAAAGCATGGAAAGAGAGGCAAAAAGCAAGAAGCAGAGTATAGAAGGGATATACAGCCATTTACAGCAGCAGTAGGGTGGGCCTCTAAAATAATCTCCACTGGTGGACTTATAAAAACTCAACTGGTGGGTCCCTAGAGTAAACTCCACATGTGGGCCCTAGGCACACCAGTCCGCACTGCTTGAGGGGACATGATACGCCATACATGCCAACTCTCCCGTTTTTGGCGGGGGGGTCCCGCTATTTGGGACCCCCCGCCCTCCCCCACCCGGGGGGGTTGGCATTTCTGCTGGCGGCGGGGGTCCTTTTTAAAAGACGCGCGCCGGGGGTAGCGCTGGTGCGCTACTCTGGCCCGCCGGTCCGTTCCACAGGGGGTGAAGGGGCGCTGCGCCGCTTCACCCGCCCGGAACTCGCTGGGGCAGGGAGGAGGCAGGAGGGTTCGCTCCCTCCATGCCCCTCCCCCTGTATGTCCGGCACCGCTGTGCGCCGTACACACATGTCAGCGTCACAGGGGAAGTGCGCGCGGCTGCTCTCACTTCCCTGTGACACTGTGAGGAGATGTCCAGGAGCGGGCCGCTTGCAGGAGCCTGGTCAGGTAAGTGGATTTATTATTTTATTTTTATTAGTTTTAAGGGGGCACTGTCTGGCTACAATGGGGGGTCTACCTGGCTACAATGGGGGGTTTACCTGGTACAATGGGGGGTCTACCTGACTAAAAATGGGGGCAATACCTGGCAACAAGGAGGGAGCACTAGCTGGCTAAAAAATGGGGGGCACTACCTGGCAACAGAGAGGGCACTACCTGGCTACTAATGGGGGCACTACCTGGCTACAATGGGGGGCACTACCTGGCTACAAGGGGGGCACTACCTGGCAACAATGGAGGCACTACCTGGCTACTAATGGGGGCACTACCTGGCTACTAAAGGGGTGTCTCCTGGCTTCAATGGGGGCACTACCTGGCTACAATGGAGGCACTACCTGGCTAACAATGTGGGCATGGGGGCACTACCTGGCTAAAGATGGGGGCATCTACCTGGCAACAGGGGGGGCACTACCGGGAAAGCAATGGGGGCATCTACCTAGCCAACAGAGGGGGCACTACCTGGCAAAAAAAATGGGGGCATCTACCTGGCTAACAATGGGTGCACTACCTGGAAATCAATGGGGGCAATACCTGGCAAACAATGGGGGCACTACCTGGAAAACAATGGGGGGCATCTACCTGGCTAAAAATTTTGGGCTCTACCTGGCTACAGAGAGGGCCTCTATTTGGCTACAAGGGGCATCTACCTGCCTGTAAGGGGCACTCCCGGGGGTTTAAATGGGGGCTACTACCTGGCTATAAGGGCATCTACCTGGCTTTCTTCCAAAGCCGTTATGCAGTTAGGTGGAGTAGGTGTGGATTTTTTGAAGGGGCGTGGCATACCGTCAAGATGGGCGTGTCCATGCAAATTTTTGCTACGCGCGCCGCCCACTAATGTCTCCTGCTTTTTCATTTTCAAAAGTTGGCAACTATGTGATACGCCTAGATGGGTAAATGATATCTGTGTGGAAGAGCACAGCTAAAAGAGATGATACCTGAGGAAGGAATGAGAGTTGTAGTAGAAATGGATACAAAAATTAATCCTGGGCACAGAAGTGGTGTTATGCCTTGGAATAAACATCATGTCTGTGGTGGAGTTAGAGATTATATTTATGGGAGAATTAAACCTGGGAAAGGGGAAGTAAATGGTTCCTGGGACAGATGAGGGTGATGTGTTATCTTATAATGGGCAGCTGATACCTTGCTGAGTCAGCAAATGCAGCTATGGCATCTTGACACAAGGAGCGATGGTGGTGCCATGTTACACTATATAGTCCATATGCCGTGGCTATAGGAACAGTCTTTCTGCTTTCATCTCTGTCTTGCTAGTGCTGTTCATGAATATTACTGTGAATGCTGCTCTGTCTTAACGTTTGAGCTTCTGACTTTCAAGTTTTGCGAGACATTCTAGTCTTTCTTGCATTTAAAAGATGAGTGACTGTTTTCAAATGTTTGCAGTGATGTAAATATAAAAGCTGAATGATGATTGATGTCAGGTATATGATGTCACCCAATTTTCCTGAACACTGGATATTTAAAAATACATCATTCAGCTTTCCCGGACTCTTACACACAGTGATATGAAGATGAAAGCTTAGAGGGGGTTTTCCATCATATTGATTAAACATGTAGGCAAAGGTAAATAAAGATTATTACCAAATACATTGCTGTTCTGATTTTGCTTCATTTCCGAGTTAAAACAGTTCTTTAGTTACCAACCACCTCTCTCTGATCTAGCAGTGGTCGGGCTGGTGACATCACTCCATGCTGCTTCTTATCAGCAGGACAGAGCTTGCTTTTCGTTCTATGATTTTATCTTTCTGCTGTTTTTTTTTTTAACTCTTAGAGTAATTGACAAGTGAGAAGCATTGTACCATCCTGTAATTACACAGTTATGTGCAGAGCACATAACTGTGTTATTACATCAAAGATAACAGAGTTATTCACCAGATAACAGTGTGTCTTGGCAGCATATAAGTTTTTATACTTACCTATAAGCTCCCTGTTATGACAAATACAGTTCATCCTGATTAAATTTATAGCCATAAATCCTGCTTGGACAGTGTCATTGTTTTCTATAACCCCTTCATCACCCATGTCCCTCGTACAGGCACAGTAAGGAATATGAGCTAGCACAGCTGAAATGTCAGTCGCTGCTTTTGAACCACCACAGCCTGCACAGTAGGTATTAGCCTTAGGAGGATGTGAAGATTTAAAACAGCCAGGCAGGACATCCCATTTAAAGATGAAGAAGGATCAATCTTCATGGTACCTAAACCATAGATGAAGGTGTGGGCAGAAATTGCTTTCCTACTGCAGCAAGATTACATTGTCTAGCACTGGACAGTCCTTATTTCATGTGCCAGGATGCCAGAGCTGCACCTGGTACCATGTTGCATAATAGGCAGTAGAGTAACCAGGAGTGAATTTAGGCTTGTTGCAGCAGAGGAGACTTAACAGCTCTTTCCGGGAACCTCCCAAATGTTCTGGGCGAGTTGACAAGTAAGATACCATTATATCATATGTTCTATAAAAGTTTATGAGTTAACTGATTCTATTGTACATCATGTAGTACATTAAGAAATGTCACAATTAATTTATGTGCAAAGTTCAGTATATTTCCTGGTAATAAGTGGCAGCAGCATGATTATAAACATTGATGTATTTACATAGACACTCCATGCCAGAATCTGGATAACATCCACAAGTACTACCTATTGCTTCATCATTATGGTAAAACACGAATAATGCGCTGTCATTTATGAAAAAACGCCAATGCCCAAATGTCTCCACTGTGCTTTGGTTTAGAAGAAATACAGAATATATCTTGCAATTAGAATATTTTGTCTGACCAAGTTATTCACCCTATGAATTTTAATGGCTGACAAAGTAATTCACAAGTTGAAACTTTTTACTCACCCCTACTTGCAACCAAATAAACTACATCCAGACAAATAAAGTTCAGAATTAAATAAAATCATAGCATGAAAAGTAAGCTAAAAATGTTTTATTTTAGACCTCATTTACCTAAGAATATTTTTAACCAGTATTACATCCATACGTTTTATTGAATTTCACACAATTCAAGACCTATATATGTGATAGTGCAATAAGCCTATTAATGATTAAAAATGTTGCCAAAAGGCAAGCAAAAAGCCCAATTTCCCACTATAAAGAATTATATCATTTAATACATAACTTTTATTACTGAGAACTGAGGCTACGTCCACACAGCGGAGTACAGAATACTTGTCGGGTTCTAATCAGAATCCAACCAGTATTTTACATCTGGTTTTAGTTTTTTGCACCAGTTTTTGACCCGATCATTTGCCACGGTTTTCAGATTTAGGCTGACCCATTTAATTGAATAGTACTATAATCAAGTGAAATATGGCGGATCATACTACGTTCTAAGCTTTTTGACCCAGCTTTCTGATTTCAAACTCGACCACAGAACATCCGAGCTGTATAGACTAAAGCTCGGATTTTCTATTGAGGTCTATGGAGATGATTTATAATCAGATTTGTGCAGATTTGAAATATTGAATCCGCTTAAAAATCCAACAGTAAATCACTTTGGGCGACATGTATGAATCTCGCGAATCTCCGGCGAAATCTGCGCCTGATTTATGTCGGCATTGGGGCGCGCTCATACATCCTATGTAAAGTTCGCCGCGCCTCAACAGTGTTTGAAGCGTAGTGCGGGACTTAGGCGCAGTGCGGCGCTGCGCCTAAGATTCGCCGTCCGAGAAGGTGCGCTCATACATGCGGAGAAAAGATCCCTGCGCCTCGCCAGTGTAAGGGGGGGAACCAGTGCGGGGACATGGGCGCAGTGCGGGGACATGGGCGCTGTGTGGGACTGCGCCTCACATGTATTCCGATGCGAGACAGGCTGGAGAACAGCGAGAAATCATTAAAGATGTCCGTGCGGAGTATGAATAAAAAAATCGCCTTTATAAAGGCGGAAAACATTCTCAGAAAAAGAGCTCAAACCTCAAGAAAAAAAAAATACATAAAAAAAATCACTTTCCAAAAATCTAGAACGGCGCTACATCAAGAATTCGGATATTGGAAATTGCCGGGAAATACAGTAATTCAAATTCTGAAAGCTATTCTCATTGGTCGGCAGAAACCGGCCAATCAGAATAGGAGCGACAGTGAACCATTAAAACCTATTGAGAACTATTGACCAATCAGAATCAAAGGCGGGACAGTTCAAAATACAGTAAAAATGCAGAAAAGAGCTGATTGGCTGAGCTAGCGGGGGCATGGCTATCTCGGCCAATCAGAATAGGAGCGACAGGGACCCATTATAGCCTATGGAGAAGTTTGAACCAATCAAAATCAAAGGCTGGACAGTTCAAAATACAATAAAAATGCTGAAAAGAGCTGAGTGGTTGAGCTAGCGGTGGCTTGGCTATCGCAGCCAATCAGAGCGCGAGCTATTTCTCCCATTGTAGTCTATGGAGAGATGGGCGCAATGCAATCTCGGCTCTCAGCGCCGTGCGGCATGGAGTATGAATAAAAAAAACATTTTTATTAGTTGTAAAATATCCTCTGAAATAGAGCTCAAACATTCTATAAACATAAATCAATTCATTCCCGAACAACGCGTTTGTCGCCGAGACCGGCGCTACATCGGGAATTGCAATAGAGAGAATTTCCGGGAAATACAGTAATTCAAATTCTGTAAGCTATTCTCATTGGTCGGCATAAACCAGCCAATCAGAATAGGAGTGACAAAGACCCATTATAAGCTTGGAGGAGAATTGACCAATCAGAATAGGAGCGACAAAGACCCATTATAAGCTATGGAGGAGAATTGAACAATCGGAATAGGAGCGACAAAGACCCATTATATCCTATGGAGAAGTTTGAACCAATCAAAATCAAAGGCGAGACAGTTCAAAATACAGTAAAAATACAGAAAAGAGCTGATTGGCTGAGCTAGCGGTGGCTTGGCTATCCCAGCCAATCAGAGCGCGAGCTACTTCTCCCATTGTAGTCTATGGAGAGATCGGCGCAATGCAATCTCGGCGCTCAGCGCCGTGCGGCATGGAGTATGATTAAAAAATGCATTTTTATTAAGTGTAAAACTTTATCAGATAAAGAGCTGAAACCTTCTCTAAAAATAAATCAGTTAAATCCCGAACAACGCGTTTGTCGCCGAGACCGGCGCTACATAAGGAATAGCAATAGAGAGACTTGCCGGGAACTACAGTAATTCAAATTGTTTAAGCTATTCTGATTGGTCGGCATAAACCAGCCAATCAGAATAGGAGCGACAGTGGCCATTCTAACCTCTGGAGGAGAATTGACCAATCAGAATAGGAGCGACAGGGACCCATTCTAACCTATGGAGAAATATTGACCAATCATATTCAAAGGCGGGACAGTTCAAAATACAGTAAAAAGGCAGAAAAGAGCTGATTGGTTGAAGCTTAGCGGTTATTTGGACCATCGGGAGAGCAAGCGACGCTCCTATGGGTTTTCTAATGCAATCTGAAATAAAACTGTACATGGCCGAAATCAAATGATAAGACTCCAGAAGTTGTCCCGATGTGTATATAAAATGAATAATAATATGGGGGTAAATATACAAAAATATTAATTCAATAAAATCAGGTTTATTTCTTTACTTTCGTTAGCCAAGGATCAATAGTATGGGTGTAACGAAAATAAAGAAATAAACCTGATTTTATTGATTTAATTTTTTTTTTCGTTACCCCCATATTATTATTCATTTTATATACACATCGGGACAACTTCTGTAGTCTTATCACTTGATTTCGGCCATGTACATTTTTATTTCAGATTGCATTAAAAAAACCCATAGGAGCATCACTCGCTCTCCCATTGGTCCAAATAACCGCGCCTCTTTTAACTTAGCCAATCACAAACAGAGCTCGCTCTGCATTTCTTTTCCCATAGAACGCTATGAGAAAGTATCTCGCGCTCTGATTGGCTAAGCTGGATGAGCCCCCTCCGCTTCAACCCATCAGCTCTTTTCTGCCTTTTTACTGTATTTTGAACTGTCCCGCCTTTGAATATGATTGGTCAATATTTCTCCATAGGATATAATGGGCCACTGTCGCTCCTATTCTGATTGGCTGGTTTATGGCGACCAATCAGAATAGCTTAAACAATTTGAATTACTGTATTTCCCGGCAAGTCTCTCTATTGCAATTCCTTATGTAGCGCCGGTCTCGGCGACAAACGCGTTGTTCGGGATTTAACTGATTTATTTTTAAAGGTGTCAGCGCTTTATCTGATAATGTTTTACACTTAATAAAAATGATTCTTTTAATCATACTCCAAGCCGCACGGCGCTGAGCGCCGAGATTGCATTGCGCCGATCTCTCCATAGACTACAATGGGAGAAGTAGCTCGCGCTCTGATTGGCTGGGATATCCAAGCCACCGCTAGCTCAGCCAATCAGCTCTTTCCTATATTTTTACTGTATTTTGAACTGTCCCGCCTTTGATTTGATTGTTTCTAACTTCTCCATAGGCTATAATGGGTCCCTGTCGCTCCTATTCTGATTGGCCGAGATAGCCAAGCCCCCGCTAGCTCAGCCAATCAGCTCTTTTCTGCATTTTTACTGTATTTTGAACTGTCCCGCCTTTAATTCTGATTGGTCAATAGTTCTCCATAGGTTTTAATGGTTCACTGTCGCTCCTATTCTGATTGGCCGGTTTCTGCCGACCAATGAGAATAGCTTTCAGAATTTGAATTACTGTATTTCCCGGCAATTTCCAATATCCTAATTCCTGATATTGTGGCATTCTAGATTTTTGGAAAGTGATTTTTTTTTTATTGAGGTTTGAGCTCTTTTTCGGATGTTTTCCACCTTTATAAAGGCGATTTTTTGGAATCATACTCCATGCTGCATGGAGCGGAGCGCCGAGATTTCTGTTGCGATCTTCTGTATGCTTCCTCGCATGTTCCGTTCTTGCTTCACTTCGCCGCCACTGGAGCATTTAGACCAAAATAAACTAGGTCTGACTGTCGGAGCTGCAGAGCGCTGCATTGCGCCACGCTTTGGCGAGCCGCGATCGTACATGCATCGGGGTTTTCGAGCGCACCGCTTCCCGCCCCGGAACGCCTACACCGCGCCCACACCGCGCCCATTGCCCGCCCCTTCATGCGGGGCACAGCTGAAAGTGGCGAACGCTGCGCCTAACGCTGCATCCCTTCGTCCGACAGGGGGATTCGGGCCGGGAGTTTACTCCTAAAAACAGGCGAAAAGCCCATTGATACATGTCGCCCTTTGTGTGTAGACATAGCCTAAAAATTATCTACTGGTTAAAACCACAATCTAACAGATTATCTCACCAAGCAATAATGTTGCAAATCAGTCAATATTAGTTAAAAGGTTGTAATAAGCAGTGTAGCTGCAGACAACAAATACTATAAAGAACACTAGATAGAAACAAAATAAAAAGAAATCTTGCACCACTGACAAGTTTAGTGGTAGATACAGTGGTATTGGGGCTAATGCAGGAATGCACCATAACACTCGTACTTAATACCTCCTACAATAACCAAAGCAGTACAGCCCACAGGATTCACAAATCAGAATACTCCCAAATGCTGACATCAGAAAGTAAAATGATTGATAGTTTAACTCGCTAGTAAGCAAAAAGCTACATGAAGAACTTACCAGGTCAAAGTCTAATAAAAACAGTTAGACAATGCATAAGTAAGAAAAAGAGAAGTCAACATAGCGCACGTGCAGTGGAGCAAATTCCACACCCCTAGAAAGGGGAGCCGCACACGCATCAACATAAGAAATGACCGCAGTTATCTAGTGATCAGGGCTGCCGTAAAGGCAGTACGGGGGGTACTGCTATATGGGGCCCAGTGAAACAAGGGGGCCCGTTGAAAGCAGGCCCTCTTTTTTCATAAACTACTCCCCGCAGTACTGCAGACCATCCGCAGGGACCCGTGCGGCTCAGTGTGTGAGGAGGGGGGGTGGCGCTCCGATCACAGGAGTGAGTGCTCTTTACATGAATACAGCTGCAGTGACGGCATCTCTCACTTACTTTCAGTTCTGGAGCCCGTGATCGGCGTCGGCCCCTCCTCTCTCTCTCTCTGGCCGCAGGAGCCACTGAAGCCCCCCCCACAGTACGAAAGAGAGAGGAGGGCCCGACTCCGATCACCGGCTTCAGAACTGGAAGTAAGAGAGAGACACTTCTGCTGCTGCAGCTGTAGTAATGTAAAGAGCACTCACTCCTGTGATCGGAGCACAGCCCCCCCCTCCTCCTCACACGCTGAGATAATGTGGGGCCTCACTAAAGCCCCCACTCTGCCCCATCGACCCCCCACCCGTCTGAGGAGGGGGTGCTGTATCTGAGGATGGGGGTGCTGTATCTGAGGTTAAGGCTGCTGTATCTGAGGCTGGGGTGCTGTATCTGAGGCTGGGGCTGCTGTATCTTAGGCTGGGGGTGCTGTGTTTGAGGCTGGGGTGCTGTGTCAGGCTAGAGGGGCTGTATCTGAGGCTGGGGTTGCTGTGTCTGAGGCTGGGGGTGCTGTATCTGAGGCTAGGGGTGCTGTATCTGAGGTTAGGGTCGCTGTGTCTGAGGCTAGGGGTCCTGTGTCTGAGGCTGGGGGTGCTGTATCTGAGGCTAGGGGTGCTGTGTCTGAGGCAGGAGGTGCTGTGTCTGAGGCAGGGAGTGCTGTGTCTAAAGGCTAGAGGTGTATCTGATGCTAGAGGTGCTGTATCTGAGGCTAGGGGTGCTGTGTCTGAGGCTAGAGGTGCTGTGTCTGAGGGTAGGGGTGTTGTATCTGAGGCTAGAGGTGCTGTATCTGGGGCTAGAGGTGCTGTATCGGAGGCTGGGGGTGCTGTGTCTGATAGTAGGGGTGTTGTATCTGAGGCTAGAGGTGCTATGTCTGAGGCTAGAGGTGCTGTATCGGAGGCTGGGGGTGCTGTGTCTGAGGCTGGGGGTACTGTATCTGAGGCTGGGGGTGCTGTTTCTGAGGGTTGGGGTGCTGTGTCTGAGGCTGGGGGTGCTGTGTCTGAGGCTAGAGGTGCTGTGTCTGAGGGTAGGGGTGCTGTGTCTGAGGGTACGGTGTTGTATCTGAGGCTGTGGGTGCTGTATCTGAGGCTGGGGGTGCTGTATCTGAGGCTGGGGGTGCTGTATCTGAGGCTGGGGGTGCTGTATCTGAGGCTGGGGGTGCTGTGTCTGAGGGTAGGGGTGTTGCATTTGAGGCTAGAGGTGCTGTATCTGAGGCTAGAGGTGCTGTATCTGAGGTTGGGGATGCTGTGTCTGAGGGTAGGGGTGTTGTATCTGAGGATAGAGGTGCTGTATCTGAGGCTAGAGGTGCTGTATCGGAGGCTGGGGGTGCTGTGTCTGAGGGTAGGGGTATTGTATCTGAAGCTGTGGGTGCTGTGTCTGAGGCTGGGGGTGCTGTGTCTGAGGATAGGGGTACTGTATCTGAGTGGGGGCAGGGCGAAGGGGCGGGGTTGACGGGGGTGGGGGAGGCAGATGCTTCAGCTGTATGGGACCCGGAAATCTCTGATGGCGGCCCTGCTAGTGATAATAACAGTACAAGAAAAAATATAATCAAGAAAGCGCTAGTACAAAACAGCTATAAAAATAATAAAATAATGACGTGATGCTGACAACCTGTAAAGAAGAATAGAATACTTACAATAATAAAAAAGGCAAGTATATAACAGCATGGGAGCTTCATAATAAAGGATTAAGACACACTTAGAGGTATATTGAATATGAAAACACTAGAAACACTGGTCATACAGTATTTGAAGTCATAAAAGAGATAACCTTCTAACATTTATAACAAACTGCAAAAGACAATATTATTTTATAAAATATTAATCATTATAATGGGTAAAGACATAGGAGATCGATGTCAATACAGCAATTCCATGGATAGTAGTTAAATGTCAATCTGTAACAGAAAAATCATTAAGGTAAAACCCACATTAACACCGCCTGGACTAAAAATATCCACTCAATCCATCTGGTTTTCTGCTGGTGGCCCGAAAAACATTGTGTTTGTTCATTCTTCTGTCTGGTTTTCGGACGAAATATGAACAAGTGAATGTGAAAGGGGGGGGCTTTTCTCTGCTAATCGCGGAGAAAGCCATCCCCCTATGATCGTGTGCACGGCACAAAAAATGGACAAATACCGGTCGGATAAACCGACTGGTATTTGTCCTCTGCCATGGGGATGCGCCCTTGTTTCAGACAAGTACACAAATAGGATTGTGGTGTTACCCATAGATCCTCTTAAGTGCTTTCAAATAAAAGTTCTGTATTAATTATATCATTCTATACAGTGGGAAATTAGGCTTTTTGTTTGCTTTTTGGCAAAATATGTAATTACTCTTTTGAATTGGTCACCAGTAGTGCATATGCTTTTAAAAGCAGCGGTCTTTTGAATTTAGTTTTGCCCCTAGAAGATAAGTTGTCAGTATTATGGATCTACAATACTGATGCCAAAGTAATGAAATATTTTTGTACGGCATATCAGCATTATATAAGTTTACAAGTGTTTTCATGTGAAATGGGTTTTAGACCAAGTCCCCGTAACATAGGTTATTCAGAAACATGTAAAACACTTATAAAAACGTCTTTGGTTTTATTAAAGCTAAAGTATTTTTATAGCATAATTGTTTTGTTTATTTCATATTATATAAAAACATTTATAATGATCCTGTTTTAGAGGGGGTCTACATTTTTTTGTAGATAGATATAAAATAAACATGCCAGAGCTAAATAAAAAAATAACTACATAGTGTAAAATAGTGAAAATCAAAATTAAAATCCCATAGAGGTCTCGATTTGTAATGATAATCCAAATCAAAGTGGAAAATTAAATTTCAGGCTGACTCTACTTCAGTGGAAATGCCTCAAGACAGGAAAATGAGGCTCAATAGGGAGTGTGGTCTGCACGTGCTTGTATGACCTCCATACAATGCCTGGGCATACTCCTGATGAGGCGGTGGATGTTCTCCTGAGGAACCTCCTCCCTGACATGAATTAAAGCATCAGTCAACTTTTTGACAGTCTGTGGTGCAACGTGATGTTGGTGGATTAAACGAGACATGATGTCCTAGATGTGCTTGATTAGATTCAGGTCTGGGGAATGGCCAGGCCAGTCCATAGCATCAATGCTTTCATCATGCAGGAACTGCTGACATACTTCATCCACATGAGACCTAGTATTGTCATGCATCAGAAGGAACCCAGTGGCCACTGCACCTGCATATGGTCTCGCAATGGCTCTGAGGATCTCATCCCAGGACCTAATGGCAGTAGGATACCTGGTTAGCATATGGCCGGCTGTGCGGCCCTTCAAAACAATGACCTCCTCACACCATTACTGACCCACTGCCAAACCGGTCATGCTGGAGGATGTTGTAAGGCAGAACGTTCTCCACAGCATCTCCAGATTCTGTCACATGCTCAGTGTGAACCTGCTCTCATCTGTGACGAGTGCAGGCCGCCAGTGTTGAATCTGCCAATCTTGGTGTTCTTTGTCAAATGTCAATCGCCCTTCACGGTGTTGGGCTGTAAGCACAACACCAACTTGTGGAGGTTGGACCCTCATACCACCCTCATGGAGTCTGTTTCTGACAATGTGAGCAGGCACTTGGATATTAGTGGCCTGCTGGAGGTCATTTTGCAGGACTCTGGCACTGTTCCTCCTTGCACAAAGGAGGAGGTAGCAGTCCTGCTGCTGGGTTGTTGCCCTCCTATGGCCCCCTCCACGTCTCCTGGTATCTGCTCCATGCTCTGGACACTGTGCTGACAGACACAGCTAACCTTCTCGCCACAGTTCGCATTGATGTGCCCTCCTGGATGAGCTACACTATCTGAGCAACTTCTGTGGGTGGTAGACACCGCCTAACTACCTCTAGGGGTAAGAGCAATGACAAAAGGCAAAAGTGACCAAAAAACAGTAAAAAAAATGAGAACAGATAAATGGTCTGTGGTCACCACCTGCAGAACCACTCCTTTGTAGGGGTTGTCTTGCTTGTTGCCCATCATTTCTACCTGTTGTCTGTTCCATTTGCACAAACACCAACTAAGAAAATTGTGTATACCTAAAATTTTACTTTTAATAAATATATTAAAAACTAGACAGGATAAACAAACCACACAAGAGAGGTCCACAAATAGACACCGGGCTAAAACCAGCAAGAGATAAGAGACATACACCTAAGGGAACGTAGACTACAGAAATTCAGGGGACAAGAGGTAACCTGTCCCTTCCACACACTATCCCATAGAAAAAGATGTCCCAACATGTTTCAGTGTCCTATTCACACGTCCTCAGAGGACGAATATAGGAAGGTTTGTATCAATTAAGTACAAATTGCAAAACGTGTACTACAAAGGATAGCATAAAAAGGAATTTAGCGAAAAAGCTCAATTTGTCAAAAGGAGCACTATGTTAGAGTATACACCATAAGTGCCCTTAAGAAAGCAGTCAGCTCCTAAACACACCAAAAAAAGGATGAAAAGTAGACAAAACAAAAAACAGGTATTTAAGCGAGGTCTGACAAAGGCTAGCATGCCCAAACATTTACATAACGATTTGGTACAATACCTGCTGGCTAAGGTATAACCACATCTCAAATCAAAAAGTATTAAAAACACAGGTACCAAGTCATCTAGACCTCTATCGAAACCTGAGCTGACACATAATCATACTGGTGTCCCATGGTGTCGACTCCAGGCATTAGGTGGGCGCAACTGTTCGGCGTCCGGACGCGATAGATGCGCGTCTATTGGAGGCGGTTCCCGCCTCCAATGCTGCTGATCACTGTGGGTGTGTGCAAGCCGATTTGCCACTAGTCGTGCCTTAAAACAAACCAGCGCAACACGCTTCCGGTGCCGGCACTGCATCACAGGAAGTGACGAATAGACCAGCAGACCCGTGATCAAGCAACCCCTGTACACAGAAGTTTAGATGACAGGTATCAGAACACAAGCATAGACCAACGATCCCAGACAATAATAGACAATAATAAATAGAAAACATAAAACTGAAAAGAGGACAAATAAACACACTTTTAATGTTACAGTGACACAAAGGCACACAACATGCATAGTATGCCAGATTCTCCCTAGAGGCAAGCAACGAGTATATGAGATAAAACTGGATAAACAACAGTAGATGTTAATAGGTAAATATATGAGATAATACTGGATAAACAACAATAGATGTTAATAGAATCCCTGTTTATGATGTTGGTGATAACTCCTTAGCTCTAAATGTATAAGATGCCCCTTGTCATGACCTACAGCATACAATAATATTACTTGCTCACCAAGCATATGTGCCTGTCTTCCCGGCTTCTGGGATCAGGTGCTTCGCCAGGGTTCTAAAACATGTAGGGCATGGGCCCACAGTGTCACGTTTTCCCAAAGCAGGGCTGGGTAAACACAGCATTTTTCATGCGGCATATATTCTTGTCACATAGATACTGTCCATCACCTCAGCAGTACACTGTACACTGTACAATCAAGACCAGCACTGACAAATTAGATTTTTCAAAAGTGCTGATCTATGTATGATAGTGTACTACCTTATAAATAATAATAATACAATAATATTACTACTTAAACTATACCGCCAGACCATGAACAAATGCAACCACTGCATGAGACTATCAGTTGCACGCAGGCGCTCTGCAGACGTATAAGTGATTACACTGCATTTACATCTAGTGACTCACAGGAGATGTCTTCTCTGATGAGTCACTCACTTTTCATCTTATTCTTCAATCATCTCAGACCGCCATGATGACTTCTCCTGGCCACAATTTGTCTCTGCATAATTTACCACACAAACATTTTAGAATCCTCACTTTTCCATCACCTGTATACCTACCTACTGAGGGTGGTGAACATACTTTACTACCTAATGGGGACCAATATAGGACGCCTTATCCCCCACAGCAAGGCGCATTCCTATGATTTGAAAGCTGGATGCCTGCTGAGGTAGATAGGGAGTAACCCTTCATTCCTATATAGGCCTCCATTAGGTAGGAAGGTACATAGACCCTATAGAAAAATACAGTTGAAACCAGAAATTTATATACACTATGTAAAAAGACACATATCTATGTTTTTCTCACTGTCTGACATGAAATCAGAATAAACCTTACCTATTTTAGATCAATTAGGATTATCAAAATTATTTATATTTGCCAAATGACAGAATAATGAGAGAGAGAATTTTTAAGGCACTTTTATTACTTTCTGCAAAGTCAAAAGTTTACATACACTTGGATTACTATGCCTTTAAACTATTTGGGAAAACCCATATCATGATGTCATGTCTTTAGAAACTTCTGATAGGTCTATTGGCAACATCTGAGTAAATTAGAGACAGACCTGAGGATGGATTTTATAGCACACCAGAAACAAACTGCTTCTGTGTGTAACACCATGGGAAAGTCTAAAGAAATCACCCAAGATATCATGAAGAGAATTGTGGACTTGCACAAGTTTGGATCATCCTTGGGTGCAATTTACAGATGCTTGAAGGTGCCTTGTTCATCAGTGCAAACAATTATATACAATTACAAACAAAATGGGAATGTACAGCCATCATACTGTTCAGGAAGGAGAACGGTACTGTGTCTCAGAGATGACCATGTTTTGGTCAGACATGTGCATATCAACCCAAGAACAAAAGCAAAAGACCTTGTGAAAATGCTGGCAGAAGCTGTATCAACATGGGCTGAAAGGCCACTCTGCCAGGAAGAAGCCATTACTCCAAAATAAACATCTAAAAGTCCGATCAATGTATGCAAATGCATACAGGAACAAAGACCTAAAATTTTAGAGCCATGTCCTGTTGTCTGACGAAACTAAACTTGAATTGCTTGGCCATAATGACTATTGTTATATTTGGAGGAAAAAGGGAGAAGCTTGGAAGCCTAAGAATACTATCCCAACTGTGAAACACGGTGGTGACAGCATCATGTTGTGGAGTTGTTTTGCTGCTGGAGGGACTGGTACACTACTCAAAATCGATGGCATCATAAGGAAAGAAGATTATGTGGCAATATTGAAGCAACATCTCAAGACATCAGCCAGGAAGTTAAATCTTGGGCAGAAATGGGTCTTCCAGATGGACAATGACCTGAAGAATACTGCCAAACTGGTTACAAAGTAGCTTAAGGATAATCAAGTCAATGTTTTGTAGTGACCATCACAAAACCCTGATCTCAATCCTATTGGAATTGTACGAGCAAAGCTAAAAAAGGCAGGTGCAAGCAAGGCGACCTATAAACATGGCTCAGATACACAGTTCTGTCAGGAGGAATGGGCCAAAATTCCTACCAACTATTGTGAGAAGCTTGTGGAAGGATATCCAAAACATTAGACCCAAGTCATACAGTTTAAAGGCAATGCTACAAAATACTAATGAAATGTATGTAAACTTTTGACTTTGCTAAAAGAAATAAAAATGCCTTAAAACATTCTCTCTCGCTCATTATTCTGGCATTTGGCAAATAGAAATAATTTTGGTTCCTAACTGACCTAAAACAAATAAGGTTTATTCTGATTTTATGTCTGATAGTGAGAAAAACATGCATATGTGTCTTTTTATAGAGTGTATGTAAACTTCTGATTTCAACTATATATGTCCGCTCCCTCATCTGATATCAAGAGCCTCCTGTTATTTCAAAGTCTCAGTGCACGGAAGGAAATCACCTGGCTGAAGGTGAGGTAATCCATTATGTAACAGAAGGGGTGATGCTCATACATCGAGAGAACAGGACTGCGCCAGTTTTTGGGCTGAAAGGACACCAGAATACTGGCGCAGCCCCGTACATACACGTCGGCCTAAGTGTGTTAGATTGCAAACAGAATTAACAGATGATTGCCAAATTTTCGATCACCCCTATTTTCCATGCTCTCCCTAAAATTCACAAAGTTGCGTTTCCACCACCTTTCAGGCAAATTATTTTAGGCGCTGGTTCTATTTTGAGAAATTAGGAGTGTGGCTAGATAGACATCTGTCATGGACTTGGTAGTGGATCCACTGGACCGCCGCAAGCGGTGGTATAAGCCACGCCAGGGAGCGGAGTCTAAGTAGGTCTTGGTTTTCACCAGAGCCCATTGCAAAGCGGGATGGACTTGCTTCGGCGGGAGTCTACCAGGTCGCTACCCCTGACGTGACTTGCTTGCGGTGGCAGCCGAGGTTAACGTGGTACAAAATCTTAAGGCAGGCTCGTAGTCAGGGACAGGTGATAAGGTCAGGACAGGCGGAAAAGGTTCGTGGTTGTAGGACGTAGGCTAGAAGGTTCGGTACACGGAATATAGACAAGACTAGAATAACGCTTTCTCAGTAGGCAACAGGCACTAAAGATCCAGCGGGGAGGGGGCAGAAGCGTCCATGTAATATAGAGGCAGTGCCCGGTAATTAGCCAATTATCGGCGCGCTGGCCCTTTAAATTTCACAGAGCTGGCGTGTGCGCTCCCTAGGGAACGGGGACGCGCGTGCCGGGCAGCAGGAGGAGTTGGACAGTAAGGAGCACGGCTGGGTGAGTATCGGCGCGCTAGGGGGGGTGAGTGCGCCCGTCGCCCGACACCCGAGCAGCGGCGGCACTCGTTCCTGAAGCCGGGGCACCAGCAGGGTTGCGAGGGCGCCCGCAGCCCGACTTGCGGGCTGCGGCGCTATTCGCAACAGTACCCCCCTTTAGCCCTCCCCTTCTTTCTGGCCTGGAGGAACTTCTGCACCAACACACAGTCCAGGATTTTGTCTTCCAGCTCCCATGACCTTTCTTCAGACCCAAACCCCATCCAGTCAATAAGGAAATGCCATTTTCCCCTGATGGTCTTCATATCAAGGATTTCTTTCACAACGAAGACGTTGGTGGACTCAGCTTTGGAAGACAGAGGAGCAATCTGCAGGGAAAAGCGGTTCAGGACCACAGGTTTCAACAGGAGACATGAAAGGAGTTTGGAATATGCATAGTGGGCGGGAGCCGGAGTTTATAGGCAGCCGGGTTGATGCGCTTGAGTACTTCAAACGGTCCTACATAACGGGGACCTAGTTTGTAACTGGGGACCTTGAGCCGGATATATCTGCCCGAAATCCACACCTTGTTGCCAGGGGAGAAAACTGGGGGGGGGGGGTCTTCAATTTTTGTCCGCCTGGGCCTTCATGCGTGCGGATGCATGCTGCAGGGACTGGCGCATCTGATTCCAAATGGTCAGCATATCTCGGACCAAAGTATCCGCTGCCGGCACCTCAGAAGGAGAAGACAATGGTAACAGAGGGCAGGGATGCTGGCCATACACAATGAAAAACGGAGAGGTATCAGTGGATTCCGAATCCAGGGAGTTATGTGAAAACTCTGCTCAAGGAAGTAAGCTGGCCCAGTCATCCTGTCGACCCGATACAAAGTGTCGCAAATAGCCCCCCAGAATCTGATTGATTCTCTCCACTTGTCCATTCATCTGCGAGTGGTAGGCCGAGGAGAAATCCAGGTTCACCTGCAACCGAGAGCAGAGGGCCCGCCAGAACCTAGACACAAATTGGACCCCCTGATCCTAGACAATATGCTGGGGGAGTCCGGGTAGATGGAAGATATGGAGAAAAAACAGGCTGGCCAAACGGGGAGCAGATGGTAGACCTGGCAAAGGGATAAAATGCGCCATCTTCGAAAAACGGTCCGCGACCACCCAGATGACCGTGTTGCCCGAGGAGGGAGGAAGATCAGTGACAAAGTCCATTGCCACATGAGACCAAGGGGTCCTGGGGATGGGCAGAGGTTGGAGCAGACCCGCGGGTTTGTGGCGAGGGGTCTTGTCACGGGCACAAGTAACGCAGGACTTCACAAATTCCCTGACGTCCTTAGCAAGCTCCAGCCACCAGTAAAAATGAGAGATTAGGAGGAACGACTTGCAAGCTCCTGGGTGACCGGCCACTAGAGAACAGTGTCCCCATTTCAAAATCCTCCTGCATAGTGCAGGACGAACGTAAGTCTTCCCTGAATGCACCTTTCGAAGATCCACCGGAGCTGCTGAGATCAAGCGTTCGGGGGAAATTATAAGCTGAGGAACACCCTCCTCCCCCAACACATCGGAGACACAGGAGAGCGCGTCGGCCCTGACGTTCTTCTCTGCAGGTCGAAAATGTATCTGGAAGTCGAAGCGCGAGAAGAAGAGTGACCACCTGGCTTGACGCGGATTGAGGCATTGGGCCAATTGGAGGTACTGGAGATTTTTGTGGTCGGAGTAAATGGTGATGGGATGCCGAGCTCCCTCCAGAAGATAACACCATTCTTCCAAGGCCAGTTTGATGGCCAGCAACTCCCGATCCCCAATGGTGTAATTCTTCTCTGCTGGGGAGAAAGTCTGGGAGAAGAAGCCACAGGTGACCATCTTGCCCTTAGGTCCCTTCTGCGTGAGAATTGTGCCTGCCACAACCGAGGTCAGCTGGTTCAGTTGCTGAGCTTGTTGCGCAATCTGCTGCGACTGCTGAGCCACGATAGTGGTGAGATCCATGTCGCCGGGCAGGGGTACCTCGGCGGGATCCATGGCCGGATCTTACTGTCACGGACGCGGTAGTGGATCCACTGGACCGCCGCAAGCGGTGGTGTAAGCCACGGCAGGGAGCGGAGTCTAAGTAGGTCCCGGTTTTCACCAGAGCCCGCCGCAAAGTGGGATGGACTTGCTGCGGCGGGAGTCTACCAGGTCGCTACCCCTGACGTGACTTGCTTGTGGTGGCAGCCGAGGTTAGCGTGGTGCAAAATCGTAAGGCAGGCTCGTAGTCGGGGCAGGCGATAAGGTCAGGACAGGAAACAAAGGTTCGTGGCCGTAGGATGTAGGCTAGAAGGTTCGGTACACAGAATATAGACAAGACTAGAATAACGCTTTCTCAGTAGGCAAAAGGCACTTAAGATCCGGAAGGGAGTAGGCGGAAGCGCACAGGTAATATAGAGAAGCGCCCGGTAATTAACCAATTACAGCAGGAGGATGTGAACAGTCAGAAACACGGCCGGGTGAGTATCGGCGTGCTGGGGGAGTGAGTGCGCCTGTCGCCCGACACCCGGGCAGCAGCGGCACTCGCTTCTGAAGCCGGGGCACCGGTAGGGTCGCGAAGGCATCCGCAGCCCGGCTTGCGGGCTGCGGCGCCATTCGCAACAACATCTCCAACCATTGGTTTTCAGGTCACCTAGCTATGTACGGGATTCAGCAGATGTTCTGCGAGCTATGGAGGAAAGTAAGTGGCAGAACAATTTTGTTTGGGTTGCATGTGATATTTTGGCACTATATACTAGATAGAGCGATTATAGCGTTAGAACAACAATCAAATATATACATTACATATAGTGACAATTTAAAACACTATATAATCATGGTTACCTCCTTCTTGCTGTGTCATAACTATTTCAGTTTTAACAACTCATATTTTTTACAGATTCAGGGTTGCCCTGTGGGGGCATGCTTTTCCCCATCTTTGGCGAATATCTATGTTGTCTAGTGGGAAGAATAATACATATATACAGATTGCAATCCGTTTTGTCAGTATTTACATTGGTAGGGAAGATATATATACGATACCCTCCTTGTTTGGCAGGGTCCTGTATCTTCTGTACCAAAATTCATTACATTATCATTACATTAATGATAATCAAAATAATTTGAAAATTGCCTGTCAATATAATAGTGTGCAGATCTTTTTTCTGGATTTACTGATTAGGGTTGATGCATGTACCAATTGTGTGAACAGCAAAGGAAGGCAGTGTCGGAAATTCGTTGTTACATGCTGACAGTTGCCACCCTAAGCAAGTTATCAATAATCTCCCCATGTGAGAGTATATTAGAGCTAAATGTATCTGTAGTATGAAGACAGATTATAACAGAGATAAATAATATCTCATAGACTAATCAATAAAGGTTATACATCATCCAATATCTGCAGAGCCATTAACATAGTTGAAAGAAGGGATTGTGCTAGTTTGTTACATACCAAACACAAAAAGGATAAAGAAAATAGTCAAAATATGGGAGATTGCATATATTTTACCACACAATACAGTACCCAATTTTCTACCATCACCAAAATTATAAAAAAATATTTACCTCTGCTGTATGTGGATCCAACACTAAAGTCTGTTTTAAAGGGGTGGTGTAAATTCATACCCAAAAGACCACAAAGAATTGAAAATGTAATGCCTTCAAGTTAATTTGTGGAGAGGAAGTGTAGGGGAGATAAATCACACTGGATAAAAACTACAGGCAGCTATAAATGTGTAAGATGTACTACATGTCCATATATACATAAAACTATACATATTAAATCGAATGTTACAGGTAATGAGTTTAAGATTAACGATTATATCAATTGCCAAAGTCATTATGTGGTGTGATTATCTGATTTTTTGCAAGACATGTTTGTCATAAGATATTGAATGTACAGTACATCTAGATGCCTGCTACAAAGAATACCGGAATGTACAGTGGGGGAAAAAAGTGTTTAGTCAGCCACCAATTGTGCAAGTTCTCCCACTTAAGAAGATGAGAGAGGCCTGTAATTGACATCATAGGTAGACCTCAACTGTGAGAGACAAAATGAGAAAACAAATCCAGAAAATCGCATTGTCTGATTTGGAAAGAATTTATTTGCGAATTATGGTGGAAAATAAGTATTTGGTCAATAAGAAAAGTTCATCTCAAAACTTTGTTATATATTCTTTTTTGGGAATGAGAGTGATCAAACGTTTTCTGTAAGTCTTCACAAGGTTGGCACACACTGTTGCTGGTATGTTGGCCTATTCCTCCATGCAGATCTCCTCTAGAGCAGTGATGTTTTGGGGCTGTTGCTGGGCAACACAGACTTTCAACTCCCTTCAAAGGTTTTCTGTGGGGTTGAGATGTAGAGATTTTGTGTGCAGCAATGGTCAGTGTATTCCAGAGAGGGAGCTCTGTGAGGGAGATCTGGCTTGTGCCACTGCAGGGAAGGAAGAGAACTACAGGTCCCAGCACGGGACATGTAGTGCACCTCAGGTCACTTGCTCCCGTAGCTAAAAGCTATTTCCAGTAGCTTTTACTGCAATGGCCTCAAAGACTGCAGTGATATTAGTGATGGAAAGAGTGAGCTGGTAGACACCTCAGAGGTGGGTGTATGCTAAACCCTTAGTGAGGGGCAAGTGAGCGTGTCTGAATCCTCAAGTGGTAAAGAGGTGCCTGGTTCTGAGGCAGCTGATAAATTTTCCCTAAAGGTTATGGAGGACAGTAGTAACACTATCACAAAGGTAGTAATTTCTGTGGTTTGCGGAAACCTACAGGTGGGGCCATGTGCAGCCAGATGTCCGCTGCACCTAGTGGTGTTAACAAGGGGAATGAGTTGCCTAATGTGAACACAGCCGGCTTGGTGTAGTGGGAGAACCATAAGGATGATGGCCAAGCTGCTATGACCAATATCCCGTTTATAACTGTATCTTAACTGTATCTGCCATTAACTCTAGCACAAGGTGTGAACTTGATGGTGAGCAAGATGCAGGAGTGACCCTGATAAAAGCTGAAGGTTCTCCCTTAGAGAATGTTACAGAGGATGTTAAGGAAACATCTCCACACGTTGCTGCAGAGGGTCCGCTGTTAGACAGAGCCAGTAAGCAGAGGTGTGAACATGGGAATGAGTCCTCTGGCACTAGTGAAACGCCATGTAATGTTGTCATTGTTGAGGTTGGCAGTGAGAACCTTGCAATTACTAGCATGCATGTTATGGGGGACACAGTGGGTCCTAGTGCTGCAGAAGTTATCACTGAGGTGGTTAGTGGGGTAGACCAGATTTCCTCTGGTAGAAACCAGGTGAATGCTAGTAGCCAAGAGGTGGAGCTTCAGGGACAGGAGTTGGTCAGTGAGGACCAGTCCTTGTGATGTAGAGAAGTCTGGCTATCATGGCGGTGTTGCAGACCCAGAGCTATGGGTAAGTGACGAAAATAATATGGAAATGTCCCCAGGGGAAAATATTGTGTCCTCCCTGACACATAAAGAGTCACTGGAATGGTGTGAGATGGCTCCACTGTGCAGGTGTTTTGACCCCAGAGGAAGGGTTGTGCAATGTGAGAAAGACATGCAGCTTTTATCAAAGGGAGGCGGGTATGTGGCAGAGCGACCTTAGGCAGTTGCAGAGTTCTGCCACTAGGTGACCTGTTGCAGGCGTGCCACCGAAAACTTGGTTTCGGTGGGGGAAGGCAACCATTTAGCATCAGTAACCATAGATTACTGACACTTGTAGCTAGTACAGCTGCTATGTGGCTAGTGATGGGTTGTCTTTCCCGCTTTTTGTAAGTCGTGCTCCATATCAGATCTACCCAGACTTTTTCTGTTTAACAAGTAATCACGGAATGGATTATTCCTTCAATGTAACAAATAGACAAGGTTAAACGTTCATGCTAATATCTATCCTTGCTTTATTACTAGCAGTGGATACTGCATGTTCTTTAGGGATTTATATGGACTCGTATGAGTATGTTACAAGGATTTGTGAATGTGTCTTAAGAACTTGCTAAACTACTAATAGCAAATATAACTGTTTATGACCACTTTGCACTATTTGTGTGGTTTGAATAAAAATAGATGTATCGATTTAAAACATATAAGTCTGCTGCATTGACTATATGGATTTTTCTTTCCCATGTGCATAACCTTGCATTTTTCCATGTTAAACATCATCTGTTACTTCTCTGCCCAGGCCTCCAACTTTACCGGCCTATATTTTCCAGGATTACTTTTTGACAACTTTTTTTAATATTGGCACCACACTTGCTATGTGCCAATCCTCTGGGACATACCCCATTACTTTACAGTCTATAAATATTAAGAATAGATTCCTGTCTATCACATTACTTAATTCCCTTAGGACAATTAGGACCTGGTGATTTGTTTATTTTAATCTTCTTAAGGTGGGGCAGCAATTCTTTCTGGGTTAGACAGTAGTAGAAGAGTGAAGAAATCAGGCGATACCTTTTAGAGGCTAACTGAGTATATTTGATGTTGAGCTTTTGAGAGTACTAGCTCCCTTCTTCAGACATGGTGTTATACAAGAAACTGAAAATGTACAGACTTTTTATACACAATAGACATGGATAGTGTCCCAATGCCAGAAATAATAGGCCTCCCAGAGTTGCCAGCTTTCTGGATCTTGGGGAGCATGTAGAAGCAGCCCAGCCTGAGATCCTCTGGGATAAGCACTTCTACCATCTTCTGGACCTGAGTTGGAAATTTCTTGATCATATCCTTTAGCTGTTTTATAAAGGCCTCTGTGGGGTCACTGTCAAGTTTGGAGTACTGGGCGGGGTTGGACAGCTGATTGTTTGCTTCCTGAATATAGTCAATGGTGTTCATTATGACTATTGCGCCTCCTTTGTCAGCCGGTTTTATTATTACATCTTGATTTTCCTTCAGTGAAGCGATAGCCTTCTGTTCCTGCAGGGTTAGGTTGTGCACCTGTTTCTTTTGTTTCCCCAAGATCTCAGATTTTACCTTGCTTCTGAAACAGTCAATGTATTTATCTAGTGCTGCATTAATTACAGGCTGTGAGGTCCAGGTCGATTTTTTGGTGAGTTTCCTTATGGGCTATTCTATTTCAGAATCGCTTTTATATGGAATATCTTTGTCATAAAATTATTCCCTCAGTCTTATATAAACATTCCCCACAAGGATGGAGTTGCAGCACGTCAGGCGCACCTGGAGAAACAAAATCTGCCAACAAAACCAGTCACACAGCTCATACAGTTCATACTCAGCCACAACTATTTTACCTTTGGAGAGGACCTATATCTACAGCGAATGGGAACTTCAATGGGGTCCAGATGTGATTCCCAGTATGCAAACCTTTTTGTGGCAGAACTAGAAGGAGCACATCTATCCACATGCACCACAAAACCCATGATGTACCTCCGTTATATCGATGATATCCTTGTCATCTGGACTGCAAGTGATGAGGCCCTTCTTAAATTCCATTATGACTTCAATAACTTTCACCCCACCATCAACCTTAAGCTTACCTATTCAGAGATCAAAATCCACTTTCTGGATATCACAATACACACCAAAGACCATTGGCTACTCACATCAGTATACCACAAACCTACAGACAGAACGGCCTACCCCAAGCACACAGCTTCCACCCCAAGCACACAAAACAATCTATTATGTACAGCCAGGCTATACGATACAATCGTATTTGCCCCGACAAGACAGACCTGGACAAGCACCGCCTGGACCTTAGGATGAAATTTCTCTGATTGGGATACAAACCAAAAGTGACGCACAACCAAATAAACAAAGTGGAAGCCATTAACAGAGACAGTCTGCTCACATACAAAGAGACCCAGAATGAAGCCCTAGTGCCCCTAGTTGTCACCTACAACCCACAGCTGGAGATCCTACGAAGGATTGCCAAGGAACTCCAACCTGTGCTACATAGGGACAACAGACTCAAAGACATATTCCCAGTCCCCCCTCTCCTAATAGGTTTGTTTTCTACTCATCACCCTCTACAATACCTGCCTCATTACGTTCCAAAGGGTTAATGTTTTTAGGATTTGTATAGTGAAAAAATATTTTGGGGTTAGTTTTACTCTCTTTCTGTCTCCAGCTTTGCTGTCTTTTATTATTTTACATATTTTCGATGACCTCTATGAATTTGCTTTTGCCATTTTTTTTCCGTATATTGCCATTCAGGGGCACATGCTGCCTCTGAACCCCTGGGATCTCCAGTCCGAGCGTTCAAAGGCAGGACTGCGTGGTGTCAGCAGGGTGGCGCCTCCGGCGCTCCGCACTGCTAATCTGCCTGCTATGCCTTAAGCCTAGCAAGTGCTCGCCCACTGTGCTGACCTGCGCTGCGTGATGACATCATATCATCGCGCCATCCATGCTGAGCACAGACTGGTCGGTGCTGAGCTGGTCGCATCGAAGAACCATGACACACGTGAGTAAGAGGTTTCTTATTTTTTAAAAACATAGAAACAAGGCCATACTCACAGCTCAAAGGCTGGACTGAAACTGAATCCAGTATAGAGGCAACACTGGCCCCTATGCTACTTGGGAAAGATAAACAGGTGCAGCTGATTGCTTAGAGTAGCTCACATACCCCACGACTAGGGGAACAATTAGACTGCACGTTACATTGATACCTGTTCACACAGTATGCAGAAAAGCCACAGTATAATACATGGGGAGATTGCACAAATGCAAAAATACCGATAAGTCAACCACTCACACACCTTCAATATATGAGGGGGTGGTTGCTGGTATTATAATTGCATATAGATAAGGCGATACAAAAGGGTGTCATTAATGCAGATACGTGTGGTGCACCATGCTGGCTTACAGATGTTACGCCACTACTATTCGATTGGGTGGGCTGCCCAGCACTATTTGGGTGTCCAACACAAAATAGACACCCTCTGCTCCCCAGTACTTTTTGTTTCTTATTTTTATAACATTAATCTAGCCTATCTAAGCCCTGCCTGACTATATATGGCCTCTATAGCAACCTAGAATCAGCCTGTCTGACCATATATGGCCTCTATAGCTACCTAGACCCCGCCTGCCTGGCTATATATGGCACTTATAGCTACCTATCCCCGGCCTGCCTGACTGTACATGGCCCCTATGGCCTGCCGTAAACCCTGCCTACATATATGGCCCCTATAGCTACCTAGAGCCTTTCTTCCTGACTATATGCCCCCCTATAGTCTTTGCTAGACCCTGCCTGCCTGACTATATATGGTCCCTATTGCTACCTGGACCCTGCCTGTCTGACTATATATGGCCCCAACAGCTACCTAGAACCTGCCTGCCTGACTATATATGGCCCTTGTAGCTACCTAGACCCTGCCTGTCTGACTATATATATGTCCCCTATAGCTAGCTAGACCCTGTCTGCCTGACTATATATATGTCCCCTATAGCTAGCTAGATATGTATGGTCAGGTATTCGCCCCTTGTATTATCTAGTAAGGCCCTTTACTGCACTGACTGGGACAAAATCTTCAAAACTAACAACAGATAATAAATGAGAGATCTTTAAAATCATCTTAAGCTCAGTATTGGGCTCTATCCTCTTTCATATTTTCATTAGTGATCTTACACAGGGATTGCACAGTAGAATATAGATCTTTGCAGATGATACTAAGCTCTGTAAAGGGATCCACACAATAGAGGAAAATGTGTTATTACAAAGGGATCTGGATAGTTTGGAGGATGGGCAGAGAAATGGCAGATGAGGTTTAACACAAATAAATGCAAGGTTATGCACATGGGGAGGAAAAATCCATTACATGATTACATGATTACATTTTTAATTTGAAAACGCTGGGAAAAAGTGACATGGAGAAGGACTTGGGAATCCTGGTGGACAGAAAACTAACTGTAGCAGCCAGTGTCAGGCAGCAGCTGCCAAGGCAAATAGGATCATGGATTGTATTAAAAGGGGCATAGATGCACATGATGAGAACATTATTCTCCCTTTATACAAATCACTGGTTAGACTACACATGGAATATTGTGTACAGTTTTGGGCAACAGTGCACAGGAAAGACATTGTACCCAGAAAGATTAGCAAGATCAGGGTTATTTAGTTTAGAGAAAAGATGGCTTCAGGGGGACGTAATAAATAAGAACAAATATATTAAAAGTCAATATAGAGATCTCTCCCAAGATCTATTTATACCCAGGATTGTATCCAGAACAAGTGGGCATCCTCTACTCCAAGAGGAAAGGTTGTTTCTACATAAACATGGAAAGGGATTCTTTACTGTAAGAGCAGTGAGACTGTAGAAACCAGAGGAAATTGTCATGGGGAATTCAATAACAGAGTTCATAATTGGTCTGGATGCATTTCTAGATGTAATAATATAACAAGTTACAGTGACCAGGATTCTGGAGAAGTGTCGTTGATCCAGGAATTTACTCTGATTGCCAGATTGGAGTCAGGAAGGATTTTTTTTTTCCTTAAGTGAGGACAATTGGATTCTATCTGATAGGGGTTTTTGCCTTCCTCTGGATCAACATTATAGCACAATCGGCTGAACTGGATAGAAGGCTGTGGAAGGCTCACCCTTCGGTGTTGTGCTGTGTCTCTGTAATTTCTCCTTGAAATGTTTAAATAAAGTGATAACTGGATATGCTATTTACACCTCTCCAGTGATTACATAAAGAGATAAGTATGTAAGACTGGGTTTACACATTACATTTTTGGTGCGTTAAAAAAACATATCAAAAATGCATGCAACAAAACTCCATGCAGTTTTCAAAAAACACACATTTTTAATTTACCCAGATTTGACCTGTGTTGCAAATTTGTGTTAAAGGAGTAGTCCCACTATGTGAAATTCTCATCATCAGCCGTGCATTGTTATACATGCACACACTCAGCTATACCCGGAACTTCCATAGAAGTGAATGAGGAGGATGGCGCTAGCGACGACAATTTCACATAGTGGTACTACCCCTTTAATTAAAAAAGAACATGCTTTTTTAAAACCTCATTCATTTAAAAAAAAGTGTAAGTGTTTTACTGCATGCATTTTATAATGCAGTACAAAAAGCAACAAACGTGCAACGTATGAACACAGTCTCAATAGAAGAGTGAGCTAGACTTTAGTTTTCTTTCTTATATTCGGGTGTGTCTTGAAACACGTTTATTCAGGAATCTGTATTATCTCACATAAAGATGCTAAGGGCGACTTATGAAGGTAGGCGCGTCGAAGTGAATTGTCGAGTCTTGTTTTTACTGTATAATGCGCCTGAATGTATGAAAGTGTTTTTTGTGCGTTCATAAATGTAGTGTAAAGTTCAACGCGCCTCGCCTATGTGTTATGGAACTTAGACGCATAAGTAATTTTGCCTAAATGTTAAATTTAAGGGTTTTAGATAGGGTGGAAATAAGAGAAAAAAACATTAGAATAGGGACGTCAGTAAATAGAAACTATGGTACTGATCCTGCTTGGAGGACCAAAGATCCCAATACCTGTGCTGTGCTGGCTCTTGCTGTATAAAGGCTGAGAGCAGAAAAATAAATTTAAAATTTATTGTAGTAAAAATTTAAAATATAAAAATCTGAACAACATCATCAGTGGGTTATTTTTAAAGTAAAATTTTTTTAAGATTCAAAGAATTTTAAATACATTTAAAAGGGAGACTTTTTCTATATTTTGGGGACATTAATTTTTTTTATTTTAAATTTTTTTTTTTTTTTTTCCCATAAATTTTTTTTGTTTTTTCGGGAAAAATTTAAATTTTAAACAAAACAACTAAAATCAGTAATACAAGCGTAACAGGAGGTGGCATGGAAAGAAAGGGGGGGGAAAAGGGGAATGAAGGGAGGTAAAATCCCCATGAAAAACAAACTTTTAAAAGTCATACTGACAATAAATTTTTTCACTGGTAGGATGGGCAATATGTCTTTAAACAAACAGCAAAATTAAATTTTTTTTTAACCAAATTTTCCATTAGTTTTTTGGGAAACCATGAAAAAAAGTTAGACAGCAACCCTTTTTTAATGTTTTTGTATAAATATTTTAAGCCAGATTTTAATAAAAGTACTTGGATGAGGTCCAAATAGCCCCTTTCCCCCTTATTTTGGGTATTACGTTTTGGGGGAAAATTTTCCGGGATTGGCCACAAGGTTACTGCCCCTTTTAACCCTCTTTTTAAATGACTTCCGTAAAGGGAAAAAAGGGGTTTTTGGGGGGGGGTTTCCAGTCCCCTTGCAATAGTCACCTGGCTCCCTTTAAACATAAAATGAATGGCCAGGCATTTTGGGGGTGAAATTCTGTTTTGGGGTCAGATCCCACTGGGGTGTTTTCTTCCTAGCTATTTCTACGTGGTTAGCACACCAAAGAATTTTAAGCGACTATATTTGCTGCCTTATCCATTCCCCCCCTTGAAAAAAGATTTTAGATAATTCCAGTTCCCATTTAAAGGGCGTAATTAGGTTTAAATGCTTGTGTAAAATTAAGGAGCTATATAAGGCTGAAAAACCCTTTTTAATGTTACCCCTTTTTCCCAAACAGGAAATTGTGTACCGGAGATAGTTTTGAGGAACAACTGTCATGAAATTGGGTTTGGACAAAGTGTCTTAGTTGTAAAAACGAAGAATTGTTGTCGGGAAATTTGAAACTCTTGTACTAAGCCCCAAAAATTTGGTTTTGAAGCGACCTCTGTTTTAATTAAACCCCCATTATCTTTTTATCCCTTACGACCATTGTGAAATTTGGGGATCGGGTAAAAATTATTTGTATGGCAGAGAGAGGAAAATGTCGTTTACCCAACAGAGAAAATATGTCTGCTTACTACTTTTTTGGGTGCCAAAATTTTGTTTCCCGTGAAATTGACAACAGTTCATATTTTTTAGGGGGTATCACCCAGAGCATAGCAAACAAACAATTTTTGAAAAAACCCTTTTCCCGGAATCAAAAGATTTTTTAAATGGGAGGTCCAGGGTGCCCCTAGGAAAAAATTCCAGAATTTGAAACGGGTGGTTCTAATATTAACGCCAAGTTATAGTGTAAAAGGGTTGGGTTTAACCTTGAAAGACCTCCTTCTTTTTTTTTTCCGATATAGAGTTCCCCTTTAAAAACCGGTTTTTTTTTCCCCCCATATAAATCTGAGTTTTTGGTTTTTTGAAGGGTAGAGTTTAAGGACGGGGAAGAAAAAAAGGTAAGCATTTTGCTATTTTAAAAGAACCGGGGCAGGAAAAGAAATTTTAGATATGTTTTTTCCTGCTACCAAGATGGGGGGAATTGTTTTGAGTCTGGCAACCCTCTGATTTTAAAAAGAACGACCTCCTCCAAGTTTTTATGAAGGGTAGTAGTCGACGGGTAAAATTTTAAAAACCCTAAATAGGGAAAAAAACAGGATTCACCCAATAAACCCTCAAGCTAGAAGTTAAAACGTTTCAGCGGGTTTCGCCAAAAGGTTTTGGTAATAAAGGGGTTTTTGGGTTAATTTTAAAATTTATATAAGATACCCCCTTAAAACCCCTTTCCAATACATTCAGGAAGCGGAAAAACGAAAAACCCTGGTTCAAAAACACATTTTTAAAAAATTCATCCGCATAAAGGCTAATTTTGTGCATTTCTTTTTGATCCGGATTCCTACAATATTTTTGGGGTCCTTTCAAAAAATTTTCCCAGCAAAGGGTTCTGAAAAAGGGATCTTTAACCCAGCGGGGATAGGGGGCATCCCTGTCGGGGTCCCAATTAGTGTTTAAAAAAATTTTTTTGGAGGGGAAATTTCCGACGAGTAGACCCTCGCAGATGAGGGGAGAAACAGTGACATAATTGGGGGAGAATATAAACCCTTCAAACCCCAAATTTTTTGGAGCATTTTTCCTCAGTAGTCCCAGTTTTTTTTTCGGTCAAAAGCTTTCCCCTCCATCTAAGGGAGAGAAGCGCAAAGGGGTGTTTTGTTTGGAAAATTTTTTTGGGAAAGGATGTTTTAGGACTCTCCTTATCCCATCTTTTGTCCCCGGGCCTTTAAACGAATCCTACGGGGCTCTATGTTTAAGAGAGGTGGGGATCTCTTCAGTCACTCGCCGGGATTTTTGAGAAAACCCTTTTATGTCAAAGTTTTAAAAGGAAAATGGCCCCTAAAATTAGTTACCTGACCCTGCGTTTTTTTCCATTTTTGGGGTATGGGGGAATGGTAGCGCAGAGGAGTTCTTCCAGGAAAACCCCCTTTGTGGATAATTGAAAAAATTTGGCTAGGTGCGGTGAGAGTAGAGTTTTAAAAAAAACTTTGAAGTACTCATTGGTAAGCCCTTTCGGGCCCGGGGGGATTTATTACTTTTTAAGTTTGTATTCTTGCTGTTTTTCCATTTTTGGGGTGATCGGCTAAATTGGGGTTTGGGACAGTTGGGCGGAAAAAAGAGAGGGGCAGAGAAATTTTTTCTGGGAAAGAGTCAATGTCTGGGGGTTTTTTACAAACATAGTGTGTGGTTTTTTTTTAAGGTTAAAAAAGTACTATAATAGTCTGCAAAATTTTTAGAATTTTTCGGGGGTCGTACAGTTTTGGTGCTAAGGGGCCCTAATGAGGTATTCTCGTTTTGGCTTGAACGTTTTTCACTCCCTAGCAAGTATTTTTGTTTTTGTCTATCCCCCGGGGAGGAAAAAATTTTCCCATTTTTAATTTTTATTTAATTAGGCATCATTTTGCAAAAGGGGGGAAATAGAAACTTATTTTGGGCTTTAAGTAAAGAGATTTTCTTCTTTGATAGGTTGCTTGGGGGTTAGTTTTAAATTGGGGTTTCCATTTGACTTAATTTTATCTAACAGAATTACTTTTTGTCCCTTTTTTTTCCTCTCTCAAGCCGAGTTTTTGAAATGAGTATGCCCCTTATGAAAGCTTTGGGGGCGCACCAAAAAGGTTTTTTTGCTGGGGGGGCCCTTAGGGTATTTATGTCAAAAAAACCCGTCAGAGGGGAATGACTCGGGCGGGGGTTTTTTCGGAATTTGATTAAAAAAATTTTTAAAGGGACGCCAGGGTGGGCAAAAAAGAAGGGGAAAGCGGTCACAATTGAAAGGTAATGGGTCGGGTGATCTGACCAAGTCTTAAACCCTATTTTTAGAATCTGAGACCGATTTGAAGTGCCTGTCTGTTCAGGGGAAGAAGTCTATCCTCGCATCGGGAATTTTTTGGTGCAAGTAGGGGGTAAAAAAAAGTTTTTTCGGGGTGCGCGTATCCCCCCGGGGGTCATGCAGGTTTCCTCAAACCGGGAAAATTCCCCTTAAGTTCGGGAGTTTTCCCAAAGCCCCCCCCTGTTAAATTGTTTTTGTTTTACCCTATTACAAAGTTAAAATCCCCACAGTTTAATTAAGTTACCCTTAAAATTTTTTTTAGCTTAGCAAAAATTTTTGCCTAAAAAGGGAAATTTTTTTGGCTTTTGTTTGGGGCATATAAAACCCCCCCAATTGTGTACCACACAATTTAATTTAAGGGACATTTAAAATATCACAAAACTTTCCCTTTGGAAAACCCAAAGACGACGATTCAAGGGAAAAAACAACTTTAATCCTTAACAAACAAGATACCCCGGCCTTTTTTTTGGTCTAGCGCGCCCGGAACGCCCCAAGGGGAAATTTTTTTTTGTTTAAGTCGGGGAAAAAAATCTTTAAAGCAAAAAAAGTGTTTCCTTTAAGGGACCCCACATCGCACCCGACCCAATTACCTCTCTCCCCCGATTTATCTTTTAAAAAGGGGAATTAAACCGGGTTTTTGTTCAAAAGGGGAAAAAAACTTTATCGACCCTGGGTAACGACAGATAGCACTAGTAGGAATCAACATAAAGCAACCCTATGTTTTCATTGTTATGAATTTTTGGGTAAAGGTTGGGACCAAGGTACAAGGCTACAACTAATTTCTAGGGAAATTAAAACTTTTGGCCAAACCAAAGCCCAAAATGAAAACTCTGAACAGGAATATCCCAAACTTTTGGGGAAAAAAAATTTTTGGGGGGCCAAATTTTGCCTAAAAAAAAGTAAACCTAGTGGGGGTCAAGTGGAAAAGGCCGGGGAAAACCCGTAGAAAAGAAAAAGGGACCTGCCCTAGTTTTAAACCCGGGAAGTCAGTCCTTGGGACTTTTTTTTTGGACCACGAAATTTTTTTCCGACCAAAAAGGGGTAATGGCTTTTTGCGACCGGGCCTTTCTTTTTTGGCTCGTCGTAGAAGGAGGGCCCAAAAGTCCCCAGGAGAGCAGAAGATTCTTTTGCTGAAGTTTTTTGGAATGACACACCCGTGGGGGAAAGGTTTTTCTTTGAAATCATTAAACTTTTAAAATGGGAATCCCCAGTTTTGGGATCCAATATTATTCTCTCTAAATCTTTTTTTGAAAGGGGTTTAATTCCTTCCCCTTTTCAGCATCGTGCCTGCTTTAGAGAAACTGGGGAAAATGGGTAAACTGGAAAAAATTTTTCAGGGAGTTTTAATTTTGGGGGCTCAGAGCTTTTTAGGAAACTGTCTTTTATTTTGAAAAAAATTTTAAAAGCGGGGAAATTTCATCTCTTTGGGGCTTTCTTTTTGGGGGGAAAGTTTTTTGGGTTTCGGGAGGCGATGGATCCGGTCAATCAGTAGATCGGTTTTGGGGGGCCCCCCGGGAAACGCCGGCCATCATGTCTGTCAGGAATTGGGGGGAAGAGCCCCTGAGGGAAATTTATTCCGGGAAAAAACCCGGGTTTCCCGATGTTGGTTTTTTCCTGGATTAAACCTCTAGACCAAGAATTTTTTATTTAGAGCTCTGTTTCCTCCTCCTCAATTTTAAACTTTTGCGCAATGATGAGTTGTGGGGAGGGTCAGCATCATCTTTTTTTCAATGGCTACCCTCCCTATAATTTTTGGGGTGTCAGACTTCCCGGTCGGTCATTATTTGCTTTTATGCTTTATTCAAAAGTGTCTCTAAAGGAGGTTAAAAGTTTTTGTAAGGTGTCTTCTAATTTAGGAAACTTGATCAGTCATTTCTTGTTGTTTTCCCGGTCACGAATTTTGAATGAGGGGAGGGAAAAGACGCAGAGAAAAAGGGGTTTTTGGTTTCCCAAGTGATTGTGGCTTTGGCGAAGACTGGTTTTTGGGAAAAATTGGGGAAGTTTTTGGGCGGTTTTTATACGTTTTGACCTTTTTGAGGCACTTTTCATTTTTTTTTTTGTACGGGGAAAAGCATAGGGGAGAGTGCCCCCCACAAAAAATGGAGGTCTTGCCGGTTTTTTTGGTTTTTTTTTTTTTTTTTCCCCCCCCCCCCTTACTTTTTTGATTTCTTTCCCCTTTATTTGTCTGTTTTTTAATTATTTCAAATTCTAGTATTTGGGCTGGGTATTTTTTGGCAAGGAGGACCTTATAAAAAAGCCTCTTGCCCAATTTTTTTCTCCAGGGAGGGGTCTGGGGGAATTTTGCCTTTGATCAAATATTAAATCAACTCGCATAAAGGAAAATTTGGGGGCAGAGGGAAAACCCGGGAAAGTACAGTTCTTAAAATGTGATTAGCCACAAACAGGGGAGCTGTACAACGTCCTGTGCCTAAAATGGGCCGCCGAGACTTTCCCCGAGTTCAGCAGGGTTTTGTTTAGGGAAAAGGTAAGTTCCCGGTTAGAGCAGAGGAGTAGCCCACTTGGGGGTGATAATAGGGCGAAAAAGAGGGTTTTGAAGAAAACGGCTGGGGTTTTTAATGAGGCTAGAATGATTCTTTTAGCCTGCAGTAGGGCCCCCCTGTTTTGTGCCTTTTAAATGGGAGAGCAGGGGCTGTTTTTAAGATGGCCACGCCACATAATTTAAACCGGGGAAAGGGCCCCAAGGTACAGCGTCCAGGTTTAATTTTACTAGGCTGATGGGGAATAACGTTACTCCAGGTTTTTTGCCCCTCGAACCGGGGGGGACCGCCTGCTTGTGCCGCTTCTGGGGAACATTAAAAACCGGGGGTTTTAAAATATGCCCGGGGGGCTCTGAATGAGGTTTTTCCCCTCTGGGGATACTCACAGCCAAAATCCCAACCCCCCGTTTTTTAGCGGTGCTGCGGGGGATTTCCCCGTACCCCGGGTTTTTTGAGGGGCGGTTTGGGGGTGCGACAGCGAGCAAACACCTGGGGAAAAGTCCTTATCCTCCCCCTCACTTTTCCCGTTCCAACGGGACGGGTGCTGGGGCTGCGGAGGCGCCGCGCTCCTATACTCCCCCCAAGGGCCCCGGCCCACAGCGGGTTTTTAGCCGCAGAAATGGGCCCCTTTTTCCTAACGCTTCTGCGGTAAGCTCCCAAAGGGGGTCCGGGGTTTTAAGGGAAAGGGGAGCCCCCTGAAACCAAAGGGCCCCTTTTTTTATGGGAGGTGGAGGGAATAAAAAGGTTTGTTCGGGGGCCGTTTTTTTGGGAAAAGGTCCCACGGAGCTCTTATCACCACTCCTATTTTCCCTCAAGGCCAGGCCCCCCCCCTTTTTATATTAATTTTATATGACACATTTTTTATTTAAATTTAAAAAATTAAATTTTTTTGGTGAAATTAAATAAATTACTTTTTTTAATGTAAAATGGGGTAAGTTTTAAAAATTGGACATTTTTTGCCCCCTACAGCAATTCTTCTTTTACTTCGACTCCTCCCCTCAAGGGAGTCTACATTGAGAATTTGGGTTTTCCTGTCAGAGCAAATAAATTTCCCCTAAATTTTTTTCCAAACCACAATTATATATGTGCAAAAACTTACCTTGTGGTTCGACACCCCTTTAAACCCCCCAAACACCCCCAGAACACCGCTACATGTTAGGCGCATTCCCAAAAGTGTTGATTCTTACGAACAACACTAAATTTTGGCACATTTAAAATCATAAACCGGCTCAGTTTAGTTTTCATTTTACGCCAGAAAAAGGTGAAAAACCCTTCATACAAAGGGCGCCCTTAGAGTATTCCTTTTGGGAGATTAAAGGTTTAAAAAACCCCATAGATGAAAAAACATCATAAATCCCAAAATTTTTAGAATCTGCGCCTGCCCTGACACTTTGTTTAAAAGCTCCAAAGATGTGGGGGGCTTGTTGGGGTTTTGTTTGCACAAGTTTTTTTTGAAAGAGTCACATTTATTAGGTGGAAAAACCCCAAACTAAAGGGTCATAACGTCAGAAAAGCCCAAACCCAAATTAAAAGTGGTCGCCTGAGCCCAAAGTTCGTGGAACTAGATTAGCCATTTGGCCCAAAAATATAAATTTTTCTCAAATTTTTTCCCAAAAAAATAAAAACAAACAAATATTTTAAAATATCTAATTTAAAAAAAAATTAAATCAAATAAAGAAAATAAAAACATTAAATAATAAAAAAAAATTTTTATAAAATTAAAAAAAATATCCCCAAAAAAAATAAAAAAAGTTTCCAAAAAATGGGAGATAAAAAATTAAAATCATCTACAATTAATATTAAATAATAAAAAATTAATTAAACCAATATAGCAGCTACCATAAACTCCATTCTCAATCGGTTACTTACGGATTTATTGCAGTATTATCAGCGATTACAAACACATCACAGCAGGCTAGAAATAAAAGAAAAAGTATGTCGGTGAATAGAAACTATGGTTATGATCTTGTTTTTTGGCCCCCCCGACTGCCTGACCTTTTTTTCCCCTGACAGCCCCAAACCTAAGCGCGGGACGTGGGCCATTTTGGCCTCTGCCGTCTAGGCAGCACGTCAATAGGCAAGGACATTGGGGCTGGGTTCCAGTCAGGGCTCACTGTACCCCCTTGACATGACATTTTTTCACTTTTGACTAAAATGACCAAAACCCGCAATTTTGGCATTTGGTTTTTTTTTTCTTCTAGGTGTTAACGTACAAAAATGTTTTTGATTTTTATAATCAGACTTTTTCGGATCGGCGATACCAAAAGTTAACTTTTTTTATTTTATTTTTTTATTTGTAAAATGGGAAAGGGGGGGATTTGAACTTTTAATACTTTTTTTTTGTACTTTAAAAACTTTTTTTATTTATTTTTTTTTTTTTGTTTTAAAAACATTGACCCCCTTTAAAAGGTGCTTTACCACTAGGGGGTGCGATCTTAAAACAGTCTAATATTGCATAGAAAAATGCATTAGACTGTACAAAGATGGTGGTTTCCCCCCTTCCTGCCCAGGGCTGGACATGGCAGCGGTGGGAGCCTTCACAAGGCTCCCCGGTGCCATGTCCAGGCATCAGATCGCCAGACTACTGGGGAGATGCAAACCCCTGAAAAACAGTGCGCGCACCGCTCTTCATTCATTTGGGACGCCACGGCCTTTTTTTGCCTGGCGCAAGGAGTTAAACAGCGCGGGCGGGCGACGTTGCCTGCTCGCTCTGTACCGGTCGGGTGTTAGCTGCGGGGGGTTCGCAGAACGTACTCATACGTCCAGGGTCCTTAAGGGGTTAATGCACAATATAAAAGTATAAAAAAAGTATTTTGTAAGATTTTAATTATAAAAACGAAAAATATACAAATCTGAACAAAATTTTACTATTAACATAATAAATTTTGCATTAGAAAAGCAATTTGATGAACTGTTTTTAACTCTATAGAGAAGACACAGAAGTTCATAAACGTCAACCATGCTGTTCAATGGTTCTCTTTCTCCTACATAACAATTAGAGATGAGCGAAATTCTAAAAAATTCGATTAGAATGATTCATCGAATTTTTCGCAAAAATTTGGTTCGTTCAGAATTTATTGCACGAACCCCTTTAAAAACAGTACTTCTGGGTGCAGAAGCTTTTGGGTGTTGTAAACATTGTGCCATGCAGAAATAGCATAGGGAGCGTGTTTGGTATTGAAACAATGCGTGAATTAAATGCACCAGATGACAGACACCGCTCTTAGAAGTGCTTCACACTGCCCTTATCTGGGCAGTTGCGGGGTCAAAACTGACCAAATAATTGAAGTGGAGATGCAGCCTGAAAGGGTAAGTCAGCGCCACTGAAAAGTACCAACAGAGGGCCAAGACCCACTAAGTGTCGAAGAGGCACCCTTTTACACCCTCACCCCGAATTCCCCACCCAGAAAGAACCTTTCTGTTAAACGCTGAACAAGTGAGCTACAAATAATTACTTTTTCATTATTGTGATGAAAATCTTTGAAAACAGTGTGTGTATTGTATATACACACACTCCATTTCAGGCAATTAAATTTTTTTGGGATATTGTTTCTCTGCACCAAAGAGTTTTCTGTTTTCAAATCATGAGGGGTTTTTAAAAACCCTTTTAAATACATGGGTATATGTAAAATCTGTGGGCAAAAGTGAAGCGTAGCCAGGACCCAATGTTGCACCCCCAGCCCCGTTTCAACATATGCAGCGTCCCATGCATGGCCTGGGAAACGTGTCTCAATGTGGGGGGGGTCCATCCGCCCAGCAACACAGCAGCCCCATGGCACGCATCCCTTTTCTGGCAGTAACGGCTCTACCACCTCTGCTGATGGGAGGGTTTTGTCTTTCCCATCATTTACTGGTCCTGATGCTCCTGCTCCTCGCAACTCTTGGCACCAGCACTGACACGATTGCCAAGAGACAGCAGTATTCGTCCAGCCATACTACGGCACAGAAGCTGACCGTGCTCCTGTCCAAGTTAGTGGTACTGCAGTCTCTTCCTTTTCAAGTGGTGGATTCTGTACCATTCAGAGAACTGATGGCTTGTGCTGAGCCGAGGTGGAAAGGAGGAGAGTCAGTGCAATGGAGGCCATAGTTTTCCCAAAGGGGAAACTCGCTTGTCCACCAGAAATGTGGAGAGACCAAACTTTGTCAATAGAATCAATGTGGGTCAGCCAGATTTCCCCACACCAATCCTGATACATCAGATTAGATCAGCCATGCCGCCCCACCCAAACTTTTACAAAAAATCTGGGTTCTTTTGGCTACCTGCCCCCCACTACTATTCTGAGCTGCCTCCGCCTGATGCCAACATCTGCGCCAGCTGCTCCTTCTCCACCCACCCTCTTTACCAGGGACTGGTATTTCCCCCCACCTCCCCACTCTTCACTGGCCATTATGTAACCTTTTGATGATGTTGCCACCTCACCCCCATCTCCTCATCTGCGTTGCTGCTGCTCTATCACCCCAGGCTATGCATCATGTCACTCTCTGGTTTTTGCGCTGCTGCACCACCTCCTCATATGTCACCTAGCTGCCGCCACCTCAAAAAAATTCATTGGCTACTCTCTAGCCTGTTGCTGCTCCTTGCTGCCGCCACTTCCACACTGTGTAATTGTGCCACTCTGTGGCCTACTCATGCTGCTCCCACCTCCACAATCTGTCATTTTTGCCACTTTTTAAACTACTCGTCTGGGGGTGCCACCTCCACAACTTCATTATGCCACTCTGTAAACTACTCATCTGCTGGGCCCAACGACCACTCTCTCCTCGACCCCCGTGGTTTTTTTTCTGTTTCCCCCCCCCCACCACCTATGCATTGCCACTATTTTCGGTTTTCCCCCTTTTTTTAAATTCGGGCCCAAGAAGTAAGAAAAGGAAAAAACAAAAACCCAACTGTGCCTTCGGAGAAGCTATAAGGCCATATGACAGGGTTTTTTTTATTTGTATCAGGGAAATTTTTTAAAAGATTAGGTAGCCAAAAGCGGGCTGGATGCAAAACACAGAAGACATGCAAAATTCCATTTACTTGTTATTTCTTTTTTGGATCAACCCCTGTTTTTTTGCTTTAGAAATACAGAAAGACTATTACCCCAAAAGAAAAGGGGCACTGACGTTTTAGAAAAGGGGGAAAAATTCAGTGACGTCAACGGGAAAATTAAATGCCGACACCCTCCCACCTTTTGGGGGGTAGGGGACTCTACATGTAAAAGTGTTTTTTCCCGAATCCCCCACAAAAAATGAAAAAAAAAAACTTTTTGGGCCCCAATAGCCAAAATCCCAACAGACTGAAATTGGATATTTTTCCTATTTGTGTAAGGGAAAATACCCAACTGGATTTGACACAAAAAGTTCCCCACAATAAGTGAAAAATGTAACCCCCTTTCAAAAATAGCAAAAAACCCAAAATAAAAAAAAGCTGGGTTTAAAACAGGTTTTTATTTTGAACATAGTCCCAAACTATGCCGCTAAAATAAGGACTTGTGCATACGAGACACAGTGACAAGTGGCAGAATTTAATATGGCTGCCCTATTTATAGGGCTGTGACATCACAGAAGATGTCTGGCTGCCGATTGGCTGATTGTCTACACATGTCATTGAGGGCATTCCTTTCTTCATCTATATAGTTGTTTGCCCTATGTCACGCCATGTTTTTAAAATGGGAATTTTTAAAACTCGTTACTAAAAAACACCCTGAACCCCTTTAGCTTTGTTCAGAATCAAATTTTTTCCCGGGAAAATTTTAAAGGAATTCCACTTTGTTAGAATCAATTTTGCTCCAAACCCCAATTACAATGCTCCCCTTTGTGGGCAACTCAATTTTAGGGTTTGAATTTTCAAGGGGTAAGTAGCTATTTCTGTCCATCATAATTAAGAACTGTAACGTTTTGGTTTTGTTCTTCTTTCTTTAAAAAGACTAGTGCCAAATTTATGGGGGTTTAAATTTTTTAAAGAAAAATTAATTATTTTTTAATAAAATTGTATTTTTTTCATTTTTCGTTTTACTGCATTTAAAATTAAAAAAAAAATTTTAATCAGATGGTATCACTGTGGAAATTAAATTTTGCTGCTTTCAGCCTTTATTCTACATATGGTAATAGTTGACACACCACAGCTCTTGCTGGGACCTGTGGTGCACTAAGCAAGACGACTACCACAGTTTCTATTCACTGACATGCTATTCTAATTGCTTTTCTTTTATTTCTAGCCTGCTGTGATGTGTTTGTAATCACTGGTAATACCATAAAAACGACATAAATACCCACTAAGAACGGGATTTATGGTAGATGTCTATTGGTTTTCTAACTTTATATTATTATTGATCTTATAATACATAATTTAATATTGATTTTATACTATTTAATTTTATTTTAAATTTTTTAGATTATATAATTTTACATCAATTTTATCTTATTGTTAAACTATTTAATTGTATATAGGTTGATACTTAACATGAGTAAACATGGCCTGAGTTGTCAGGAATTTTGTACAGTCTTTTCTAACAACCATTGCGCTTACAATGCAGCACATTTAGGCATCACACAAACATTACCCTGTGATCCAAATACAATATGCAAAATGTATGATCTACAGTAAGACAGGTTCATACATACTGGCACACTACACTGCTCTAAATATTAAGATACTGACGATTACAGATCAAGAACATACAGGATCGCCCTTAAGTAATGATGTTCACACGACGAATTAGCAGGCATACTTTGCACGCATTGGCAATTAATTGCAAGCCAAAGTATCCTCTGGCAAATTGGTTAAAATCATAGCAACTTTTCCATAGAATTTCATACTTTAACAAGCATTGATTATCCCGTCGAGATTCTACTGCTGCTGGTAAAAAGAAGTGACATGTCACTATTTTCAGGTGCCATTGCTGGCCAGCACATACTTTTACAAGCAGATTTATTGCGGCGTGGATCTATGTTCACCGCAATACACCATTTCAAAATACCCTTAGGCTCTGTCCACACGTCAAGTATTTCCAGTCGGAATCCACATAGATTTCAATTTGAAATACTCATCTAAAACCAAAAGTAAATCATCCCCATTGACTTCAATAGAAAATACGAGTTTCAGAACACGTATTTTGTTGGTCGGTTTTTAAGAGTAACAAAATCTTAGTACATGTTCATTCTTCCGTCATATTCCACATGGAACATTTACTAGAGAGATAAATGGGGATAACTAAAAATCTCATATGAAATGTGTCAAAAAAAACTAAATGAATGGGACTCATTTTCTGGCTGTAAATCCGCTGGAAAAAGATCAAAATCCACATGAAATACTCAATGAGTATCTGACGAGTAAATATTTCTCGTTTTCTGAACATACCCTAAGGGCGCTGCAATACGCCCAAACTATGTCTCATAAACATAGTAATTCATAACTCTCATTGAGAGCTATAATTACCTGCTGTTTACGCACCAGGAAAAGTGAATTTCAGTGGGAGCGCTTCAGAAGTACGCATTGGCCAGCGCGTCTTCTGAAGCAACAGACATATTGCAGGCGTACAGCAGTGCTCATAGTATGCGCCGAAATACGCCTGCAATATGCTGTGTGAACATATCTTTAGGCTGGGTTCTCACGCTTTGTTTTTGTTGCACATGCATTTTTTTTATTAACCCCTTCCCGACATTGGACGTATGCATACGCCCTAGCGGGAAGTGACTTCCCGCAAATGGACGTATGCATACGCCCTGGCGATCGCACGGGCTTGCGGGCGAGCCGCGCGCGATCACGACATAGAACCAGTGGTAAATTACTGCTGGCTTCATGCCCCATCACCCCCGTCCCGTGTAGCTTCCGGCCCCGTGGAATTAACGCTTCATTAACCGCAGCATGTCATGGCTGCGATGATGAAGCCGTAGGCAGCAGGAGTGAGCTCCTGCTGCCTCCGATCTGGCGCAGCACGCGGAGGAGATGCCGCTGGCTGGTCTCTTACCGGACTCCCCGGAAGCCTTTCTGAAAGCATCCGGTAGTCTGTTACGTCACCAAATGCCCACAATGCTTGTGGGCATGGTGTCACTAGTACCATGCGACCTGTGCACAGCAGTAACACTGTGCACAGGTCTTCTATTTAAACAGCAATCTAACAAAAAATAAGATTAAAAACACGTACACCGCCCTTTTTCCCTTTACAAACGGCAATCACCCAAAAAAAGATCAAAAAGAAATAAAGTACCCATATTGTGTACCCCGCGTGCGTAACGACCCACCCTATAAATCTGTCATGTTAATTAACCCGTACGGTTAACGCCCGAAAAAACAAAAACAAAAACAGTCACAGAATTACGATTTTTGTACATCCTGCAGCACATAAAATTTAATCAAAAGTTGTACCAATTAAAACGTCAGTTCATCCCGCAAAAAAAAAGTCCTTACACGTCTCTGTATACGGAAAGATAAAAAAAGTTATGGCTCTCAGAAGATAGCGATGCATAAATATTATTTAACACAATAAAAACACTTTTTTTTTAAAGTGCTTCAAAATAAAAAAAAAAACTATATAAATAGGGTATCGCCTTAATTGTATCGACGCCCAGAGAGTAAAGCTAACTGGTCATCGGATACGGCAGGATGAGCGCGTTAAAAATAAAAATAAAAAACACTACTAGATTTGCCCGTATTTTCTTCACTCTGGCTCATAAAATGATTTAAAAACTGATAAAAAGTCTTGTCCCCAATATGATACCAATAAAAACGCAACTCATCCTGCAAAAAACAAGCCCCCAACACAGCTCCGTAACAGAAAATTAATAAAGTTATGGCCTCAGACTATGGCGATGCAAAAACGTGTTTTTCCTTTTGGAATAAAAGTGTTATTTAATTGTGTAAAAGCAGTAAAACATAAAAAATATGCAAATTTGGTATCGCTGGTAAATCGTATCGACCTGCTGAGTATACCTGCATGTCAGTTATAACTGCCACGGTGACCCGCTGTACAAAATAAAAATAAAAAACACTGCCAGGAATCGCTGTATTTTTCAAAAAGCGCCACAAAAACCTTAATAAAAAGTGATCAACAGACGGCATATGCCCCCAATATGGTACAATAAAAACTTCACTCATTCCCACGAAAAACAACCCCATAATAAGCTTTATACAGAAAACTGAAAACGTTAGCTATCAGAACAGGACAACATAAAAACTCAATTTTTATAGACCTATTTCTATTGTGTAAAAAGTAATAAAACATAAAAAACTAATAAAATCTATATCATTGCTATTGTACTGACCCCTATAGTAAAGATATCCTTTTTTTTATACTGCACGGCGAACACTGTAAAATGAAGCCCAAAAAAACAAATGGCGGATTGCGTTTTCCCCTCATTTTCATAGCCCCAATGCAAAAGAAAAAAAAACTTGCGACCCAAAATGTACAATAAACCCCTAGATGAGATCTATGAGCGTGCGGAATCCAAAATGGGGTGACTTCCCTGGAAGGTTTCACCTGTTCTGGTACTTTGGGACTTAGTAAATGCGACATGGCCCCACCAAAATCTGCGCTCCAAAAAGCCAAATAACACTCCCTCCCTTATACCCCTAGCATGCGCGTCAAACTGGCAGTTACACCCCCATGTAGGGTATTGCCGAACTTGGAAGAAATTGCGTAAAAAAGTTTTGGGTTTTTTTTACCGGTGCCTTGTAAAATTAAAATTTTTCAGCAAAAATTGCGATTAGGGGAAAACCCTTTTTTTTTTTCATTTTACAGCCTAACGCTAAAAATTTTTGTGACACACCTGTGGGTCGTTATGCTCACTACCCCCCCTGGTATATTTTAAAGGGGTGTAGTTTCCAATTGGGGTTTTTTGGGGGAGTTTTTAAGTTTTAGCACCTTGGGTGTCCGAAAAACCTGAAAGGGGCCCCAAAATAAAATGGGTAATGAAATGAGACCCAGGTCCAGTAGGGCCCCTTATTTGGTGCTTGGGTTGAGCCAAAAATGATTATGGCCCATTGGGTTTCCGAAAACGGCAAAATCTGGGGAATCAATTTTAAAGTTGTTTTCCCTGATCAATTTACCGTTTTGTGAATAATGTTAAAAATTGAAAAATCTGCAAAAAAAAGGAAATTTTTAAAATTTTCATTTTCACTTTGCTTTAATTCCTGTGAAACACCTAAGGGGTTTAAATAAACTTCCAAAAATGCGGTTTTGTTTTACTATAAGGGGTGTGTTTCTTAGATGGGTATTTATGGGGGTATTAAACAAAGGTCAATAAAAGTCACGTTAGAAGGGGACGGTCCAAAAAAATTTTTATGCTAATTTTCTTAAAAATTTTAAAATTACTAAAAATTTTTTGCCCCTTATGCGAAAAAAAAAAAAAATAAAATTTTAAAAAATGATGACAAACACGCAGACATGGTAGATGTTTATTATAAATTTTTGAGGGAAAAAAACTATTGTTTACATGAAAAAATTTTTGAGTTTGAAATTGGTAATTTTTTATTTTTCACGATTTTTGATTTTTTTAAAATAAACAAAGATTTTTTGGCCCAAAAATTTTTACTATTTAAAAGCAAATTTTGTCAGGGGAAAACAAATCTCGAATACAGGGAAAGGAAAAAGTGTCAAAAAGTTTTTCTCACAAAAAGGCCAATGACGATTTAAAAAATGGGGCTTTCAGGGGGCAAAACTGGCTCTGGCGGTAATTGGTTAATGCATGTGATTTTGTAACTAACTAATTTGGAACACAGGTAAAATTGGAAATCAATTAAAAAACATATGAGTTTTTTAATTGCTTGCAATTTTGTTGCATTTCGGTTATGTTTTTCATCTGCATAATGAGAGCCCAGACTTAGGTTATGTTCACACGGGTGCTAAGAAAAATAGAAGTGACATAAATTCTTGAGGCAAATTAAGCACAAACGTACAATGACCAGAAAAAAATGACCAAAGTAAAAAAAAATGGCCCCCAAGTTTTTTATGGTTCAAGTGCCCCGCCTCCGCCCCCCCGAAACAGGCGATTACAAAAAGCGGGGCGCCTGTAATGCGCTGATTTGACGGGGCAGGGTTTTAAAAATTAGGAACGGGGGTGCACTAGAGTCGGGGTTGAAAAAAAAGGCCCCGACTATTGGTGCAGCCCCCGTTCATACATGTTGCACTTTAAATTAACATATCAACTTCCAGCTAACAAAGTGGATAGAGTTACAACCCACTTTTTCAAGTTAAGCCATTTCTAAAACCTTCTAAAACTATAAATCATAATTGCCAACTAAAAAAATCATGTTTTTTGTGCAATATTTTAAAGCATAAACTGTGTAAAAATTTTTAAATTTTTGGGGTTTAAATTTCGGTTTTATTGAAATCATGTAGAGTTACCAATGAGTTCTCCCATGTGTCAGTTGGGTTTTTAATGACTCCTACTGGGAGTGGTTTTCTGTCTCGCCATTGAGCTGTGAGTACAACCATGTGTATGGGTTTTTATCATGCTGGGGTACATAACAGTTTTTTTTATTACCTTTGATTCTGTTTTTTTAGGGATTAACAAACACCTTTATAGATAGTCTCTTGGAGGCAGCAAAACCTACTCATCAGAAAAAATTTCTTTGGTGAGTCTCAGTGGTTATTATGCGTATGTGTTTGATCAGTGTCATGATCTGCCTGGTATAAGGCTCACTTAATTCCTTTACCCTGAGGGCTGTTCTGTATTGCTGTCAGTAATGTGTTTATGGCCCTTTAAGAGGTTCTGTTTCCTCCCAGCCTCAGTCAGGGTTTTGTATGGAGCCTTTAGGATATGTTCACATGGTATGGTACTATACGTGCCGCAATACGCCGGGTGCTTTAAAAGCACGCGCTGATCAGCACGTATTTCCAAAGCACGGGGAGGGGGGTGGGGGGCTTTAGCCTGCCGGCCCCATTGACATGCATCTCAATGATACATTTCTAGATGTAATAATATAACAAGTTCTAGTGACTAGGATTCTGGAGAAGGGTCTGGATTCATTTCTAGAAGTAATAATTAACAAGTTATAGTGAAGGATTCGGAGAAGGGCTTACTGGAAAAAAAACAATTTTAGGGGTTTGGGGGGGGAATTTTTAATTTAAAAAAAGTTATAGTGACCGGATTTGGAGAAGGGTCATTGTAGGATTATTTGTTGCCAGTTGGGTCAGGAAGGAATTTTTTCCCCTTTCATGAGGACAATTGGTTCTACCCCATGGGGGTTTTTGCCTTTCCCCTGGTCACACTTAACATTTTGCAAAACTTTAGCAAAATGGGCTGAATGGTTGATGTCTTTTTTCTGCCAGACAAATTATGAAAAATATGAAACATGTCAATTTCCCCCCACATACATTCGAATATTGTTGCGGGGGGGGAGACACTTAAATTCAAAAAAAAAAAAAAAAAAGTCTTTATGAGAGCTATGGATTACCGTAATTGCGGCGTGCATTTCACCGCGTATAAGGCGCAGTATGTGGCAAAATGCGGGGCGAAATGTGTGCCCAAATAAGCCGTGTGAACATTACCTTATGGTTGTTTACTGCCTGGTGTTCTGCTTAGTTACTGCATATACTTTGGTCACCTGGACTTCTGTGTATTCCCTGGATTTCTGTTCTATTTGGTTAGTCTGACTTCTGTTTTGCTTTTTGGGGCTTCCCTGGGCTTTTCCCCCCCCCCACAATCCAGAGTATTCACCTTCTGTTTATTTTATTTGTTGTGTCTTTTATTGGTTTGTGTTTTTGTACATTTGAGTTATTTCATTAGTCGTTTTTGCACAAACCTGACATAATCTCAGGACCTAAAATATGGATCTTCAGGACATAAGCCCTGTTTGGGCTTTGGTAGCGGATCTGTTTAAACTGGCAGAATATCTTAGGTCTACAGCTGAGGACTTTAGGATGGCTGCTCCTACAACTTTTTCGCACGATCTTGTGCCTATCCTGTGCCCGCTGGTACGTCTGCCTGCCCAGTGTCACATCTGGTGACAATCCTGTGCCCGCTGCCATGTCTGCTTGCCCGGTCTCCAGTGTCATGTCTAATGACGATCCTGTGCCCATTGCCACATCTGGCGACGATCCTGTGCCCGCTGCCATGTCTGTCGACGATCCTGCCTGGTCTCCAGTGTCATGGTCGTCAACAATCCGGATTTTACAGAGCATGTCGAGGGTCCGGAGGCCCCTCATAAAAGGGGGGTGTACTGTCACCATCCGCCTGGCAAGATGCTCATTGTATGCCTTTAATCCTGGAGGCTGTTCTGTGTATGCCGTGCAATCCAGCACGGCAATGGTTAAATCAGCCTCTGAGTACCCTTCCAGGTGGAGTTCCTCTACAATCAGGCCCAACTATAAATCCCAGCCTCTGGATTTAGTTGTGGCCTGAGATGTTTCCTGACATGATGGTTTCCTGCCTGTAGTTCTCCTGGATCTGCTTGGCTTCTGTTTGTACTCTGGCCACCTGAATTTCTGTTTTATTCCCTGGACTTCTGATTTGGTTAGTTATCTGTTTTGTTCCTAGACTCTTGTTTTTTTCCCCCCACATCCCCAAGGATCCCCCACTACATTTTTCTTTGTGGTGTACGTTTTTCTTTCTCAATAAAGCCCCTTTTTTCCTACAACAACCTGACAATCAGTACTGTATTCACTGTCATATGATGGTGACCTGAGCTGGCGCTGACTATTCTTGGGCCTCTATATGGCAGTTTTATAGGTTATATTGGCTTGTATAGTGGCGGTGGACACATGTCTCTGATTGTAAAAGGGAAAGCACACCGGTTCCTGACCCTGTGATTAGGGGTTTCTTGTTTGTGTTTATAGTGCTGTTTATTTTAGAAAGTGGTGAGGTATGTGACTAAAGGAAAACTTGGAGGCAGATATGGTATGTGGACTGTTGAGGTTTGTGTTAGGGAGTAAGAAATTGCCTAACATGTAATGATAATTATATTCCAAAATGTGATAAAGATTTCTCATATGTAAAACACCCCACAGTTCTTACATATGAGAACTTCCTGTAGTTACAGCACACACCCAATCTAATGGAACTACAATTTCAAACTACAGTATATAGTAAAGCCAATTGGAATACGTCCAAGATGCTGTTTTATATCACAATAGCTAGATCCTGTTTCATGAAGGATAGCTGTGTTACATGGGCTTTTCAAGAATTTGGATATAACTGCAATGTATCACAACTGAGCTACTGTATATGCCAGTACAGTGCACTGCCTAGGGCCCACTGGTGAAGTTAATTCTTTGGGGCCCATCCTTAAGCTGCGGCACATGGCTCCTGCTTTTATCTTCTCTTTCTCTGCCTGAAAAGCAGCCCCAATCCTACCATGCACAAGGGATCACATGCTTAAAGGCCCATTGGGACCTGGACCTATCAGACTCTGATGGCATATGCTATTGATTTCAAAGTCTATGGTGACAACATCCCTTTAACTAAACCAAACAGGCAGCCACTTCAAACACGTCACTAGTAAAGTGCGAACACACAGGAAGGGGGAGAAACCTCCAAGATACCTAAAACTTTGAAAATGTGTCACAGCTTAATTAATGGCATAAAAGAAATCCCTACCTGTCCGTTCACCTCAGTCATGGTACAAATATTAGGGAAAAGAGATCCTCTGCTCGTGGGGCCTGGAGGTGGGATCTGCATCTATCAGACATTTATGGCATATCCTATCATAAATGTCTAAAATGGGAGAACCCCTTTAAGAAATAACACACTGATACAGTATAATCCATGTCAGTATTAACTTTTATGGACTTCACTGTGTCCTGAATTTTATTGTTTCCATTTTTCTTTGCTTTTGTTACTGAAGTAGATAACATTGATTTGCCAGTAGGATTGTAACGGATGAATTTGTTCATTTTTTGTGTTTATATCTAGCATACAAGCATTTATATTATATAAAATGGAAGCTGTGAACTATGGAACCTTATCTTAACTCATATTCAGGCAAAATTGTAGGTGTCAGGCAAAATTTAGATGGTTTGGCACAAAATCCTGGGTATGTGTTCAAATCAATACACACTGATTAATCTCCTTTATATGTAGTCATAATGTAATTTTACAGGCTACTAGCCTGCCATGAACCTAAGTAAAACAGAAATTTTTTGTTCTGGCCACATGTTTTAGAATATAACATGTTATGTATGTATATAGGGAAACTCACTGAAAGGCTTATGTCTGCATGTTCCATAAGTTTAATCCTGTTATACGTCGATGGAAATCCTAAGTGTATTTTTAAATCATTTTGCCTGTTACCGCTGTTTTTGTTGGAACAGGTGGTTGTATCAAAAAAAACTGAAGTCGGTTTTTAGAGTTTTGAACTGTACAGGAATCCGGTGTGAATCCGCTGGAAGATAGAACGTGTTCTATATTCTGGTTAAGGGCTGGCGGTTAGAAATCCTGCAGTAGAAAATTTGCAGAGAATCCAACCAGAAGCCAGTGCTGTGGAGATATGGCCAAACTGTCCAGACTTTGTTGATTCAATAGTGTTGCTATGTAGGTCAGGTCTGAACAAAGCAATGACATTCTAAGCAGTATTCCCGTGGCAGGCACTTATCTCCTTATCTCATTTTCCCACATTAATCTCCAGAATAAGGGTAATAGCCCTTTTATTGTTCACCTGCCGCAGATAGTACCCAGAGCTGACATAAATACACTTCATCCATATGAAATGGACTATTCTCCCTCACAGTACAGAAGCACAATAAACAAGCAGATCTTGCAGACCTAGTCTGTAAACCTGTCCATTGAGAAAGCTCTAATTTACTATGAGCCGGTTTGTGCTTCTTCATTGAGGGAATGTTGGTGTACTAAGAGGTCAGAGAAACTTGTCAATGACAGAAGAGATGGTAATCTTTCCAGTGGACCCTCTGGACCATTATCAGAAGATCCAAGGTGAGAGCTGTCTTTTTTCAAAGATCAAGACCTGAATAGTCACAAACAGACAGTAAAGTAAATCGGGGAAATAAAAATGAACAATGCAGGCTGTTACAGAACAATGCATGCTGTCCCTTAATAGATTTTGTATTGGGGCTCCAGAGCTTTAAGTTATGACTCTGTGCAGGGCCTAAACCCAGCGAAAAGTTAAACTTAGTTGAAGAGGAATTGTGTGACACATCAGAGGGGTTTGCTTAAGAGCCTGTAGCATGAAATTGATTGGCCTAAAATCTGTGGTGTGGCCAAAGTGGTTGGTCTTCAAACATATATAGTAAGGCTATGTTCACACGGCTTAACTGCGGGGCGTAATTCCGTCCGTAATTACGGCATGTGGCCGGGGGCGGGGCGGGAGCGGGGGAGGGAGCGGGGGGCCGGCACCTCGCCGGCCCATAGACAGTCATTGCTAGCGGGCGCTATACGCCGCTAGAAAGTGACATGTCAGGCCATGTTCACACGGCTTATTCTGGGACGTAATTCAGTCCGTAATTACGCGCCGGAGTGCGCAATTACGGACTGAATCCGTCCCAGTAACTACGGGTAATGCACAGTTCTCATAGAGAGCTATGCATTACGTCTCCTCTCCCTGCTCGGCGAATACGCCGAGGGGGGAGATAAATGACAGGTCACTTTCTAGCGGCGTATACGCCCCGCTAGCAATGACTGTCTATGCCGGCGAGTGCGACCCCCGCTCGCTCCCCCGCTCGCTCCCCCGCTCCCACCCCGCCCCCGGCCACACGGCATAATTGCGGGGTGGAATTACGCCCCGCAGTTAAGCCGTGTGAACATAGCCTCAATTATCTCCCCCCTCGGCGTATTCGCTGAGCAGGGAGAGGAGACGTTATGCATAGTTCTCTATGAGAACTGTGCATTACCATAGTTACTGGGACAGATTCAGCCCGTAATTGGCGCACTCTGGCACGTAATTACGGACTGAATTACGTCCCAGTATAAGCCGTGTGAACACGGCCTAAGTGTGAATGCAAGTGTCATTGCTGGAGCCTGGCAAGGAAGTGCTCCAAGAGGTTGAGATAAAACAGGAGTGACCCATTTCTCTTGTATGCACTGTGTGAAAGAGTTGAAGCTGGAAAAAAAAAATAAAAATCAGCACATCCAAAACAATTTTAAAGAAAAATGGCGCGGGTGCAAGTTGATATGGCTGCAAACAATGCAAACATGAAAAAAAAAAGTATCAGCAGTACTCCACAAATGCTTAGAGACAGTTAAACAATGAATATAGGTTTATTTCTGAAACTTCTAGGATACATGAAAATCTATGGTTCTCAGATTTTCCACCTAAAGGTGACCTTAGTTCAGACCTTCACAAGGCTAGCATTTTCACCTGACTTGGTGCCTTTTCAGGCCTCCATGCTTTCAGGGCATGAAGCTGAGTGACTGGTTAGTTGTATAACTGAGGAGTAGTGTAAGATCAACACTGTCTTATTGGTGAGAGAGCAGCTCTAGGATTGCAGCACCAAAGACGTTAACAGTGATCAGAGAGGGATCTATTGGCTAAAGCTGTATTCTTATCAGCCTGCAAATTCCAAAACTCTGTTGACACCCATCCTTTTGATAAGCCATAGAAATATGTCCTATGAGATTACAATAAAGGGGGTAAGACCAGTACAACACACTCATAAAAAGAATTACCATATGTATATTAAATATAGGATAGTTGTTATAGTCATGAAACAGTGGGGCAGATTTACTAATACCATCTAATACCAATACTGATTTGCTGCCAGGCATTGGCCATGGATTTAAGACTACTGTCCATCAATATCCCCAAGTCTTTTTCGGACATAGTTTTAACCAGTATCACACTATTTATTATATAACTGTAATTTTTGTTTAAAAGTGGACCTTACATTTATCCACATTAAACTTTTTTTGGCCATTTCTACGCTCAAGCCTCCAACTTCCCTAAATCATTCTGTAATATTTTGTTATCCTTCTGTGTGTTGATTACCTTACAGGACTTGTATCATCAGCACATATTGCAATTCTTCTTTGTAAACCATCTGAAAGGTCATTACTAAATATATTTAAATTATGAGGAGCCAAAACTCACTCCTTTGATTTCCCACTAGTAACTGTGACCCAATTAGAGTATGCTCCATTTATAACTAACCTGTGTTTCCTATCACAGTACCAATTGTGAACTCATTTATAAATATTTCCCCCCATCATTTTCAGTTTTTGCACCAATCTTTTATGTAGTACAATATCAAATGTCCTTGAGAAGTCCAGATAAATAACATCCACAGCCCTACACAGGTCCAGTTTTCCTTTAAATTGGGAATTAATTGAAATTTTCAATATATCACAAAACCAGACATTGAGAGAAAAATATTCTGATATTTAGTGAGAAGTAAAAATACCTATATAAGGCACAAAAAAGATCAACATGTTATTATATACAGTAGAAAGAACCAAATCAGTGTCGTAAAAACAAAAGGACTTTCTAATAAAAAGCAGATTTGTAGGTATAGTTACATAGTTAGTACGGTTGAAAAAAGACATATGTCCATCAAGTTCAACCATGGGTGGGTAAAATGTGGTTGAAGGGAGGGAGACAAAGCCCAGCCTCCCCACTGGTTAATGCCCTGAAACCCACAAGGCAAGAACTAATCTGCTCCAGTGGAGACCGCAATTCTGACCATGAACCGTCTCCAGCCAGGATCCAGAATTTTACATAGCTACATACACATGAATATTCTTTCGTTTCAGGTAGTTATTTAAACCTTTCTTGAAACTCCCAACTGGTCCTGCTGTGACCAGCTCCTCAGGCGGCTATTCCACAGATTCACAGTTCTTACAGTGAAGAACGCCCTTCTCCTCTGGAGATTGAATCCTTTTTTCTCTAGCTGAAGGGAATGTCCCCTTGTCTTTTGAGGAGGCTTTACATGAAATAATGTTTCCCCATATTTTTTGTAGGGACCATTTATATAAATATATAAATTATTCATGTTCCCACGAAGCCGTCTTTTCTCAAGACTAAAGTTCAATTCTACTAACCTTTCCTCATAACTAAGATGCTCCATTCCCCTTATAAGTTCATATATAGTTCATTTCTCGACGTGTACAAAGGGAAAAGGATGACAGAAAAATATAAAGACAAGATACACAAGGGGAGAAGAAGAGGAGGAAAAAAAAGGGGGGGTTACTGAAACTGATAATATTTTGTGGAGGGTTCACAATCTGAGGGTTCACAATCTAATGTGTCACAAATAGACCAAGTCTTGTCAAAAAAAACCTTCATATATTACATTCGGCTAATATCCCTAATTCTGTCACAAATCCATGTAACCAGTTGGGTGAGATTGATGCTACATTCATGACATTAAACTTCTAACTGTATAAAGAATATACAGCCTGAGGTTAGACATAGCTGTATCGTAGATAGGCCCTTCACCGGACCACTAAGGTAGTAAACCAAAGAGTCCAAAGGAATTCTATCTTCCTGAACATTGGCCAATAGTTCCAGCAGCTATGACCAAAAGGTTTAAATAATCAGACAGTCACAGAAAACATGGGGCAGTGTTACCACCAATAGGCCACATTGCCAATATGTCTGTGGAAGTGTGGGGTATAGCTTATGTCGTACCTCAGTTTGCAATTTTTTTAATAAGTTTTCTTTGTATATAGTACAGAGAGATGGTTAAGCTGCAGCTCTCGAAATTGCCCTCCATGATGAATAAGGAACCACCCTACCTAAATATGGTCCCCACTTGAACATATATCTTTCATATCTTCTTCAGGGAAGGGGCCTGATAAAATAGAGAAAACTGCAGAAATAAGGCCTTTAATGGAGGAGCCCGTCTTACAGAGACGTTCAAACTGTTTGGGCACCAAGAGGGTACTAATACCCTAAAGGGAGGGCAGAAGGTGACCTGAAAGTAGTGGAAGTTTGATCTCATTGGGATATTGTAATCTTCCTGGAGAGTCTCAAATGAGATCACTTTTTGATCTTAAAGGGGTTTTGCCACCATTTAATGTTGACGTGGGTACCTCCAAAATGGGTTTTTAATCACTTTTCTTACTATATGTGATTAAAATAAGTGAAAACTCTGAGAGCTACAGCATTTCTCAATCCCTCTTGGTTACCACAAAGCTTCCCCTAGTCATGACCCAGGAGCTGAAAGGCTGTGCTTGCATGAATCACTTCTTATCTGATGACAGGCAAAATGAATGGTCTTTTAAGGCACCGGGTAGCAATATGTTTTCTTTTGTATACAGAATAACTAGCTGTAGTGTTATTAGATCCCTGCTTTATCTGATGAAGAAGCTTTCAAGCTGCTGTGTAGAATAGGTGTTCTCTTTTGTATACAGAATTCACAAGTTATAGTTTGATTATTTGAGTGAACATGTCACAGGATCCCCTTATGCAGGGCTCTGTGCTTTGGTTGTGTGTGTCTGTGTGCGTCTCTGTCTCTTGCTCCGTGATTTGTTTACATTACATTAGCTTCTTAGCAGATAAGGTTTCTCATGACAGTGCATGAGCCTGTGTCTTGCTGTATTGAATCCACTGTTGTACTGTTTATTAGTTCACTTAAGTTTTGAGATGCTCCCTTGGATTCCTCACTCCCCCCTCCCCTCTCCCTCTCTCCACTGCAGCTTGATGACTCAGCGTGATTTGTTGACATTCTGCCTGGGCTAAGCTGAAAGGTAAGAATCTTTGTCTCTCGGCAAATCCCCTTTAAGCTCCTGTAATGTCCACAAACCGGAACAGAACATGCCTGAGCCATGGTCTAGCAATAAAGGTAGAAGAGGCATACACAGAAAAGATGACATAAGGGAAGCCTTAAAAGGGAATCTGGTCCTACAATACTTTTATTTTTGCAATGAGTTTTTCAATTTCCATCCAATTGGAGTATGCTCACAGGGTAGAGCAAGTTGGAATGTGTCTGAGATGGGCAGCCCAATAATAGTCTAGTATATTAGGAACCCCTAAGTTTAGTTTTATTGGCCATTAGAACATTTTTAGCCACTCTGCCTGCCTGCCAAGTGCACATATAAACCTGAGCATAGTGTCCTGGAATGATCTCAATTCAGACAAGGGGACCTCCACAGGGAGATTCTCAAATAAATAGAGGAGTGTCAGGACCGCGCTACTGGCCGTTTAAGGATTTTTGTTGAAGCCTCAGTCAGGGTATGGCTAAGTGGGTTAAGCACTTGAGCCAATCCTTGGTTGGGGCGGGAGATTTAAACCTCTTCCTGTCTGCCTAGCCCTGCTGATGATTGCTTCTGCATCCTATCTATTCTGTTTGTGCTCTGCTGTGTCGATTACTCTGTTTTTTGGATTTTGGCTTGTCTTTCTGGTTGCTCTCCACTTTTATCTTTTGGTACTGCATATACTCCGTGTGGAACTTCAGCCCATTTGACCATTCTCTATTTGTTGTCTGTTTGTGTCTGTTTCCCATTTGTCCTCCTTTTTCTTCTGTCTGTCACCCGTTTATCAATGAATTGTTCAGGAAGAGGTTCAAGTGTGGGGATGCCCTTCTTGGGACAGGTCTTCTGCCAAGGCAGGGCAAGCCAGGGCGAGATTAGGGAATCCCTTACAGAGACACCAGCCTATATATTTTTCTCCTCCTGACTATGGAACTGATTAAGGCATTAGTGGACCAGATGCATGGGTTGACACAAATAGCTCAAGATCTTGGTCAAATGGTCCAGCTGCAGGAGTCCACATCCTCCCATAGCGCAGTGTCTGTAAACCCACCTGTGGAACCTAAGTTCAACCTGCTGGATCATTTCTCAGGAGACCGCAGTGCCTTTGAACTTTCTGGGACAGTTGCAAGTTATATTTTCAGCTTAGGACCTATTCATCCGGATCTGAGGATCAACGTGTGGGGTTCATCATTTCTTTGCTCCAGGGGACTCCGCAAGCTTGGGCCTTTTCCTTGAAGCCAGGCTCTCCTGAACTTCTGTCTCTTGATTCATTTTTTCAGGCCTTGGGACTCCTATATGATGAACCAGATATCAGGTCTGTAGCTGAAACCAACCTTTTCTCTCCGTCAGAGGCGGCAACCAATGGAAGACTACTGCTGCCAGTTCAGACGCTGGTCGCTACTCTCACAGTGGAACGATCCAGCACTTGAGTGTCTTTTTTTCGGTAAAGTCTGTCTGAGACATTGAAGGACGTGTTGATTAGTGACCCGCAACCAAAAAGCCTGGAAGAGTTTAGTACCCTGGCTATACGGCTTAACGTCGGCTCTGCGAGCGCCGAAGGGAGCATCTTGAGGTACCGTCTCCTCCCTCCATATCCAGAAAGACATTGGATATTGGTCAGGAACCGATGCAGCTGGGATCTACTATGTCTACAAGAGACCGAAAAAGTCTTCAGAAAAACAAGGGACTGTTTTTACTACAGAGCAGTTGGTCACCTTATCCAAAAATGTCCCAAGTGCCCGATTTTGGAAAAACTCCAGCGCCTAGGCAACTCTCAGTAAGGTCACTTAGGTGGTAAGGTATACCCTGTATGTCTAAAAAAAAAAGCAATTTTTCCTGTTTGTATTTTTTTTTACAACCACAATCTTTCTGGTAATTCGTTTCTCACCTACAGTTCTGCAGCAAATTTTCTGAATGCATGTGTTGCTAGTGTTTTGGGTATTCTGTTACTTTATGTCGTTGCTATAGATAGTACACTTCTCTGTCACGGAGCTATTAAGTTCTATACTCCTCTGGTTAACTTAAAAGTAGGGGTCTTGCATTCTGAGTTTGTTTCCATTATTGTACTTGATAACCTACCCGCCAATATAGTTTGGGTCTACCATGTTTACAGGCTTACAACCCTGTAATCGATTGTGAAATGGAGCCCGGAGTATCTTGATCATTGTTTAACACTTTCCTTGTCCTCTGTTTGCTCCAGTAATCCATCCTTATCTGACTTTATCCAAGATTTTTCGGATTTCTGAGTCAGACTGTGAAATGTTTCCTCCTCATAGGCCTTATGATTGTGCCATCACATTACTTCCGAATGTTAAATTTCCTAAGGGTCGCATTTATCATTATGTTATCATTATGTGAAAGATAGTCTCCGCGAGGGTCTTTTTTCCCTTGTATCTCATTCATTGGGGCTAGCTTCTTAATTGTTAAGAAGAAGGATGGAGGTATCAGAACGTGCATAGACTAGCGGGAATTGAATAAAATTGCTGTTAAAAATCAGTACCCTCTTCCCCTCATCTCAGATCTGTTCAATCATATATCTGGACCTACCTGTTTTTCCAAATTGGACTTACAGGGTGCCTATAATTGATTTTGCATCTGTAAGGGAGATGAGTTGAAAACTGCCTTTAATATCCCTGATGGGCACTATGAGTATTTAGTGATGCCTTTTGGCTTAAGTAATGCACCTCCGTTTTTTCAAAACTTTGTTAATGGCATCTTCCGAATCCTCATTGGAGGAAAAAATGTCCATTTGGAGTCCAATAATTTGCTTGGTTTTATTCTTACACCACATGCCTTCCGTATGGATCTCGTCAAGGTTCGGGCTATTGGAGTGGGTATGGCAGAATTCCCTGAAAGCCCTGCAGAGGTTTTTGTGGTTAGCCAGTTACTACAGAAAATGTATCGGTAGCTTTTCATCCACAGTCAAACCTTTGACTGTTCTTACTAAAAAGGGGGCAAATCTGCTTGAGTGGGAACTTGAGGTTTTTCGTGCCTTCGAAACCTTGAAGAGGTGCTTTACTGAAGCCCCTGTTCTGGTTCAACCCAGCCTCTCGCGGCCCTTTATTGTTGAAGTTGAAGCTTCTGAGGTAGGAGTGGGTACAGTTCTGTTGCAAGGGCCCTCCTCTTTGACTAATATCCACCCCTGTGCCTTTTTCTCATGGAAATTCTCCCCCACTGAGAGTTATTATGACATTGGTAATCAGGAACTTCTCGCCATCAAGTGGGCATTTGAGGAATGGTGTCACTTTTTTGAGGGGGCTATATTTAAAATAGCTGTACTCACGGACCACAAGAATCTGACTTATCTCGTATCTGTCTAGAGACTCAATCCCAGATAGGCTAGGTGGGTCCTGTTTTTTTTACCAGGTTTGAATTTACTGTTGTGGAAATATAGGATGTGGTAATCCAACACAAGTATAAGTAAATTCATAAAAATCAAAACTTTAGTTAAAAAAATCCATTAAAAGTACATGAGAACACCGTAGTGACACAGTTACTGTAGATCTCATAGAAAAAAAGCGTGTAAGCAATAAAGGCGAAACATATGCTGACGCGTTTCCAGCACAGAACGTGTTCTTAATCATAGCACAAAGTCAAAATATTCACTCTTGTATACCTCTAGATGCTATGTTAATTGACAGATTGTAATGGGTGTCCCTGCGACCCCCGTGTCGGGTCCCGGACACACCCGCACCTTTGCAGTGCCCTCGGATGCCAGCGGCGCCACAGAATGGTACCCACACTTACCTCGCCGGGCTCCTGTTCCTCTCCTGGCGCGCATTCCTGCTGCAGACCAGGTGCGCACTCGCCTTCTAGGGTGCGCGTGCGCGATACTGCAGCTAAATTTAAAGGGACAGCGTGCCGGTGATTGGTTTCACCGGACGCTGATCCTATTTAAGTCCTGCCCTTTCCTCATACCCTTACTGAATCGATAGTGCCCTGTGCCTAGAGAGGAAGCGTTCCCCTGTGTCTTATTGCCATTACTGTGTATCGAACCCTTTTGCCTCCGTCCCTCGACCACGAACCATTGGCGCCTGTCCTGACCTTCCTGACTGTCCCTGACTACGAACTTGCTTCACGATTTTGTACCACACCGCACCTAGGCCACCACCACAAGCAAGTCACGTCAGGGGAAGCGACCTGGTAGCAATCCACCGCAGCAAGTCCATCCCGCTTTGCCACGGGCTCTGGTGAAAACCGGACCTACTTAGACACCGCTCCCTGGCGTGGCTATTACCATCGATTGTCGGGGTCCAGAGGATCCACTACCACTGACCGTTACACAAATGATTACTTACCAGTTAGTTGCTACACATGTGAATAGATCTCTGACTGTAAAAAACGAAAATGACGTTATATGGCTTCCAGACCTGTGCAAAATGTTCATTTGAGACCCAAACTCAAGATGGAAAATACAGAACAAATATGCGCATGCGTGGGATACATAGAATCCCATTACATCTGCTTATAGAGAAGGTCCAGAGGTATAGTAATAGTAATAATGATAATTATTACCCAAATCTATCTATCACAGGTGGGCTCTTTCCACTTGCATAGGTTCTTCTGATACGACCATTGGTGAAGGAAGTGGAGGCCTTTGGAACACCGGAGCAAGTTGAGGCAGTCGAAGAGATTGGACAATTTCACGCTGTTGGTGGATCTCCATTTGTCTCTCAAGGAAACGAATGTCTATTCTTATGGCCAAACTAATAAGTTCATACAGAGTAGAGGGAAGATCTCTACCAGCCAACTCGTCCTTGATTCTTGGGGCAAATCTTTGCCAGAATGTTGTTACGAGGGCCTCGTTGTTCCATGAACGTTCAGACAAGAGGGTGCGGTATTGTCCAACCATGGAATCGCAGCAGAAGACACTCGTCCAGACTCTTCAAATGCAGTCCAAAAAGTGTCTAGAAACACTTGAAGGTTAGTAGTCACAGTATCCCAGAGGGGAATAGCCCAGGCCAAAGCTTCGTCAACAGCAGACTGATAATAAATGCCACTTTGGCTTGTTCTGAGTGGAGCTGATTTGCCATCATCTCCATGTGGATGGAGCATTGACTCAAAAATCCTCTGCAGGTCTTGAGATTCCCATCATTATGTGGCGGCAGGGAAAAACGTAGAGTAGGGACTGCTGAGGCCTGTGCGGTAACAGGAGGTGGATTATCTGGAAGTGGTATCACAGATGTGTCTGGTTGTAGGCGAGCTGCCAGGCTGTGCATTGTGTCCACAAGTTGGTCAATGCGGATACTCTTGTGGGCCACTACAGCCAAGATGTCCTGGAGTTCAGGCAGGGGCATCTTGGTGAGATACATGGCCAGTTCATACTGACAACCTCTCAATGATTCAGGAGTGAATCCACTGGGCCATTGCAACTGATGGTACAAGCCACATCAGGGAGTGGAATCTAAGGAGCCTCACGGTCTTCAGCAGAGCCCGTCTCAAGGCTGGTTGAGCTTGTGCGGCAGGAGATCCCCAGGTGAATACCCCCGAATGGACTTGCTTGCGGTGGCAGCCGGGGTGCAATGTGGTACAGAATTGGCAGGCAGGTGCATGGTCAGATAGAGGCACAAAGGTCAGGGCAGGCGGCAGGCAACATAGTCAGGAAAATGGGCAGGAAGGACTAGTACACGGAACTAATGCAACATAATTCTCACTAGGCTCCTACAAAACACCAACAAACTGGCAGGGAAGCAGGGAAGACAGGGGAAGATGTACTAATAAAGGAGGAGGTGAAACATGGTAGGACGTTAAGGGCTTACTGGCCCTTTAAATATTAAAGAGCCAGAGCCTTAGGGAATGGGTATGTAGCAAATGACCTGGAGCAGAGGACCGAACATGAGTTGGGACAGGTGAGTGCTGAGCAGGGTGAGAGGGAAGAGCACAGGTGCGTCTGCGGGCCAGAATACAGACCACAAGCCGTGAGGTTGTGACACCTAGGGCTAATGTCAAACTCCTTTTCAAACAACTGCGTAATTGCAGGTATAGGATTTTCGCCCACAAATACTCCCGTGTACTCCGGAGCGGGGACGGGCAAGCTGTCCCCGGCCCCCTAGACGTTCAATTATTAGTTTTACGATTCGTTTAACATAGTGACATATAGTTGAAATCGGTACGCGTTTTGTATGTTGATCATATTTTTTTTTGTCGATCACTGCGATAATTTAGGTTGAAAATCTGCGCCTGAATTTATTAATAATGCGCCATTTTCAATGCGCTTTCCCCTGTCATTTTGGCGGCCAAGCAAATCAGCCTTAGAGAATAGAGCAGGGGTGAGCTGTGTGTGCGACGGCTCATGACGGGATGTTTATGGTTGCGATTGCTGGAAAAACACCATGACCTTCGTTTTACATATAACAGTACTTCCCTGTGGTTTCAGCCCTCAGTGTGTGTCTGTGTATCATAAGAGCAGGACGTGGCTTCGGTCTCTCTCAAAACAGCATCAGCCGAAACTTTCTATTTTGTTCACTACAGACAACTAGCTTTTAGCTGTGAACATTTTTTAAGAAGTATTAGAGATTTGCAGACTTTGATTACTCAGGCTCGAAATTTTAAAGGAGCATTCTAGCGCTGTACAGCCGCATGGTGGGTGTGGGTGGGGCTTCAGGCGATCACAGACAGACAGCTCTTTAAAAGGAGAGTGTATATTGTGCACCCAGACTGTGTTTAGATCCCTACAATTGCAATGGGTTTTATTAACACTTTTTTGCCATTTTTTTTGGTTAAATAATACTTGTATGTTGTGCAGCCTGTACTATATTAGGATACAATCTGTTCTAGTAACTATGCTGGTGTATTTGAAAGGTGCAAAAAAAAAATACCTTTTATTATCTGTATGCATTTCAGGTAGGTGTTTTTTCACTTTGGCGCAGTCCAGCCTTTGTTCATAAGAGCCACCTTGCACTTAAATTGAATACATCAATTTTGTTTTGTCCCACCCGCAGTGTATTGATAGGGTGCAAAAAATACCTTTATTATCTGAATAATTTTTTTAAATAGCTGTGTTGCACTTGGTGCCGGCCCTAGTTTTCTTCAAATAGGCCCACGTGTAAACGACAATTCTGATAGAAAAATTTTCTAGCCAACTGTTCCCGTTATGTCATTTGCTGCCAAAAAACACAATTTCTCATCCGGTAGCACTTCTGAATATTCTTATTGGGCACGTTGAATCTCAGTTTTTGGCGCAGATATGTCGCACTTGTATGATATTTGTTTGAAAACCTACAATTTCCTATTCCTACTGGCAGTTGTAAATCCTGTGACTGATTAAGAGGAAGAACACTGTTATGTGTCTTAACAGTTCTTCCACCAAATTCACAGGTATACGCTATAAACAAGTCAGGTTCTGAATCCTAGTTGCTGTAGGAAAATTAGACGGGATTTAAAGAATAGTCTGTGATTTGCCCGTCTTTTAATAAGGCTTTCCAAACCCCCTCTGCGCGCTCTGCCATACCTTCCTCAAATATTTATCTTTCTGAACAGGAGAGTAAATGCAGGTGGTAAGCGAGCATAGAGGGGGGAAGGACGATGGGAGGTAGAGGTACGAGAAGAAGTTGCTCCCTTCCAGGTCGGAGAAAACACACAAGCCAGCAATCGGCGGTTAGCAGGACGCGTCAGGCCTGTCATTGCTGGGTCAGGGCCTGTGAATCACAGTAACTAACAGCGTCGCCAATCTGTTCTTCAGTGATAATGCAACCTGCATCCAGCAGTCTTACCTTCGTCCGTCCTCCAGTCACGCCACAAATGTTGTCATCAGAATCCATCCAACATGAATGCGAAGGCAGCCCAAATTTCAATTTCGTGTACTCACCACTGTGGATAATCCATTTTCCTGAGACCTCTTTGATGACCAAAATGCGGTTGGGGTCATAAGGCATGTAAAATATCAAGAGGCCAAAGAGGATGATTTTGTGTGCTCTGCCGCCCAGTTAATGATCCATCAGAGGAGGAGAAGGAAAGCCGTTCAATCGCAAAAATAACCGGGCGGTCGGCAACGGTCCTTACAGTTCCTCTTGCTTGTAGCCCACAGCTCCTGGATGCAGAAATGTCCAGGACGACCAAGTCACCTTGTGAGTTGATGATTATGATGAGATGACGCCGACATTGCGGATCCAAACGTAGTCTTTTCAAGCAGAATTTGCTTGAGAGCGCTTCATCACTGGACTGATGGAGGAAAGACTTAGGGGTAGTGTCAGTACAGGTCCCGCCTCTAAATGGAGAGGGCGGTCGCAGAAGTCCGCTGATATGATTCCGCGAGCCACGGTCAGTGGAAACCCCACTGCACCTCGCTTATCGCCTTAAAAAAGGTCCAGGACATCTCAAGCCTGGTCCTTCTTTGAGCAAGCCCTCTGATTCACCCAGCGATGACAATGCCGCCTTTGCCGTAAACGGTCATCAGTTGAAGGCAAGAATCTTAGGTTTTTAAACCACCCCAACATGTCTAGTCACATGCAAGCGAATGCATGATTTGAAATGGTAGGCAACACTTTGGCCAAAAAAAGGCCACACCGATGCCTGGTCTGTTCCAACCACTGTCACAGCAACCCTCTTTCCTCCGCCTCCTCCTCCTCCACCATCACCAAAGCTTTCCTCAGATGCCCATGTCTCCAAGTCATGATCAGGGATCACCTCCACCGTCGCCAGAGTACCACCAGCAAACACCAAGAACCCATCCTACACTTCTCCTTCCGTCAGTTTGATGACCTGACACGCCGTACAGCATCCATCTAGCAGCCAGCCTTCTGTCTTCCAGGTTTGGGAGTCAGATATAAACACTTTAACCCAAACCCTCTCCAAAGCCAGAAAGCCTGAATACGCATTGCCAAGGCTTTGGCCTTTTTCCGTCTGGTGGACACAGATTGGTTCCGCCACGTCATGATGGCCCTTGCCTGCCCCAAATACACAATGCCGAGCAGGGCATTTCTTTTGCCCAGAAAAACCCGTCCACCTCTGCGCCCTGGTGCATCCAACGTTTCCATCTAAAATTTCAAGCGTGTTGTCTGCATTTGTGTCCGGAAAAGTCCATCTTACCCACCGACACATGGACTAGTAAGCCCGCCGCCCAAGGGCCGCTAACACAATCTCTGTGACAGCTCACTGGGTAGACTTGGTTGGATGTCTCTAGTGTGACGGTGGCTCTCCAGGCTCTTCAAAACCGCAGGGGATATAGTGCAGAGTCTATTTCCTCTTTCCCCCAAGGTCCTCTGTGCAACACGGGCCCAGAGAAACCAGTTCGTGTTGAAGATTAATCTTCCTTGGAGCTGTCCACAACACAGGTTCAGGAGTTGTGTGACGGCTCTCCGCAACGAGGACTGAGCAGCATGGCTGGGTGACAAAGAACCTGTGCCAGGCAAGGTGGGGGGTGTCGAAAAACGTTCCGAAATCTGCTGGCCGCCCTTAAAGATCGTAGGCTGGAGCACATCCCCTGCCTGGCACATGTCATAACCTCGTCGTCCAGAATTTTCTAAAGCGCTACCCGGGTCCTGGACTGCCCTGCATAGGAAGCTCGATGTGTCTGAGTTCTGTGCACTTCCTCCGTTCGCTAACCTCTGCTTCGTCCCGCTTGCTGCGTTTCAAGAAGCGATCAGCTCGGCCTCCCCGTCAACCTGTCTCATTGTAGACAGTGGCCAACACCTGTAAATTCCCACCCTCCACATGCCTCCAGCGATTGTGTCAGCAGTGCAATGCCATTACGCAGTAACAAGTGACACATGCTTGACAATCAGCTGGTGCGGACCTCGGGGTGTTGAGCCCACTGAGAGTGGAGGCAGGTGAAAGATCTCTGCACCATCCATTCCAGTTTGAAGGAAGCCACCAAAATGGTCATCGCGGACAATGCCCTGTCAGCATGAGCATTGTGGTGTGATCTTAGTTCTGGAACGATCCGTTGGACACTCTGAAACATCGGGTCACCACAAGCGACGGATGAGACGGGACACAGATGTCGGACATTGGAGCCATTCTCTCCGTCGTAATCCACAATGGCCCGACAGTGTCACAATTATCGTCTTCATAGACATTGGTTCGTTGGTCCAGGGCTATTGCAAGTCGGCACATCAGCTCTCAAGTTTGCATCATCTGAGGCAAGTTTTAGGGCTGTGTTGAAAGCTGTGCCGATGAAAGCGGAGGAGGAGGAGTATCCTAGATACGCGTGACGTTACCGGAAAAAAAAAGAAAATAAAAAAAAAAAACGGTCCCTGCCATTGGAAAGAGGTTGGCGCGAATTTTGAGGCGGAGGAGGAAAGATGAGGAAGATTAGTTTTCTAGTGCCCCCTCAGAGCCCCAAGGCTTGGGAATCAAAGGCTCCATCTCTCACATGAGTGCATGGATGCTCCAATTCTCCATCAGATCCCCCTCGCATAAGGCCATCAAAATGAACAAAATTACGGGGGCCACCTCCTGGATCCCCGGTACAAAACAAAAATCACACTTTTCCTTTCCCCCCACCCAAAAAGAGGTAAAAGCAGGAAATGGAGACCTTGTGATTACCCGGGGGAAAAATTTTTTTTCGCTTTACCTTTTTTTCAAATGTACGGGGGAAAAAACTCACAAAGGACGCATAGAGGTCAAACCTAGCGGCAGCCAGCAAGTGGCAAAGCAAAAAGGGGGACCTGGCAATCTTTATTTACCACCTCACCAACGCATGAATGCAGGGGAACAACAACACACAAACCAGCTAAATCTGGGGGCCAAATTCTCGTCTCAACACCGATGTTTTGGTGTGGGTTTTTGACCCAATTGACTTCTGGTATCCAAAAAGGATAATGGCCCAGCTCGCTTTCCACCTAAAAGGTGTGTCCCGCCCACAGCCAGCGTCATATCTGAGCACTCAGCACAGCTGGAGGAGTCATTACAGACAAACGCATTCGCCCCACAGATAATTAAACGTTTGACTTTCATCAAGATTAATCAGGGGATGGGTTCTGAGGTTTGGCCCCCAATCCCAGGCACCGGATTAGTTTCCGGGCTACTTCAATTTCCCCTTTAAAAAAAATGGTCCTCTTTAAAAATTTTTTTAAAATGATCATTTCTTCTGCAATTTTTATTCTCATTCCCCAAAAAATTTATTTTGCGTGTGGAGACTGTAAAAGACACAAGGTTTTTATGACAAAACCATTCCATTTACTCTATCTTTAGATTTTTTTGATGGGCAATGGGTTTTGGGGGCAGTGCTGTGGAAAAACATAATCATGGGCCTTTGGGAAAAAAATTGGCTTTTTAAATGGCATTTCTCCCTCACAATTTTTTAAAAGGGCTAGAAGTAATTTTTAAAAATTTTTTTTGGGGGGGCATGTTAAAAATTGAAA